>JAPTHN010000007.1:55468744-55900305 GCA_026936325.1 Platynereis dumerilii
GGTCACAAAGGTCAAAGAGCCTCCATAGTGCACCCCTTAGTAGTGTTGACTACTACATATCTATCTAATTTTGTGAAGAAGAATTACAGTCAAGCAAAAAGCAATCTGCATTTATATAAATAGGTTTTTATGACAGTCTTAAAATACAATTTTGCTTGGGAGAAATTGCTAAACTCACAAAGAGAAAGTGGGTATCACTGGGGAAAATTCTGCAGTGCTCGTAGATAACAGGTCAGGTCAAGCAAGGGGCCTCACGTTGAGATTCAGGCTTGGCCTCACGCAATCTTAATCCGAGCTTATATTATATACGCCCTGTATATAAAATAAATTTAACCTTTACCTAAAAAATGTACATGTGACACAATTGAACTAATACATTCAGCAAAAAAGTGACACGTGACATGACCGATTTTATTAAAAAATGACATGAGACACTGAGTATATGCCTTACATAGTGATATGGGACACGACCTTCAATTCTGAGGATCCATGTACACCCCCAGGAAAAGAATCTTAAAGTGTACATGATCGAGTGTTGTTTATACAGAAAAATGACGGTCTCTGGGAACAAAAATAATTACTTTTACTGTACTTTTGTACCAAGCTCAATTAAATTACTTTTAATTCTTATATTCTGCACTTGTATGGCACTTGTATGTCATGTTTTACCGCAAGCAATTCTATGAATTGTACTCTATAGCAAATAAAGTGTCTTATGTCCTGCACAATGAATTTGTCATACTTGAGCAAAAATTGAAATAAAAACTCATCTAGCCAGCTGTTCTCATCAGAATAATTAAGCTTGACTTGGACCACCTTGGACCATCTTGGGCCACCTTGGTCTTCTTTCTACTTACATCACATGTTGGTTTCTTCAGCTTGCATCGTGGAACTCTTTGGCCATCTGATTGTCTGAAAAGTTCACATTCCTCGTCGGACGCACATTTGATGTTCTGTAGCAAACGCAAATATCACAAGAAAATAAAGAGTGTGAACATTAGGCCTATATATTATACAATTATGGACTTCGGTTGAGGTCAATATCAGGTTTTACGGACCTGACCGGTGATATTCATCGAGGCCGAATCTTTATTTTTTTTCGGGAATTTTTTTTTTTTCTAAATTTTTTTTTTTGGAAAATTTCTTTTTTTTCGGAATTTTTTTTTCGAAATTTAAAAAAAAAATTTTTTCTTTTGGAATTTTTTTCCAGGGAGGTCAATAACAAATGTTTTTTCACTGATCAGTAAATAACAATTTTGTTATTGACCTGCCTGTCACACACCACTGCACACAGGTGAACATCACATTATGCAGGTGGGTTGTTGGCCAATCAGGGCACTTGTTACATAGGGGTCATGGAACAAAATTAGATATCAAATAACATGCAGTCACTTGGATATGGCCTATTAGAGTCTGCCCATTACCTTATTGTTTTGGACTCATTAATTAAGTCATAATAACCAAGTATTTTATGGTCTTATATTCAAGTAAATTATTCTGATGATACACTAAATTGTAAATAACTATAGTCACCTTTTTTGGTCAGATGACTGAATTGGTCATAAGAATGAATAATTTCAAGATTTTACCAACTAAATTAGTAAAAACATAGGCTGTGAGGCAGCAAACCTTCAGATTGTTTTATTTATTTTTCTCAGTATTTTGTAAAGAATAGAATATCCATCAATCAGACCATCAAAAGGCACAACTACACAATTTTAAGGCTACATTACATGTGTACCAAATTTCATCCATGGACACTTAAAATTTGTGGCTGATACCAGGTCCAGAAATGAAAAAAAAAGTTTCTATATTTTTGGTGGGGCTGCAGCCCCACCTATTTGTTTGACCAAACTCAAGAGATTTTGCAATAAGACAAGCTTGCTAATTGGTCCACGAAGATGGCCGACTGAATTCGTGCACTTCCGTGAGTGTAGCCTCACAGGCAGCAGCTGATTGGCCAAGTCAGCCACCCCAATTTCGTCTGCTCAAGGATCGCCTGCTCAAGACTGCATGTGTGGCCACAGAGTCATATCTTTTAGGTATACATAAACGGCAGACCCCTTTTTGGAAAGCTTAGAGATTTGTCTATTTCTTGGATGGATTTACTTCGGAAATATGAATATTCTATCTGTCTATCTATCTGTCTAGCCATTCAATGTCATCATCCTTCCTGCCCTCCTTTTGCTTTTTCACTTCTTTCCTTCTTGTTGTTCTTCTTTCTATTCTCCCTTCTCTTTTTCCGTTCTTCTTTTTCTTCCCTCCTTCTCTTCTTCTTTCTTTTCTTCTTTCTTTTCTTCCCTTTCCTCTTTCTTCCCTTTCTTCTTTATTCCTTTATTCATTTCTTCCTTCTTTTATTCCTCCTTTCTTCCCTTCTTCCTTTCTTCCTTTTTTAATTTCTTCCTTTTTTCATTTTTCCCTCTATTCATTCTCCTTTCTTCCCCTTCTTCCACTCACTCGTTCTTCTTATGTATATACTCTATTTCACCATCTCTTTCTTCCTTTCTCCCTTTTCTCCTTCATTTCTCCCTTCATTTTCTTCACTTCTCCCCTCTTCCCTTTCTTCCTTCTTCATTATTTTCTTCTCTTTTTCTGATTCTTAATTAGTTTCTTCTTTTGCTTTTTCCGAATTTATGAAAATTTTTACTTGCAATAATAAGCATGTCAATCCAAAAAATCGATTTTTTAAATGAAATTTTAGTTTATTATTTGCAGCATGAAAAACAGTAGCCCAAAATAATTTGTTTTGTTAGAACATAAATTGACTGTCATTTTAAAGCAGTCATTGTATTTGACACAGAATCAGCAGCCCTATTACCTTTAACTCCTGGACCACCCTTCTCCTTTAGGTGAAGAACTTGTTTCTCAATATTTCACGAGTGTAGACTAGAAAATTCATCAATCAGACCATCAAAAGACACAAGCACACCATATCATCTGTATATGTGTACCAAACTTTTTCCATGTAGGCTACCTGCAATACTGGCTGAGTCTTGGCCCGGGGACGAAAAAATAATCTTTTATGTTTTGTCAAGATTATCAAAAAGTATAGAATATCTATCAATCAGACCTTCAAAAGGCACAACTAGACCATATATATAGGTTAATATCATATGGCTAGCGGAAATACTCGCTTCTCATTGGCCGACAGCCGTGCAATATTCTACGATATTGCACGCGCATGTTATTGCACGCTCAGAGATTGGACAGACCTGAGAGAAAGCACCATGTTTCAGTGCTACTGCAGCCACAACCTGACAAAAAGATTGTGCTTTTCCATTTTACTAAAAGATTCACTGCACCGCAACGGAAGAAGATAGAAAGCTGGCAAAAGATGTGGCTATTAAAGGGCTATTTGGATATATACTTTTCGTATTGATTATTTTATTTGTTTGATCAGAATACAGCAATAAGTGACCGAAAAGTAGCGTTTTTGCCGATTTTTCCCTGATTTTTTTAGTGTTTAGAGGTCTAAACTCTGCTATAAAGTTTCAGAAAAAAATCTAAAATAAAATCCATCATCAAGTAAATCATTTTTCCATTCCGAAAGTGTGAAAAAATTTTTTGTGAGTGAAATATCTATTGCCTTTTGACGAGATACATTTTAAAAAGGCGGATCAAAAGAAACACAAAAAGAGTTTGGACAAGGAATTCCAGCCCTTTTCTTTGCATTTGAAACAAAAAACCATATGATATAACAGTTATTGCACAACACCTAGTGCAATATCAGTTTTTATGGCACCTCAGTGACTAATATTGCACTCGGGCTGCGCCCTCGTGCAATATTAGTCACTTCGGTGCCTAAAAAACTGATATTGCACTCGGTGCTGTGCGATAACTGTATAATGTATAGTAAAATTCATCCATGAGTCTTTGTCCGGAATTGATATTCTATCCGCCTAACTGCCTGACAGAGCAACAACATTTTACCCAAGTGATCACAATACCTTTGTCAAACTTTGTTTGCCGAAGGTAAAGAAACCAATTATAGCAAGAAGGGAAAACTCTTTATGGTGAATAGTCCTCCCACCAGAAAAAAGGGAGAGGGGATATATATTCCAATAACCACGAATGGTACATTATAAAATGTTGACTGATATGATGGCATCAGTGCATTTTGTTTGAACTGTGGTGGTGACTGTTACCTGCCCTTTTCAACAGGTCAAAGGCCCAGGGAAACAGGTGACTGGCACTACAGAATTTATAGGAAATCCCAATCTATCTGTCCCCCCAGCCACCGATTTGCTGTCTCATCGGTTGGACAAAATTTGACAAAAGTAATTAAAAAAGTCTTTAAAGCTCATTGAAAGGTAAAAAATACAAAGACCTTCCTACCTTGCAAGTTAAGATTCTATCAATAGGAAAAACACACCATGTTCGAGTGCAAGGTAGTACTATGGGATTCTGTCGGCATTGAACGGGGAGGTCCCTGCATCTTGTTTTCAATGGACATTTCACGTTCTGAAAAGGGAAAGCAAAGTGAAGTTTTGCCATAAGGGTCATTTTCAAATTTCAGGACAATTTACAGTGAGCATCACTCCAGTTCCCTAACATAAATTTGAATGCAATTAAAATCCGAAGGATCACTCTACGTATACATGTACATCTGTTATAAAATGCTCACACTTAAAAATGCACACCCCTTTACAGTGACAGAACTTGTTGACTGCTCAAGATAACTTTTCGTAATTTTCCAATATTGTGAATCAACTGATTGTCGAAAGACTGTAAAATTCTGAAGAAAATCCTTTGGTTTTTCAGAGAGCCAGACATGATTTGCGTAAGAGCGTGGCAAATTTGGGATTATAGTCAGGTCCACTATGTTAAGATCTAAACTTTCATTGGAATTTCGAGGAGAAAATGAAAAGTATACATTTTTGGAAAGCTTAGAGTTCAATCAATCAGAAAACAATGTTTCCATTTGCTCCAACTCCATTATGGATCAAAATATGTTTTCCAGCATGAGGAATTCATTAGAATAGGTTTCATGACACTTTAATGAATACAAAATGCCTTTAACCCAATGTTTATCCAAACATCTACCGGATTTTGCCTGATTATCCCCGTCCTTCCCAACCAAGAGCCACCGGCAAACTATATTTAGGTGTATAGGGGAGAGCGGTGCACAGTGAGACACTTTTTTTAATATTCAAGTGTTCCGAAATGTCGGCAGTTAAGAGTAAAATGAGTTCAGGCCTACATTATAGATAATGACGTTGGGTATATGTCCAGTAGTTTCAGGTTCCTACCTTTTATTGGTTTGGAGAAACTTTGAGTTTCGTCCATGCTCGTCAAGTGTCTTACTGTGCCCCACGGGCGGGGCACAGTGAGACAGGGCATCTGCTGCCATAACTGTCGATCCTCTGGACATGCTGAATTGCTCTATCAATCATTGCTACAAAAACTGCTGTACTCTGTAAAAGCAGCTGGCTAGGTGATTTTTTCGGACCTTTTTTGAGCATATTTGGAAAATTCATTGCACAGGACGCATGCACAACTTATTTAACCTGCCGCAGCTGTTTCATACTATTTAAAATTCTTCCCTGATGCTTCCCTTTGGATAGGGTTCACTAAAATTAGTAGTTTAAGGCAGGCATTTTGTTTTTAACAGGGAGTTGTGAGCTGTGCATCACATTCAGGCTGTTTAGAGTGTATTTTGTGATTTCTCACTGTGCCCCGCCTCAAACTGTCTCACTGTGCCCCACACAGGTTTATTTATAAATTTTGTCAATCCTTCGGACAGGATGCTTGCATTGTGGTTCGTTATCTCATTAAACTAAGACAAATAACCAAGGTTTGAATCCCTGGCAATTGATTTGCATTATCTGATTTTTCTTGGGAATTATGACAAAAAGTCATTTAGCGAAATAATTTCGTTTTACTGGCTAAAAACCGAAATGTTGAAATTTCACTCTCAATATGCTGTGTAAGCTTTCAGGATATAGGACAGTCTGTCACTTACTAACTTTTTGTATTGTACAAAAGAGGGTTGATCTGTAAACAGTACCAGTTGGACGCTATGGACTTTGTCTCACTGTGCCTGCCGTTTCACTGTGCCCCACTCTCCCCTACTCATGTTTTTCGGGTCAAAGATAACTTTTATAAGTGATGAATGGAAATAGGTTGTCAACAAGCCACTATATTGTTATTATAGAAAACATTACAGTATGATGTGCCTTGTACAGATGATTTCATATTTGTAGACATTAGTGGTAGAAAATAAAAAAAATTGGTTGAGAGAAGGTATGACACCACTCTCTCCCTGTCTCTGTTCGGGACTGACAAGTGGTAGCAGAATGCTGACAGTCCCTGGAAAATCGAATTGGGTAAACAATAATTTGATCTGTTTTGGAAAGATCACAATATCAGGTCGCACAACAGCTGTCCATATTACTACACCAAACTACTTTCACAAGGCATGGTTGCTGGCAAAGATCCAGTCCACTGCTTTGAATGAAAATGTTTGGAAATCATGAGACAAAAAGAAAGTTTTAAAACTTTAGCATAAACTTTGCCTGTGAAAGGGATGATTTTATTCATCAGTAGTTTGATGGTATTCAATCTACTTATGCCATTCAGTGCATGTTAAATTGTGGTCAGAAAAGTGTGCAAAAAGAATGCTCTCTCACTTATTCAAGTTTCCATACAAAGCCAATGTTTTTGCTTTGTGATATCAAAAATGCTCATTTGTATTTATTCTGTTACTTTATGGAGATTTATTAACTAGGACAACAATATGATTTACGAATTCATAAAAGATGTGTAACACTCAACAAAATGTCTTGTCCATGCCACAAGTGGCCCCCTCTATACTGGCATTATATGTGAGCTACAATGTATACATTTTCCATGATAAAAAATAGTTCCAACTTATTTTGGTATTTACAAGCTGTCTGCTTAAAATTGAAGCCAACCAAAGTCAGATTAAACACTTACAGAGTTTTTGGAAATAAACTAGACCATCACTAAATGATGGAACTGTCCTGGTTTCTTCCAGACAGTCCTGGTTTCTTCAAGAGATTGAAATTCTGTTGACCGCTCACAGGAGCTCGTGAATTTTGCACCCTAGGTGGCAGCAAGTAGCGGTCAACTTGTAGACAGACTCTCTCCTGAAAAGTGAACATAGCATTTTACATTGGTGACCATGGCATTCTAATCCATTGATCTCCTCAATGCAACTGACTCTGGCTGTTTCAAGCTAGAGTTTCTGCTAGTGTTAGTCACTTACAGAGTTTTTGGAAATAAACTAGACCATCACTAAATGATGGAACTGTCCTGGTTTCTTCCAGACAGTCCTGGTTTCTTCCAGAGATTGAAATTCTGTTGACCGCTCACAGGAGCTAGCAAATTTTGCACCCTAGGTGGCAGCAAATAGCGGTCAACATGTAGACAGACTCTCTCCTGAAAAGTGACATAGCGTTTTACATGGGTGACCATGGCATTCTTATCCATTGATCTCCTCAATGCAACTGACTCTGGCTGTTTCAAGCTAGAGTTTCTGCAATTTCACATATTTGAGTACACACATTCTCAAAGTCTAATTCTATGCATTCAGATGATTAGGATCAGATGATCCACATTATAATATTCGCGCAGCAAAGGGCGGCGAAGCCGCCCATCGTGTCAGCGAACTTAGCACAACAATAGCTCATAAATTTGGATAGATCTGTCAGTGGACTGAGAATGAAGGACAGCCTGTACTTGCGATGGGAGTTGGTCCCTGATCCAACAGTTAGTTTCGGTAAAGTAAACATACCTGAATTTCTCTTACAATGTCAGAGCAGTGTCTGAATAATTCAATTTGTTGCTTAACTATCCTATTCTGTTTTGAAAACTTAATTTCCAATCTTGTTTGTGTCATCTGCATGAAAAATACATTTGCTAGCTGACAGGTGTCGCCACTAGCTCAGAATCATGCTTGCAGTGCCACACCAAGGGAAAATTAAAGCTGATCGTATTACTTTACTTTCATCACTTAAATGGCATGCTAATTAATTAAGGCAGAAATGTGGTACTGTTGATATATATCACAAATCAAGTTGGCACAGAAAACATTGTTTTAAAATAAGAATGGTTCATTTGAGCTGCGCGAATCTATGGCATTGCCATCTATTAATTTTTACAGAAAACAAAAACATGCATGTAACATTTTCTCAGAGGAGGGCTCTGCCCAGACAACATGACAATGGGCTACCAATCGCCGGGACCCTGGTTTGAGGGACGATTCAGAATTTATGACTTTGGGGGGGAGTTGGGAGTTTTGATGTCACTTTCTGTGAAAAGTGATACCCCCCTTTGGTTTCACAAATATTTGTAGTACCTCCTTTTTCGTTTGTTAAAATTTCATTCAACAATTAAGCATGTTGTGAAAAATAAGTACCCCCTTGAAACATGTGTGAAAAATTGGTACCCTGTCGGGAAAAATTCCCATTGCCCCAAGTCATAAGAAGCATATGCAAAAAGGTGGTTCCCACTCAAGTAAAACTATAGAAACTACCATCTCACGCCCTCGACACAGTCTTAAGTTTAATTCTGAATAGTCCCTTACTGTTATCACAGACAATGCTTTTGGTCAAGGCATGATAATTTAGCATTCAGAGATGTGAAGCCATTCAGAGCATGCGCATATATACCAATAATGCCCTATAAGACTATACAAGCGTATGCAATTCGAATTTGGAGATTGCAGAAGCAGGGTAATTTTGCAAATAACATACTTCTTCTTCTTCTTCTGTTTGTTCTGGCGTACCCTGGGTCGCCAGGTAGCTCTACCTGGTGGTAGGAACTGGTCCTATCACTAAGGAGCTGCACGGTGTCTTTGGTTTTGGTTTTTTTTCCTTTTATTGTTTTAGCAGTTTTTCTATTTCTCTTATTTTCTGGGCTATTTTTGACATGATGGTTCTGCTTCTCGTATGTAGCAGGTCCAGATCGATGGTCAGGTCGTTCTTTTTTGTTATTGGGCTTTTAGTACATGTTCCTGTGATTCGTATTTTTCTTTGCATAGTCTGCATGTCATGTTATTGTATTTATTTTTGTAGTTATCTTTAATGTCCAGCATTCTGCATCTGGCTTTGAATATGGTGCTTGTGTTCATTCTGTTAAGTTGGTTGGTATATGTCGCTTTTTCATTTGCTAGGTATCCTTTTTTTAGGTATTCTACTTTGCTCTTGTTCTGTTTGTTAAGGAACATTTCTTCGCGGAAGATTTTTTGTATTTCTTTCCTGATGTATTTTTTTTTCATTTTTTGGTTTCATTTCCAGGAATTTCTTCTTGTCAATTTGATACTTTTTTATTGTTTTTTCAGTCTCTTTCATCCATTCTGTTTCTTGTTTCTTTTGGATGAGGTATTCATTTAGTTTTATTTTTGTGTTGTTGATTCTGTAAAGCATGTTTAGTCTCTTTTTGTCTATTATTCTTTCTACGTCCAGGAGGTTTGTTTCTATGTACAGTACTTCTCGTGGCGTACCTTGTGGTACCATCAGTATCCTTTTTAGAATGTTATCTAGGATTCCATTTAGGGTATTTATCTCTTGCCGGTTCGGGGTCCATACTTCACAGGCATATGTTATATTTGGTGTGACACATGTTTCTACTTAATAATATTGCTTTCAAACTACTTAAATTTACAATACCGCACATTCCCGCTACCCAGTCCTGCCCCGCTCCCACAGACTGAACCAGTGCGGGATCCCGCTCCCGTCCCGCAGTGGCCATTTGCCGTCCCGTCCCGCAGGGATTTTGTTTGCGGGATCCCTTGTCCCACATGGGATGGGACATCCCGCACAGGGCTCTACTGGGGACTCAAACTCCTTGGGTCTCCTGAGTTTTTGCTGCGACTCAAGACTTCTGTTATTGGCATTATTGGACATAGCTTCTACATTGACTGCTTTGGCCCAGGGCAGGCCAGTTTCTTGGAGTTATATTGGACACAAACATCATGGTGTCAGCAGAAAGAAAATATCAGCTCCACCAAGGGTGCCGGGGCAGGGGGGGGGTAATTTCCCCTCATGCCCTTGGCCAGGAGGGGCAAGGGGGACAAGGTTGCCCTTTTTCATCTCCAAGAAAAAATTACTAGGCCTTAATTTACAGTTAATTTAGGCAAAAACGTAGAGTATATATTAAAAATTATTATTGGCGCTACATTACATTTTTGTCGCGCGAATTAGATTAACCTTTCTCGACAGACTGCCCCTTTCATCTCCAAGAAAAAATTACTAGGCCTTAATTTACAGTTAATTTAGGCAAAAACGTAGAGTATATATTAAAAATTATTATTGGCGCTACATTACATTTTTGTCGCGCGAATTAGATTAACCTTTCTCGACAGACTGCCCCTGCTGCCCTCGTTTCTTTTGGCACCCCTGAGCTCGACAATGTTTCTATATCATTTTGTCTATGGATACTGAAGATAATTAAATTTTGAGTACAGTTTGCATTGATTCCAATTTTATTTGTCAATGTTCAGCATTATTTTGAGGAGTCAGGAGTCACTACATTAATTGTCCACTCAGACTCCACCTTAAAGTAAAATTTAGCCTCCGCGTTTGACTCCACCAAAAAAACCTGCGACTCCCGACTCCAAAGACCTGGTCCATGGGGGAAAATGACTGTTTTGTCCTCATGAAAACAACCCCCAAATTCACATTTGTTAATCGGCAATTAAAATATACACTGCAATCACATTTTAAAATCCCTCAGAATTTTTTTACTGAAAAAGTTGGCATACTGAGTGAGTGAAGCGTAGGTACCTGTACACTTGGATAACCATGCCACTGGTAGTTCATAATGTCAATCTGAAACAACCTGTACATGGTATTCAAATTTTTTTCTTTCTGTTTTTTTGTAGGAGCTGAGGATCAGAAATTCGGAATACAGGAATGTCTCTGATATTAGGTGAGTATATAAACGTATGATTATAATTTTCACTTCACCAGCATATTTCGCAACGACCGTGACACATGAATTTTGAAAGAAAAAAAGATTGAGAGAAATATTAACGCATTATTTGATGATTGTCTTATAATATGTTGTCAGGAATGAGGACTGGGGGATATGTAAGACTTGGGAGTCACAAGCAAATGATGATTACCTTTTAGGCTTATAGTGCCTAGGAAATATGCTGCAGGTCCTGTTTGCTTAAAAATGTTTTCTAATTTGTTTCCGGCTTATATCCCAGAAAGGACAAGATGTAACTGAGGATACAATGTTCAAGCCGTGATGCACTTTGATGAAATGTCCAATTCGAAAGAGCAACTAATTTCTGAAGGTTAGTATCGATACGCTGTACTTAGACTTTAAAGCATTCTATTTTGCCAACATTATACAAATACAGCATGATATGAGTGCAATATGAACATTTATTTGCACAAGGAAAATTCATATTGAACGAGGGCAAATAAATTTTCATATTGCACGATAATAAGTGCCGTATTTGTTTTATTACATAACCACTATGCTTCAAATATAATGTATTTTTAGTTTAAAAAAAATTGTTTTGGAATTAAAAAAAAAAAAAAAAACTCACATTGCAGTCTAACCATGCATTGCATGCCATATTAAAAATCTGAAGAAAAAAAAACTTTTTGGAAAAAATCTCATGCTATTCTGTATAATTCAGATTCAACATTTTGATTTATTACCCGGTAACAGGAGTCAGTAAAAATTTCCCGTCTGGAATGATCCGAAATATCTGCAGAGAAATAAGTCCCAAATATAGAGAGAGACAAGTAAAAAAAAATCCCGGGAGAAATGAGTGTTTTTCAAAGCTGCGGTGGATCGACTCAAAGTCATGGAGTCAGAAGTTTGCAGAGTCAAAAATTAATCCGCAGCTCCTGACTTCCATAATAAATCATAATTAACAAACAATTTAATTTTTAATTAATGTTTTAGGTAAAAATGATATGGACATTAATAGAGAGGTTTTGCTACACGTTCACGTGTGACGTATACGTGTACAAGTGCTATCTAATTAAATTGTTGTCATGGCAACTCCCACGTATACGTCACACGGAAACGTGTAGCAAAACCTCTGTATTGAAAACACAATTTTCGAAAAACCAGCCTCATTATCTTCTAGGCCAAAATGTTTGATCTTGTTGATAAAAGAATTTAAAAATAAAAGAAATTTGAAACATCAAATATTTAAATATTCTAAATGTAACTTCTCGGATCTTCCCGAGGCTCTTTTTATGGTGTCTGTTTGACGAAAAAAATTTTTTTTTGGCCTCATAGGCAGAAAATCAATCTGTTGGTGCTCGATCCGAGGTGAACATTTTGAAATTGTACAGGTTATAAATCTGAAATCATGAAAATTTGGGAGATTCACTTAGGTAGGAGGCCAACATTTTTTGGAAAATTAATTTTTCATGGAGTTTTGGGAAAACAAATTTGTGAATTTACATTTTTTAGGGCAATTGTTTTTGGGCAGCCCTCGAGGACGAGGCCGGTCCCGAGGCCACCATCACTCAACCAAAGACACCCGAGACCGAGGCAAGGCCAAGGATTTTGCATCCGAGACCGAGCCAAGGCCGAGGCCATCAAAATAAGGCCTCCAAGACTGGTTCATTTTATTTAAACTGTAAGCTCAAAATTTCTCAGAATCCATTTCCAAATAACCTGATATCTGGGGCCCAAAGCTGCCATTCTGTCCTAAACATGACTTGTAATGGGACACATACTGGGTTCTGAAGCAGCACTTTGAAACATGACCAAGACTTTTGAATCTTCTGGACTCTTGCACTCTCTCCATGAGTACCAATAGAGTTTTTTGTGGTCTGACAGTTAAGGGCCCTTGTCACCACACTTAAGGCCAGACATACTTAATCTTTAGCTTCTTGGATCTTCTAGAGGCACTTTTAATTCATTTTTGAACAATTCAATGAAATAACTGACTGGTTTCTTTCTTCTCCTTTTTTTTCAGCGTGATTACTTGCCATGGTCAGAGATGATGAAAGCGGAACAGATTGCCAGCCAACCGAAGAGCAAATTAAGGAAAACTGACAAGATTCTTAGATCAACAAGACAACATAATATTATTTTATTGATTCAATACTCTTTTAAAATTTTATTAAATTGTACAAAAATAAAAAGAGATTTCAATAGTGTGAGCCAATTATCAGTCTCCACGCATAGATTAGAAATTTACTTCTGCTTGATTTTACATGTTTTCAAACAAGTTCCCATTTCAATATACCGACAGAGGATATACAGTAATTCAGAATACAAAAACTGGAACAAAATAAAAGCATGTCTTTGACATTGATGGCTATTTGAGACAACCTGAATGTCCAGCATAACATGCAAGCTTTTGTGCTGCAATTGGTCTAACTGGATGGGGGACACTGGGGACACGTGTCCTCCCCCATTATGAAAATTGTTGTCTTAGATACAGCATCTGTTGATTGCAGCAGGTGCCACCGGTCGCCACACTCCTTGCGTGAGATTCTTACTTAGTTCCACAAATGCTTTGTGTACGTTAGTCTCGTCTCCACCAATATTCATGCTATTATTTATTCTCATTGACAGATCTACATTCTACAGTGATACTCATCATTTAGAAAACTATGCGGCTGGGTAGCTGAGTGGTGACAGTCCATGCCGCAGAAAGTCTGAAGGTTACGTAGATTCAAGCGTCAAATTGCAAGGCGGTGAATCCAAATATTTTAAGTGGATATTCAAAGGTATGTCGTTCGGATGAGATGTTGAATTGGCGGTCTCTAGTAACAGTGATATTTCTGGGCTATTAAAATACCCCTCACATCAGGATTATATGTGGAGGATTGCCGCTTTTTCTCCTGTCTCGTGAAGTCTTAGAAGCAGTTAGATGACGACATTTTGAAGGATGCTCTTTAGCCTTGATAACTGAAACAATAATTAAAAGTTTTTTTAAGATCTGTGAAATTTGTGATAAATGTGGAAAAAAAGTTAAGATTTTAAATGTAAGGGTCCTGCAGGGTGATATAAACATAAATATATGCAATCTTAATCGAGATTTTTGTTGTGAAAATTAGGTTAAGGTATTGGATTTAAATAAATTTTTTAATATCGTATTTGGTTGTAGTCATGGACAGGGTGCCATTATAAAAAAAAGAAATGTTTAAAATTTGTAAGTAATGTATAATATAAAGGATTAGTATGTTGATGCTGAATATATATAGGCCTACTGACAAATATTACTGACCTGCATTTCTCAGCCAGTGGGTGTTTTATGAACAAAACACTTTCGACCAATGTAATTTCATGAAATATTGCTTCGCTCCAACTCTTGTAGTCTTCCAGAAACTGAAAAGGCATTGATATGACATTTAGAAATAATTGAGTTGATTGAATCAATCCAACCCTACAACATAAAAGCAGGGCTTTGGAGGCGGTTAGTAATTAATTGAACCGACTCTGACTCCTTAGGTCTCCTAAATTCCGACTCCGACTCCGCGTATCAGCATTATTTCACACAAATATTACATCATTATCGATGGTTTTCATCATATTTGAGTGAGCGTTACCAGTCAGTTAAGATTGGCAAGTTTGTGTCAGCTCCACGACACTTGCCGTATGGTGTGCCCCAAGGGTCTGTGTTAGGGCCCCAGTTATTTTCGATCTACACTCAACCACTCCAAGATGTAATTGCGGCATGTAACATGTCATTTCATCTATATGCAGACGATACGCAACTTTATTTGGCTTTCAACCCGAAATGTCCTCTGTCCATCGATAACACCAGGGATACCATCAATCGATGCACCACAGAAATCGGTGCTTGGATGAACTCACACTATTTAAAGTTAAATGGTGACAAAACAGAACTGTTGGTACTGTCCAAACCATCGCTTGCAGGAAATAGCCTCTCCCCAGTGTGCATCTGTGGGTCATTAGTGCACAGCCGTGACTGTGTCAGGGACTTGGGAGTTGAGTTTGATTCGGCGCTGAAGATGGAGACGCATGTTCGATCGCCATGCAAAAAATAGCATGCAATGCAAGCACCATGTCCTCAGGCATCTGAACTTGTTTAACATGTAAGTCAGCTGGCTGGTCCATTGGCCTTTAAAATTTCCTTTTAAAACATTTAATCAGCTGTGAATATGTCATAGATCCAAAAAATATATATCATGCATATGCTTTAGGTACTCTCTTAACACATTCAAACATGATACAATCAAGAGGCCACCCCACCCCCATGCAGCCCCCCCCCCCCAGTGACCATGTGCATCCTGTCACTGAGTTGACAGCACATGGCTAGTGAGGGTGTCCCTTGCAGCAGGGTGGGAGATAGATAGATGCACAGGAGCTCACAGGCCGATTCATTTAAAATAAATGATATAAAAAAATATAATATCAACAGTGTATATCAGTATTAAAAAGTGAAAGTGACTGGACCAGGGAGGCTCTCAAGAAATTAAGTATTTTTCTACAGACATCCTGACTTACAATATAGTCTGCTATGTCAATATGCTATAGGCCCACTCTATAGATCTCTTCTCTAATATAAATTGTATATATATATGTGCTATGTGCTATTGTAATATCATATAGCTTTTCCTATCATTAGAACAATATACAAGAAGAACATTTCTGTGTCTGATAACTTGACTAAAATGATATGTCAGCAGTGATTTTAAGAAAGCAATAACTGCATTTCAAGAGCACATTTTGAATCAATTGAGTGGTAAAGTCAGGCTGACAAGAAAGGCTAAATTGTACACTGCTAATCTTCTACTGACAATCCATGACTGGGCAGCCAGTCTGAGCCTGAGCAGAGACAGAGAGAAAGCACTCCAGGTAGAATCAGGTCAACTGTTGAACTTAGTTCAACTTTTTTCAACTCATGCATATTCAGCACAGCAGCAGCAGCAGCAGCAGCAGTGACACAACAGTGACCCACATAGTGGGGCCAAGTGCTTGGGTTGCCAGGTTGGCTTGTGAGGGTGCAGTGCTGCATGTGTGCAGCTGCTAGGACCCGTTGCAACAAATTTGGAATCGTTTTTGGTGAAGCTGTCACAAAATAACTGGAAAATGTGATATATTAAAGTAAATTGAACACTGAGAAGATCGAAATTGCAGGCAGGGATGCATAAGAGGAAGTTGTATCATTGGAATACATTAGTTGGGCGTGTCATTTCGCCAGTGAATAGTTTTTCTGAAAACACTAAATTAGAAGATTGACAGGATATGGGTCTCACGACAGATATGTCCTGGGATAAATCCCGAGGACATAAAAAGCGTACTGCCAGCTGCATCTTATCTACAAGGTGCGAAGATTCATGACAGAGAGTGCAACACGCACCTTAGTGCGAAGCAATGTCACCTCGCTGCTGGATTATTGCAATGGCCTTTTGATGGGATTGCCTGCATCCCTTTTACAACTTCTTCAGCGAGTTCAGAACTCATTGTAAAACAAGTCCCAAAAAGTTGCCACATTACCCCAATTTTGAAGGAACTTCATTGGTTACCGGTCAAGTTTAGGGTTGAATACAAAATTATCCTGTTAGTTTTTAAGGGTCTCAATGGCATGGCACCAGACTACATCAAGGATTTGCTAGTACCATACCGACCCAATCGAACTTTACGATCGTCAAGCAGCAATCTACTGACCATCCCAAAGTGCAGTTGTAAAGCTTATGGTGGGCGAATGTTTGAAGTATGTGGCCCCCAACTTTGGAACAGTCTACCTCCTGAATTGAGAATGATTACTTCTTTAGAGCAGTTCAAGAAGTTGCTGAAGACTTATTTATTTAAATGCGCATTTGACTGAACTTTTATACCAGATTTTATCACTAGCTTTTAACTTCTACATTTTATTTCGATTTTATCTAATTTTCAATTTCCTGTAAAGTGCATTAGAATCGCATGAGATAATGTACTATAACATGTCATAATAATAATGATTAACAGGGGCAAAAATTACTTCCACAAATTTTCCATTGGCTTTTGCTCTTGAATACTTGTTTAGGAAGTTTTGCTTAAAATTCAAGATACATTTCACTTTGTTGTAACTGGGTTTTTGTGAATTATATTAATTATCTTTGAGGAGTCAGGAGTCACCAATTAATTTCGACTCCGACTCCACCTGAAAATCAAAGTTCGACTCCGACTCCACCCAAAAACCTCCGACTCCACGACTCCGACGCCCTGCATTAAAGATCACTGGTTTCAGTGGTTTGCCTATTACAAAAAACTGTTTGATTCCCGCTGAATCTCGTCAGCCATGAAATTATAAATTAACCTTAATGTTGTATTTATGGGCCGACCAGATTAAAGTTGGGGAGGGGTCGCGGATTTTACTCGCAGGACAAATTTTTTTTGTCCGCTAAACAACAAATTTCTTTTTTGGCATGCTATATTTAACTGTTGTTGGAGATCATCATGCCAGCCTCAGTGTCTTATATAGTGATGGCCTTGGTGTTGGATGCCCAATCCCTGGCCTTCTCTCGGTCTCAGATGTATTAATTTGGGCCGGGTTGGAAGTCTCACCATATTTTGGTGGCCCTTGATGGTCTCAGAGGCTCTTGCCTTGGTCTCGGAGGCTCATGTCTTGGTCTAGGATGTCTCCGCCTTGACAAAACACTCATGTAGACATTGCGCTACCTCATTTATAGGTGGATAAAAATTCTTCTTTTTTAAATTTTTAAATACATTTTTTTCCTTGGCAAGGGGTGAACAAACTTTTTTCTCGAAAAATCCATGTACCCCCAAACCAAAGATCATCTGGTTGGTCCCAAAGGACAAATATCATCCACTGAATTTCCAGCATAATCGTGATAATTAGGACATTACATTTTAAAATGTGACACCAGCAAGTTGGATCTGTCGTATTTACAATACTGAGTACAGTAGGTCCAAACTTTACATGATGCACTGAATAAGCCAATAATTTTATGGTTTAGCTGTGACATTGGTTTCTCCACCCCACTGCTGGAGCTCTTGCTTTCTCCTGAGTAGACAATTAATTCACCTGCAATCGAAATGGTCACCCACAATTACATTTTCAAACTTATAAATATAATATACATGTATGCATGTCATTTTTATTGTCATATGAAAAATAAACAAACAAATGGTTATTGGTCTACAGCACTTGGCCCACTTGATAGCAGCCGGTGATTTCAATTTACATAATAAATTTATATTAACAATAGTCTCAACGGTTGGCAATATTTGTTTATGTTGTCTCATTTCTTGGTAAAATATTTAGTGATATTAATTTCACATTATACATGTTTACATATTAAGTTCTTGAGGCCTACTGTCTAATGCAGAGCTGCCCACCTGGATAATGCACTTAATGACCCCTGGCCTGGGCCCAGGCTGGGGTGGCACTATGGAGTGGCCTGGGTCAGTGGCAGAATTGTAGCATGCATGCATGCTGATATGTAACTGGGATATCTATTAAGTTAATCCTGGAGTTACTGTTAAACAATAATAATGTCAGCTGGTCTATACACTTCATAGAATTTGCATACCATTGTCATTGAATCAGTGCATGCACACCTGCAGTCCTGCACCAGGCCACATGTTATGTCAATCCCTATTTATAAGTTGTTCAGTACCCTGCATCTGCCTTGACAGCTCTTCTTCCATCCTGTGAGTTTTCCTGAAGTTGTTATCACTTATACAGCAGTAAACAAGGCCAAAAACTGCAGCGTGAATCCTCCTCTGCCAGTCTCTGCATGGCAATGGCCATGCTGTAAACATAAGGTCACGTGACTTTTGGACCAAACCGCTTTTAAGCCGCCCTGGTGGCCAAAATTTCACCTCGGTGCTTCATTCTGCAGTTTTCTACCAAACTGCAGAATTTATTGCAGAAGTGCAGAATTCTGCAGTTTCCTGCCAAACTGCAGAATTTATTGCAGAATTGCAAAATTCTGCAATTTCACTCCCAAACTGCAGAATTTATTGCAGAATTGCAGAATTCTGCAGTTTCCTCCCTAACTGCAGAATTTATTGCAGAATTCTGCAGGTTTATTTGAAACTGCAGAATAAGCAGCTTCCTCCCTGCAGAAGTGCATAAAACCTCCCAGGCTACAGAATTCCTACAGAACTACAGATTCTGCTGCAGAAACTTTTCAGAAAGGCTGCAGGGACAGACGAGCATCAAAACCCCAGAATTGCAGAATTCTGCAGTTTCCTTCCAAACTGCAGAATTTATTGCAGAATTGTATAATTCTGCAGTTTCCTTCCAAACTGCAGAATTTATTGCAGAATTGCAGAATTCTGCAATTCCACTCCCAAACTGCAGAATTTATATCAGAATGTGCAGGTGCAGGAAGAAATTTAAATGTACTAAATTTTCCATGAAATTTACTTTCGTTGCTGCAGTACCTCAAGATCCTTGTTGTGAGAATATAGCATAACTGCTGGATACCCTGAAATTACCATGACAAAGAAAGTTTTGCCACATCTACATTTAAAACTGTGAAAATATCACACTGTAAGTGTCTATCACTTCCTTGTATCTTAAGACAGGGAATATGTTTTAGCCACAGCTTGATCATTGTCACATGATGAGTAATTAATGGCTGGGGAACTCACACAGGGGATGGTGCTTCGACTAGTTGCATAGCAGGATGCCACACGGTCACACTGAGCTGACGGTGGCCCAGGAGGTGCTCCAAGGCATGCACGATGTCTTTCAACACACCTTCGGCCCTGATGACAAAAGATCCCCTGAAAATATCATAAATAGAATATAAACAAGAATCCGAGGATTTAAACACTGGGTTTAGCAATCTTTGCATGATTATTATTATTAGTAAGATTTTTAAAGGTGAGATATGTTAGTTGCTCAATGACCTGCTTATGAAACTCTTTTACATGAACCCTTTTTTCTTAAATTTCATTTTGTTTTCACAAATCATAAGCAAATATTTGCAAAATAATAAACTTCCCGATAATTCAATTCAATTTTTTTTCAATTCAATTTTATTCCAGATGCAGACAGGACACATGTATGTATTGAAACAATAAAAATAACAGTTACATCTGGGGGCAGATGTCGGGTGGACATATCTTGCTACTCTACTGATTAAAATAGGAATGCCTTGTCAGGTTAAATTTCCAGAGATACCACTACATTTTGCGAACAGAGATACCACTTACATTATTTGTGAGCAGAAATTGCTAGAATTTGAATGATTTCGGCTAATATGTAGTTATGATGATATAAAATGTTCTCACCACCTTAATTGAAATATTAAGGTCACAGAGGACAATTCAATAATGGCGGCCATTTTCGTGGCAGCCATTTGGATGCTATCTCCAGTGGCGTCAGTTCCTATGGGGCTGGTGTGCCCCACCACTTTTTTGCCAAAGTATACATGCTTCTGAATTCTTAAAATGCAATTTTTCCCCTGACATCTTCCATGAAGGTGTTACCACAATTTGCCCCACCACTTTAAAATGAAACTGACGCCCCTGGCTATCTCGGATTTCACCAAATTTTCTTGATCCATACCCTCAAACAAATCCCAACACAAAATCCATCACTGAATACCAAGCTCACAGTGGACAAATCAAGAATAGCAGCCATTTTGTAGAAGCCATGTTGGATTTCCTCTTGATCCATACCCTCAAACAAATCTCTATACAAGTTCCAAATTCCAAACCTCTAATTCATACACTAAGCTAACAGTGGGCAAATGAAGAATGACGGCCATTTCGTGGCAGCCATTTTGGCAGCCATCTTGAATTTCCCGAAATATTGATTCACACCGTCAAACGAATCCCTATCCAAATTTCAATACTCTAAAGTGAAAATTTACGGACCATGCGGACCAGACATTCTGGCAGCCAGTCTGTTGGTTCAAGCCTTGGACAAACACTGTTCTAACTGGAAGGGGTTAAATCATGCGGACCAAACTGTGCAGACCATGCGAACCAACTGGATAACAAGTTAGAAACAGGGAAATGATTTGAAAATAAATTTAATGAACTTAGGAAACAAAAAAAAAATTTATAAATAATTTATTTTTCATAAAATGGCAAAAATGCTGACTGGTTAAAAGTGGTCTGCATTTGGTCTGCATATATGAAATATTAGATTTATAAATAGAAATATTAATATTTAGGCCTATTCATTTTATGAAATATTTAAATTAATTAGGCCTATTCATTTTATAAAAAAGAAAAATATTTATTCATTTTACAAATTGGAACTGTTGGTTAGATTTTGGTCTGCACCCTGGTCTGCACTCTGGTCTGCAATGCATATAAATTTGGACTGCATTTGGTCTGCATGATTTGGTCTGTATATCTGGTCAGTATCTGGTCAGTATTTGGTGAGTATTTGGTCTGCATTCTGGTTTGCATTCTGGTCTGCATTCTGGTCTGCATTCTGGTCTGCATTCTGGTATGCATTTTGGTTTGCATTCTGGTCTGCATTCTGGTCTGCATTCTGGTCTGCATTCTGGTATGCATTTTGGCATGCAATCTGGTCAGCATTTGGTCTGGGTTTGGTCTGCATGATCTGGTCTTCATGATCTGGTCTGCATGATCTGATCTGCATGATCTGGCCTGCATGACCTGGTCTGCATGATCTGGTCTGCACGATCTGGTCTGCACTTTGGTCTGCTCAGATCTAGTAATTCTTTTTTTCATAGTTTTATTTTTTTATTCAATTATCAAGCTGATAATTATTATATATTGTCTATGTCTTGCTTATTTATTTGGTCTGCATTTGGTCCGCATTTTCCGCTTGATTGACTTTGTATTATCAGCTTGATTAAACAAGCAATGCCCTCCTGCACTCTCCTGTGTTTATTTTGTGTCTGGTCCGCATGGACCGCATGGTCCGTTTGGTCCGCATTTTACAATGACCCAAAATTTTAATTCACAGTGGGCAAATCAAGATAGCAGCCATTTTGTGGTGGCTATTTCGGCAGCCATCTTGAATTCCTCAAAATGTTCCTGATTAAAACCACTAAACACGAATCCCTATACTAAATTTCATAACTCTAAGTGAAATACTGAGCTCACAATAGACACTTTAAAATGTGGCAATTTGCTGCCAAAAGAGTCTGAATGAAGAAACCAAGTATACTAAGGTCCCCAGTGGTTTGTAAGCCTCTAAGACCTCTAAATTTGCCTCCACGACTTTTTTCCGAAAAACATTTTGACCCATTCTCTCTCTATTACAATGGGGACCCAGTGTAAAAAGATGTCATGTCATTCAAATTCAATCTTAGAATACGTCTTAGATGGGATTGTATGATTTTTTTTTCTCCCTCTACTCTTAATTCCTGAGCTAAAAGACCTTCAAATTATCCATAAAAACAAGGAGAAGAGATTACTGCCCTTCCAGAAAGTACATAGAATTTGACAAATCTGCAAAATTGGTATGTGACCTCACACTGCAGGGACATAGTGATTGGCTGTGGTGTGGAGTGTGATGCAGTGCTGGCATATGATGTAGTGTAGAGAACAGCCATATATGGTATGTGACATAGTATGGAAGTCTTATCAAGCGACTAACTAGAGCTTTTTTAGTTAAGGATCAGGGACCATAGACTTAGACCTCAGAGGACCAATTAGTTGTTGATACAGATTAGTGGACCAAGCCTGGCTTAAGTAGTTATGACAAGTAACTGAGAATATCAAACAATTAAGTTGCACTTGTTGCTTTGAATGACATGCCTTAAGCTTTTATACATGTATGTTGTGTACATAAAATCATTTTATATAAACCAGCAGTCTGGTGAAAACGAGAACTGCATGCTGCTGCCATCTAGCACAAAAGTTGATTTTGTATGCTACAGCATTGCTGTCCCAAGAAATAGTTCCATTTTCATTGCACATTCACAAAATTTCTATTCAACATTGATGTATACCGGTGTCAGACTCGGCAATCACATTCTCTAAGGAAGTAGACAAGGCCATCAGCACACTCAGAAACAGCCCCAGTGTCTTCCAGACAAAATTGTGTGACTTCCTCTGATTGAAATGGTGTGGACGCTCGCAGGAGCTTGCGGAATAGCACACTAATCACTAGGTGGCAACACAAGACAGCATATGCTCTGACCTGCCAAGGCTGGAAAAAGAAGTGGCAATGCAAGAGCAGTCCACATGTAGACAGATGAACCAGCTTTGTTTCACAATTTGGTATTGGCATAATATTTACTGGGAAATAGGCTTATCATATGATTTTTTTTTCAAACAATTTTGTACGCCACAAACATTAAAATTAGTGTATGTAGTTTATTATAAATGTACATTTCGGCCCTTCAACTCAATGTAATTTTATCCTTGGTGTTTTCTAACAATTAAATGGTTATTTGATGAACTTATTCTAAGTGGGCCACTTCTTGCAGTCTTGAAATAAATAATTTCTGGTTGGGTCTTTTTTAACAAAGTGTTGCTTGATTTTGGAATGCATATTTAATGTCTTTCTGGGCTCAAAATAGATAATAATTACTGCTGCCGTTACCTTGAAATAAATAATATTAAGCGGTTGCCACCTTAATTGACATGCTTCAGGCATATTGTGATCCCCTGGATAGTTCCTTGTCACACTGCTTGCTTGCAGTCAGGCAATGTAAAAATGGTGGGCATATGTTATGCAAAGGGGGTGAGGGGGGTTAGCGGGTATGGGGAATCCCCCAGCCCAAAAATTGACATTAACTTCCCAGGCAATTAATGTCTACTCCTCCTGTACCAAGCAAATTAACTATACATCATCAACAAGAATAGCCTGCCAGCAGACACAAACTGTGTATTTGGTTCAGCCTACTCCCCCCCCCCCCACCAATGAGATGGAAATAACATAAATAAAAAAAATGGGACAATGCAGGCCCGTAAATGCCACGTGGGCCCGTGAATGCCCCCTCCCCCCCACTATACTACACCGTCTGGATCTGCCACTGGTTAGCTTACATTGATAAGATATTGCAAACAAGGTTAAATAAATAATTTCCTGCCGAGGAAAAAGTTTGTTGTTATTCACAGCATGGAATTATTCAAACTGACATAAATTCAATCCTGTTGTTTGTTTGTTGTTCTCTGTTTCTCCAAAACATATTGTTCCTCAGCAATTGGTCTGGTTTGGTGGGATTTGGTGGTATTAGCTCTGTTACAGTCACTTACGGTGGTCTTAAGTCCATGGTCTATGGTCTAGTCCTTAACTGAAAAAACTCTACTGGGACTTTTTCCCGAAAGGAATAAACATTTTAGAGAGGGTCCCTTAAGAGGTACTAAGCTAAGGATTCCCTTAACTTAGTACCTCTTTAGGGACCTTCCCTAAAATGTTTAGTCCTTTCGGGAAAAATCCCTACTGGAGCAGTACTTTTTTTTTTGAAGCCCTGGAATTGACCATCTCTGGGCCTTCTCCCAGCACAAATATTAACATTGAATTACCAGGCGATTTATTCATATTTTTGATGACTGATTTGTACTGCGTAATATTATTATAAACTGAATTACATGTTGTCAAGAGAAACTAACTTCAAACTCCCCTTTTACCCAATAACTTGCTTTCCTTTTGTCACAAAATTTATACAATATCAGTACATAATGGCGCTTGTTGTATATATTATAAATATTGCTGTGTGTGTTCATTATGATCTCACATGCAGCTTTGTTTAGACTGTTGGCTAGATAGATCTTGTAAACAATAGCATTTCTACAAGTTTGTTGTTATTCACAGCATGGAATTATTCAAACTCACTTAAATTCAATCCTATTGTTTGTTTGTTGTTCTCTGTTTCTCTAAAACCCATTTTTCCTCAGCAATTTGTCTAGTTTGGTGGGATTTGGTGGTATTATATCTGTAACAGTAACTTTTAAAAGGTGGTCTTAACACTGTGTACCGTTTGCTCTATGCGAAGTGACCCAGTTAAGCAGGGTATAAAATAAGCGCGCAACGATCCCAAAATGTGCGGTGATCAATCTGAAATGTGCAGTGATCAACTTAACCCTTTTTGTGCTAAATTATGGTGAACTGCAGAATCCCCACATTATAATTGTATTTCAACCAATTTGATACTTTTGTCTGCCTTGTGATGATGGTCAATTGGTCATCTTTTGGAAATTTGTAATGCTTGATATCACAATGCCAGCCCTCAAGAACATCGATTGGTTGTCCATACTAGTGGCGATAGTGCGCGCTAGACAATACGCGCAGTGATCAAATTTTCTTATTTTATACCCTGCAGTTAAGGCTTCGGTTTGGCTTCAGTCAACGCTTTAGACAGTTTAACAGATGTTTTTTGTGCCTAAAGTAAAACTACATCTTCCATGCAAATTCAATCAAATGTTAATATAGCCAGTATGCTAGATTATATTCTTACCTATACAGTGCATAATTTTATATATCAAAATATTTTTTGTTGTCAAAGATTACGTGATTCTAATAATAGGGACTTTGGAATAACTGGACTATTTTGTGCATTTTTTGATAAAATTGGGTACTTATACTATGTTTGAGGCTGAAATATTCTCCAATGTGCTTCACTATGCTGGTATGGATATATTTGTAATGTATCCTAAAGCTTGCAATGAAAAAATTCTACTGAAACATACTAATATTAGTGTTTTAGTTTAGGTTTGGCTTAGAACTTACGGGTTTTGCTTTTTTGAACGCAGGTGTTGTAAATATGTCGGGGTTTTATGCTTACAATTTTTTTGTTTGGCGTGTCAATAGTAACTGACCTCTTTTGTTGCATTCAGTAATATGTACAAAACAGTAAAGCCCATTGAAAGCACAGAAATGGATAATTAAAGAGGAAGGAAAATTGTGATTTTGAAATACCTTTATGAGAAGAAGGAGAGGGTGAAGGAAGATTAGGTGAAGGCTGTGGCTTTCAATAGCGATAAGGGCCTGCAATAATTAAAGTTTGTATGAAGTCTGCAAGGTAAACCTAGTCTATGCATGTACATATAATGTAACATATTGTACTAATGACTGAAGTAATCAGCTGATCAGGCCTGCCAAAATTGGTTGAGAGTTGAGAGGGAATTGTGAATGTGGATTGTGTTTAAAAGGTAAAGAGCAATTAATATAGCTTATTATAGGTATACACATTACACAATTGAAAATGAAAGCAACTTGTCTGTTAGAGCAGTAAGGCTATGTGCTTCGACTTGACCCAAGATGGCAATAAAGCCATGTGCATTTGGCTGGAATTTGGCTGCAGTAGGATAGTAAGCAAATGTTGGACTATTATGGGATGGCGACCACAATGGGAAAGAGAGCTGAATGGAAGAGGAAACTGTAATAGAAACATGTCGAGAAGGCAGTGCAAGTTGTTGGTATTTGGATAAAAACGTAAAAAAAATCAACATGAAATGAACAAAAGGTGTCAGACCAATGTGTCAGACCCAATTAAAATCTGTCAGTGGTGAGCATGTGGCTACATGACTTGGCTGTAATATAATGTATGGTGCAGGATGGATGGACATGAAAGAGGAGAAGCCCATGGAAATGCAGCTGAACATCAATGCAGAGTTTGTGGATTAAAATTTTTCATGAAGAGAGCGAGTAAAACAAATGTGCACAAAACGGAATTTGTCAATTTTTTCTTGTACAGTGTGTCAGCTGGTATTGTTGTCATTGGTGGTTGTTTCACTCAGTTTCAAAGTGGGCAAGAAAATGGAACTCTATTAGGCTTGAAACTCCAACTGCATCTTTCTATGGGCCTCCTTGAATGAAATGTCAGAAGGCGCTGGCTTGAGAACACACAAATTCACACAGATGTTCTTGTGAGTCATGCTTCTCTCTTCTGTGCCTTGCTGGGGATGATTTCCTCAAGAGTACCGGTGACTACGTGATTTATGGTGATTAATGCAGTTGTGATATTTGAATGATCTTTCACATTTGTTTGATAACTAATGACAATACTGCAGCATGCATGTCTTGAAAATTTTGATAAAATATGATAATACCACTTAATTCCAAATGTACATGCTGTATTTTGTAATACTTATCACTTGTGAAATTACATGCAGCTGTAAAATAGCAGTTAGTTATAAAGCTTGTTTGTCGCCTGAATAAAATGCTGTCCAAGAGAAAGATAAGAGTCATATTAAACCTATCCATACAACCAAGTTTACTTAACTGTCACTCAAAGCTCAATATATGAAGATAAATTCTTTCAAAATGTAAATAAACAGTTTTTTATGCAGTGAAAAAATATTGTTATTGTGTACTGATCAAGAAATGCAGCGCTATCCTTAGGTAGTTTAAGGCTTCACAATCAACTAAACTCACTTAATTATAAGTGTAATTCTGTTGATTGGAAGTGTATACTGTACTTTAAATCTATCAGTTTATGACCTGTAAATGCATGTTTAATGTTACATAGAATCGGCGGACTTACTACCTTTGATTGGAGATGATGATTAGTGATGTTTAATGCTCATTGGCATTAATAAATTCATTTATTTGGTGACATTTGTGCTGAAATTAAGGTACAGGGATTAATCGTGTCATTGTGCTCATCCTAAGGTATCTGGTGATATAGTAATACATGCTCCAAATGCGAAGTGATAGCTAGCATTGACAGTATGATTAATTTCCAAATTTTCACATGATAAACCATAGCCTATGCGCCATGGTATGGGGTGGAAACTATGGTAATTGGTAAGGGTAAAAGTGTCGACTGTACCAAAAATGCAGATTTTATTTTAAGGTACAGGATAAAACTGACAAATTCCATTTTGTGAACATTATTGTTGTACTTGCTATCTTCGTGTTAAATTTTAGTCCACAAGCTCTGCACTGATGTTCAGCTGCATTTCCATGGTCTTTTCCTCTTTCATGTCCATCCATCCTGCCCATGATTGAAAATGTTGGCCGCATCTAGCTATTCTGCATTTGTACATATTGCTAAATGCAACAAAAGAGGTCAGTTACTATTGACACGCCAAACAAACAATTGTAAGCATAAAACCCCCACATATTTACAACACCTGCGTTCAAAAAAGCCAAACCCGTAAGTTCTAAGCCAAACCTAAACTGAAACACTATGTTTCAGTAGAATTGTTTCATTGCAAGCTTTAGGATGCATTACAAATATATCCATACCAGCATAGTGAAGCACATTGGAGAATATTTCAGCCTCAAACATAGTATAAGTACCCAATTTTATCAAAAAATGCACAAAATAGTCCAGTTATTCCAAAGTCCCTATTATTAGAATCACGTAATCTTTGACAACAAAAAATATTTTTATATATAAAAATATGCACTGTAGGCCCTATAGGTGAGAATATAATCTAGTATACTGGCTATATTAACATTTCATTGAATTTGCCTGAAAGATGTAGTTTCACTTAAGGCACAAAAAACATCTGTTAAACTGTCTAAAGCGTTGACTGAAGCCAAACCCAAGCCTTAACTGGGTCGCTTCGCATAGAGCAAACGGTACACAGTGTTAAGTACATGGTCAATGGTCTGATCCTAAACTGGCCCTACCGAAAGAAGAAGATTACAAGCTGTATATGTCAATAAACAACTTTTACTCATAATACTCATAAACTGCCTAATCTCAATGTTGTATATTGTTTGCTGTCAGTGGCACAGCTAGGATGTCTCAAGAAGGGGATACTTTTTGGAAAGGGAGGGAGGATCGACTCTGTGATCACTATATTTAAATCATGAGCAATATTTCTTGTGTGCCCTTGTTGAGGGGCATGCCCACCAGGCCCAAGATTAACATGGAAGAGATAGGAAATGTTCAAAACATGGAATTTTCACCACATGTTATGCCCCCCAGGCCATTTCTAGATACACCCCTGCGGGCCACAACTCAGTGTTTGATTTTTAATTTTTACACATAACATGTCATATGCTGGCGTACTACCTCACAGATTTGATATGACATCCTATGCAGAGTGAGCCGTGATTGGCTGAACAACCTGTGACCTCACATGGAACACCTGATTTCCAATGCTAACCTATGGGAACTGCCATATGATGTCACACTTTCACATTACAAGAAAAAATCACTTTCTACGTTCTTTCTGGAAGGGTGGTAACACTCCCATAACATACCAACCGTTTACACAAATTAACTTGCGAGAAGAAGCTTTACTCACACGACAAGACGTAGAGGGTTTCGTATATGGCACACAGGCAGGTTTTGGAAAACATGGAGGTTTTGGGACCTCTACGGTCGGAGCAGGACATTCAGTTGGCGAGAGCTGACACCTCTGTCCTGCAGGGCATTTGAATCCCTGAAATTTGTAAGAAGTTGTCATGAAATATAAAATAGAGATAGATATGACAACTTGACAAGAAACAGTATATTCGGTGACACTATATAGTCCTTCAACTAATGTTATAATTTTGTAAAAAATCGAAATGAAATAAAATTTGTCTATGTCTATGTCTGATGTCTATGTCTTTAGTATATAGTTTGTAAACTGTAGCTTATTCATGATTTTAATTACCACTGTGGCACACTGAATTCTACCCACGGGCAGAAGTACCACACAATGACAGACATGATCACTGAAGGGCATGCAAATCGATTCAGAGTGTCGATATACTAGCATAGTAAAAAGCAAAGGAACAGTGGCCCAAATTCTTCAGACGTGTGTGTATTAATATATTTTGCACAGATTCTGTCAAATTCTGTGGTTGATTATGAAAAACATTTCTCCAAAATACTGGCATTCTCAAAATAAGTTAGTGAAATGTACAATGTCAACCATTTCAGGCACACCATATCTGTTTGTTATTTGCAAAATAGCACTGCTTCTGCAATCTCCAATTTTTGTCGTTACCTTCATTTCCTGTTAACAGGTAAAGTTAGTGTATTCACTAAAACATTTCATAGACAAAATGACAACCCCAATTGACGTGCCCTGGTCGTCAATATGGTTCTCATGCATCCCTGACTGCAATATTGTGCTCCCCAGTGCTTAAATTGATGTTTATTTAACAGATTTCTTCTGATAGCAGTCAGCACTTCACACAAAAACTGGTTCTGAATGTTGGACTGTGCTGCCCTCTTGTGCATAGTCACTGCATACCACAGCTGCCTGCAGATTCATTTCATTAAAAAATACAAAACAAAATAGCTTTCTTGTAATGTTCCATTGTGACTTATTTAGTGTTTTTGTACAGGAATTTCATGTCAAAGTCAGTGCTTATAGTTTGGTGGGGTTTCTTGTTCAATGAATAAACAACAATATTTTTATATAAATGCAAAGTTAACATGTCATTTAATCTTTCCCTTTTTTATACAAATCTTAATAGATTAATGAGGTAAAAATTGTCGACATAGACCAAGGACCCTATGCATGCATTGCATGCTATTTTTAGTTGTACACTGTATGGTACTCATGCACTATCATGAGGTGAATTGCATTCTAGTTGGAATCGGCAGCCAGTGTAGTAGCTTTCTATGCAGGCTTACACTGTCATGCTTTTAACATTATTTTTGGTACACTTCAGTTTATTCAACATGATATCTTCATCAGAAGGGTTTCAGTCATAATAATATTTCTGTTGCCACAACTTAAAACAACAAGCTATGCCAGTTCAAATGAATTGTGCAACCATCTCACTGGATCATTTTAGTTGACTCAAAAGTCAAATTTTACAATGCATCAGTTAATCAACTTTTAGAAAAACATTACCATCATTACAATGTACCAATGGTGGGCTAGCTCAGTTGCGTTCACAGTTTGATTCCATCACCTCAACCAAATACAATATCTTCATCAAGCTTTTTTAATCATCCTTCACCTCATTCATGTGTCTCCTCCTGTCCTAATAGGGCAGGCCATCTTTTAGTACATGACAAACTCGTGTGGTGGCACCACTGTTTGTAGGTACAGAGCCTGTGCAAAATGATGGGAGATGTCATGCAAAATTGGCTTTCCTGACCTTAATATATATCCGATTTACAAAATAAAAACATAGGCTGCATAGCAGCAAACCTTCAGCGAAAAAACAACATTTAAAAAGGACACCATTACACCATAAAAGTGATATGAACCAAATTGCATGTAGTATTTGCAATTGTGGTCCGATCTTGGTCTGAAATTATCTATATGCCCCGCCAATAGCCTTGAAATTTCAGTGTTAGGTCATATTTTAGCGATTCGCGGTTATGAATGATATTGTCAATTTTCATTTAAGTGATTTCAGTTAGATTCCTTAGAAAGAGAGCTTTAATTTGAATATCAACATCAATGGTTTCCATTAAGGAGAAGTCGCAATTGTGTTGAGATATTTTATTTTTTATCAGGAAAAATGTGATAAATCAAAAACAGGATGTTACAGTCCTTGTCATACTTACGTGGAATCTCAAGTTTTTTTTCTATGCTGTTGAACTGTGATGTCAGAGATGACTCTATTCTAGCATTGCAATTTATGTAAATTAACTACAAGCTGTGATGTCATTTCAAACTGGGTCAGATTCCCCAGCTTCTAACCAATGCGAATCCACCAAAATGAGCATCACAGTTTCAACTCAGTGTCAGAGTTAAAATTGGGTCTGGGAAAACCCATGCAGTTTTGCTAGTTTGACATCACAGCCTCTCAGCCAGAACAAATAACATAACATAAGCCATGTGTTTACAAACCAATTGTCAAAGCCTTCTGTTTATACCAACTTCCATCAAAGTTTAAAGTTGTAAGTTAGCAAGTTTGTAGATTTATCAAACAACTTTGAGGGGGTTATAACAGTTGTCTACTGTGAATGCTCATAAAGCTGCCATTTGGTACGATTAGACTGGTGATTGCTGTGATAAATCATTGGGATCAAAAATTTAATGCTTCCTTCAACATATCAGTGTTTGAACTGTGATGCGTATTTTACGATCAGCCCATTGGCTATCAAGCTGTGATGATGCAGTTGCAGGGGCTATCCCTGATAAAACTCTTACTCTGACACTGTGTTGAAACTGTGACGCTCAGTTCAGGAGGATCAACATTGGCAAGTAGCTGGGCGATCTGACCCAGTTTGAAATGACATCACAGCTTGTAGTTAATTTACATATATTGCAATGCTAGAATAGAGTCATCTCTGACATCACAGTTCAACAGCATAGGAAGAAAACTTGAGATTCCATGTAAGTATGACAAGGACTGTAATATGACTTTGGGAACTCCAAAAGGTATATAAAAGGGGGGATGTGGTCTGCTACATCATCTGATAAAACCTTGATTGAATTATGATGTAGTCAGAAGAAAAAGAGAAACAGAACGGTGTCTCAATGAACTGTTGTATTTCTCATATTTACATGTTATTTTATGCAAATTTGCATATTTGAATTTGATGAATAACTATCTAGAAAACATATTACATTTCCTACTTGCTTCAGTAAAGTGTTTCTTATGTTTTATTCTAATGATTATGCTAAGGTTAGGCAGAAGTTTACCTTTTAATTTGATTTTTCAAAGCATTTTTTCATAATAGTCAGAAACTATCGACTTTTCAAAAAAATTAAACATGAGAAATTTTCGGAAATATAGCTTTCTACCATTCAAATTAAAGAAAATGTTCTTCTCAGAACGATGGTATATAAATTGAAATCATACAACAAAACATAAGCTTGATATTTCTAACCGGGACTTTCCAAAGCATCATTTTTTGTCACTTTTGGACTCAACTTTACTACAGGGAAACAAGAAGTGCAATGAAAGGATCATATGATTAGTGGCCGAAGTGGTCTTGTGACGAGTGATTTTTCTATGCACCATTGACCACACAGTGTAAATATTTGCTTAGGTGAAGACAACAATCAATTAGTACTTTTCTTTTGATGATAAAGAGGTGATCAAGTTCAACAAAGCAAAAATGACATAGTTGATCACAGTTATAGGACAATGTACCAGTCTTTCATTGTCAGACAGTGCACTGTCTCCAGTCCAGTAAAAATTACTAATAATTATTATGGAATATATGTAAAAAGTATTTTTTCTCTGATACATTTTGTCGTCAGCAGCATCAACTGACAAAATTATGCATGTGAATGAATGTATGAATCCATCAATCATGATCTCTCTACCATGCTGCATATCTATCTATCTTATCTTATCTTATCTTATCTTATATCTATCTCACCTCATCTCATCATCCCATCATCTCATCACCTCATCTCACCTCACCCCATCTCACCTCATCTTATCTTATCTACCAGGCCATAGGCTGGGCTGAGTCCTGAAGGGCAGAGACAAGTTGGAGGGCATGTGCAACCAGGAAAACCCCGGAAAAGTGAGCAATCAGTATTTGGGAATAGCGTTAGGGGTCCGTGAATTAATAGTATGATTGCAAAAAGTCAACAAGGACAAAGCGCATGATCAATTTATTTGTGTGTTGATGGACTCTCAGGATTCAGTTGATATATTGAGGCTCAGTCTCCATGCAATTTGTACAGTGCAATGCTGGGAATCACAATCATTCAAGGGTGTTGTTTTATAGAATGATAATAATTTTCAAGTGTGATACACTGACTGTGCTCAGAGGAGCATGAAAATTTGTGACGTGGCAAGGCTACTTGAGCACCAAACACATTGTCATTTCATTGCACTTCTTGATTCCCTGTAGTAACACAAAAGTGCCACCCTAAGGCCACATCTGATCTAATTGAAATTTTGCATGAGGTGTTTTTACGGGCAAAGGTGTAATGGAAAAGTGCAAATGAAAAAGACAATTTTTTAATTTTTAAGGGGAAGACGATGCACCCTACTGAGGAATATTATATTATAGCAGACTTTAAAGCTTTAAAAAATGTTGAAAATTGGCATTCTGACATGAGTGACATCATAACCAGTTTGCGCATGTTGAAACATATTTCATCATAAATCAGCAACTATTGGACTCTTAAAATTATGTTTTACATTTTTAAAATCTGCAAGTGTGTCCCTTGATGGCCCGGGGGGGGGGGTACTCACTATGAAAGTGTGTGTATAGAGGTGCCGCTGGATGGTTTAGGTTTTTTGGCCTTCTTGGATTAAAATGGTGTTGGTTTTTGGGAATTCAGATAAATTTGGTTCCTGTTTTTGCAACCCTCAATGGTACCGTTAGAATCGGCTTGAAACGACAATTACAATGGTATAAAAATCATTAAGATTAAATAAGTTGCAGATATTTTTACTAAAGGAAATGGTTTGTGGTTTTGGCGTTGGTTTCCAGATTAGAATGGTTCTGGTTTTCAATATCCCATGGCGCATCCCTATGCAAAAGTCCCCCCCCCCCCGGGCTTGATGGTAGATTGAGTTTGACTTTTTTTTTCTCAAACTTCATAGCAGACTACTCATCTCTGAAGACAAGAATTTCTAAAAAAATGTTGAAAATTGGAATTCTAGCATCGTAGCTCAGCTTGTGCATGTTGAAACATATATCTGATTATAAATCTGCAACAGGAAGACTCAAATTTTTTTGTTTATATTTTTAAAAAAAATTGCAAGTATATCCCTTGATGTTTGATTTGTTTGGCATTTTTTTCTCACATTTTATAGCACACTTTAGAGCTCTGAAAAGAGGAATATCTCAAGAAATGTTGAATATTGGCATTTTGACGTCATAACTCAGTTTGTGCATCATAAATCAGCAACCATTGGACTCTCAAACTTTTTTTTTAACAGTTTTAGACTCTGCAAGTATAGTCCTTGATGATAGATTTGGTTTTGAATTTTTTACTGAAACTTCATAGCAGACTTTTTTCCTCTGAAGACAAAAAAATCTAAAAAAACTAAAAAATTGGCATTTTTGGCTTATAGTTTGTCACGTCAAGCAGAGGACAGACGTTTTGCCAGATATCTTGGCAACCAGAAGTCCTACAGAAGAAATACACTTACCTATGTGTAGCTTAGCTCTGTTGTAATATGAATATCACATTTTCACAAAGTTTTGATGCAGTTTTTGTCCGATATTTGACAATTCATGGAAATGGCAGTCAAATTTTGGAAATTGTTGACTTTACAATGCTGCCAATCTGACAAACAATGGGTGGTGACGTCACAAAAGTGCACTGCAGCGCCACCCCAGACTTAGTTCCAGTCAAATTTGGTATTAGATAACCTCCAATCTCATTTTGTTGATTTTTATGGCCTGTACAAAAAGGGCTAAATTTCTGTCTCAATGCTTGACGTGACAAACTATACTTAATGCTCAGTTCTGAAGAAACCAATACAGTTTGAAGCATGAAATGTTTACTCAGGCTTGCCCTTTAATATAGATTAGACATATTCTTATATCAAAACCATCTTTCTAACTTTAATCATTCCAGAGCAATGATTTTTTTTACAAAAGTGAAAAAGTGCAAAATCAAAGTTCACTCATTGAATGTAGGGGTGGGCCAATCTGGGTAAAAATCATAAGACTTGTGATTTCCTAGGCCAAATATCCTCCTGATTAAGAATTAGGCAGGTAAAGTTGTCTCAGAAAGGTAATTATGTTGGTAATTTGCATTTGTTTGCCCCCATCTTAATTTAGGCAAAAAAGCGACGTTTTTCATACATTTTGGGTGCCTTTTCAGCCAGTAGACAGACAGGTGGGCATATTTTTATCACTAAATGACATTAGATGTCATAAAATGTGTTTAGTGAACTTTTTATCACATATCATGGTCATATTTCCCCAAAAAGTTGATAATACATGGGGGTTTTGTGCATTCGAGGAGTCTCAAGACTGAAGAATGGCTGTAAATATGTTGATATTATAGATGTTAGTAGTTTAGATATGTTTAGCTGCAAAAAGTTCTTGTTTTAGTTTGTAGGATAATGTCCAAAACTTTTAAAAAAATTAATAGGGTTGTCATAAATAGTGTCCTGAACTCTGTTTACAATATAAGTACACATGTGTCTAAAGTGCGTTACACACTATGACAAGTTATCCTGAGCCGAATGATAACACTTGTGTTGTGTGACCAACCAAGTCTTTGAGAAAGAAGAGGAGGTTGTTGGTGAAGAAGAAGTGGTTCTTAAAATTGTAGAGGACTGGACTTAGCACTAAAATGTATACTAGACTGTACATTATGCCCAAAAAGTCTGTTACCAAGAAAATAAGGGCCATCGATGGAAAGTAATCTTATTTTAGAAGTAACAGGAAATAGAAGACATAAGAATGGTCAATGAAATTTCCTGAATTGAATGAGCGCATGACCAGGAGAGCCTTTAACACCAGGAGAAAGAGGGATAAGCAGTTGGAGACTGAATATGACAATGTCATGAAGGCAGAAGAAACATCTTTCTTTCACACACATTTGTTCTTCTTCACAGACTGTGCGTAAGAACTAGTCAAAGCAGCAAAAAGGAAAAAAAAACAGGGAAGAGAAGAGATGTGTTCTAGGCACAGAGGGAAAGCTGAAGACAGGATCAAACAGTTTGAAAAAAGAGGCACACACCTGCACGGAAACTATGACAGATCATAGATGACTCAGCATTTACCACACCAATGGTTGCACCTAGTCAAGTCCCTCATGGCATACAAGATCAATGCACACAGCCAGAGAAACATATACTAATACAGAACCATCTCAGGCTAATTTCCCAAAGGCCCAATCAAAATTGCCATAACTAAAACACTGCACATCTGATTCTTGGGGCATGACCATGCAATTAAAAGTGTTTTCTGATTTGGAAAAAAGAATTGGCATTCGAGATCTCATCCAAAACTTCCTGCATTCTGGGTTTGTGTCCAACTCAAGTATCCATGCCACAGTCTCACTGTCATTTTCAAGCTGCTTTCTCCAAGTCATGCTTGGCATTAACCTCACTCACTGTATAATGTTGATATGTCTAGGATGGATTCTAATGATATCCAGTATGAAGCCAGTGCTCACTTGAAATGAGAGACCATTTAGCATTTTTTTATTCTGTCGTACCTTGCTTGGTTGCTTTCTGCTTGTGCTGGTGTCCCCTCATCAGCTGGATAGTTCAAGCTTAATTTTTGTAGATGGAGTTGCCATTCATTGTTTGTGATCTTCAGAATTATGATGATGAGAAGCATGGGAGACCAGCACAAGCTCTTTTCATTATTGAAGTTGCCTTGGGATTAATGGGAATTAGTTCGAGGAGAAACCTGGATGTACAGTAACTGGGCAGGTGTACACGGTAGACATTCTACAAGATCAGCACAAGCAGTTAAGGAAGTCCTGTCAGTGCAGATGATGTCATTGATATTTTTAGTTACTGCTGTCAGAAATTGATCTATTTCAAAGTTTGAAATGTGTGGCAACATGGGTAATGTATCTTTAGACCAGATTCCAAAATTCTCAGAGTAGGAGCTTAGAGATGGAATCAAAGTTGTGTTTCCAAACCAGGGGGCAAGGTAAAGACAAATTTAGATTCCCTGCTGTATAATGTGTTTAAGTGGCTGTGATATGACTGTCCTAATTGGCATATACATGCTGCTAGAATTTACACGTGAACATGTCTTGCAATAATGGCTCTTCACAATCTTGTACGTGTATTGCAATTTCTCATTGCATTTAAATTTATTGATACTTTCTGATTGGCCTAATTCTAGTTATTGTGAGAATGGGATTTGTGTCTCAACCCTCCTCAAAATTGGTAACATGTTCTATTGGTGTTAAATGTAAAACCATAGTCATGAATAATGTGACGTTAAACCAAAAAGACCAACCTTTTCAGAGTTCATGGGCTGTTTAATGCCAAATTACTTTGAAGGAACAGTTTTTCTTATGTCAAGACATGTATATTGTGTTTGAATTACAGAGAAGTAGCACTATTTCTGATTGTATGCTATGTATTAGTTAGGGATGCACGGATATCCGGCACAGTATCCGGTATCCGGCCGGATATTGGAATTTGCAGGATATCCGGTATCCGGCAAAATGAGGGTATGAGAACCGGATATCAGAACCGGATATCTGGCATGGTCAAAACTTAATGAAAGGCTAAAGTTTTGATTAAATAACCAAAGGGCCTTTACCAGAACAGTCAACAACATTATTTCACCATCTTAAAAATTAGAATTCAGTTACAGAACAAAACGAAAAACATTCCATCAGAGGAACTGTCCACCTGTCGGATGATATCTCTCAGCTCTCATAAAAAATATTCATAATCAGCCATGAATGCAGAAAAATTTCCTTTTTCGCAGGTTTACTATCCGGTTCCAACTATCCGGTTGCTATCCGGTATCCGGCAGTTGGTGTTGCCGGATTATCCGGTATCAGGCTATTTTCACTATCCGTGCATCACTAGTATTAGGTCGTGTGCCGTGATGTCGCAAAATTTGAGAAATTCTACATTTATGTGATGATTACATGTACATTTATTGTACTTGCCATCACTTATTATACATCACTGGAATGCTTAGCTTCTAGTGTTTCATATCGACCTCAAAAAATTAATCTTCCTTACAGAATAAGGCTGTCAGCCAACAAAAACTTTGAGGAAACAGGTGATTTTTTTGTGTCCCCCGTTACATCAGATTTGAAAAAATCATCTTAAAAATGAGATTGCATGCCAATGACAAAAGATATCTTGTTCTGGTTTTCTCTGCAGTAATACCCAATTCCTCATAAAGCCCTAAAAGCTTACATCGTCTGTCTAAGTATTATCATGCCTTCTGTAGAGCCTTTAATGCAAAGCAACGTCAACCTGTCCCTCTAGCCGAAAAAAATGAATTTGTTTTTTTTAATTTAGTCTGAAACTGTTAATAGTGAAGCTAGGAACTTCAAACATACATCAAATAAATGCTCATGAGTTATACTTTCAATTGCATATCTCAGATTTTGTGTGCAAGTAAACCACTTGCTGTACAGCTTGTCTAGTTTACCCTGAAATTTTTGTAACACCTGCAAAAAACAGTCAAGTTGGAGGGGGGTTATAAGTTTCAAACCACCGGAACTCAAACCAGGACAGTCATTCAATGTGGAAAGTGCTAGTGTCCAAATGCTCATAAATCAGGGTTTACTTTGGTATAAAATATGGTTAGGTTTGCAATGATTTTGTGACTTCTGTGATGCTCTGAAAAACCCTGAAAAAAATGTAACGCAGGCACGCATGACTGCTACAGATTTTTATGCTGGCTTCATAGCAGTGTACTGGACTTCAAAAATAACCAAAAAGTGATCAAACTAATGAATAACTAGTCATAATTTACTTTTGTGCCCTCATATCATGAAAAAGGGCAGGAATTTCTATTAAAATATAAGGATTGCTCTGAAATTACATACTCACTTGAGATATTGATTTCTTATCACAGCACAAAAATTGGCAACGGAGATATATGTGAGATGTCACGTAAATTTTCGATAATTATTGAAGTAAGATGTTTGAATTAGTTCTTAGGTATGTTGGCAATGTTTTGAAACCATTTACTTGAGATTTTGAAATGAACTCAGGCTTCTAGCTTAGTTATACACATGATGCTTGAAAACGTTTAGAGTGGGTTGCTGTATCATAACTTTGTTGATCTATGTCTTAGTTTCGGAGAAGAGATACTTCTTTTCACTGCTCAAATCAGTAAGATCATTGTCTTGGCCAACTTCAGTGACAATTTCATGGTGATACATGGAGTACTTTGTATTTTACAGCAACTTTAGTGGAATGAAGTAGTTTTCGAGATAAACGCATTTGAAATCTGGATTTTACATTGATTTATGTGGTGAAAAAATTTGTTAATGCCATATACAGACCTAATTATTGCATAATCATGTTGGATTTTGGTTTTAATTGGTTGTCCTTTGTCTATTTTAGACATTTTTGAAGAAAACAATTTTTGGTCCAAAACGGCCGTGTAACGCAAATTGTGGGACCTTGTGACATGCGACCATTAGTGTTTGAATGATGTTACTTGACTGTTTATTGGTGAAATTGCTTGATTTTCGCTGCTTATTTCTTAATAAATTGAGCTATTTTTCTTCAATTTGCAATTGATTTTACTATTTGATGTATAGAAATAGTTAAAAAAAATATTACTAACACCTAAAATCATGAATAGAAACCTAATATTAGTGTAAATTTGGTATTATGAGCTGTTTACTATAAAAAACATGTCAAAAAATAGGCGATTTTTCAACTTTTGGGACCTATCTCAAAAAATTCAAAATTACCAACATAAATATGCCATTTAGATGAAAAAACCAACCAAATTTGAGATCTCCAGATCATTTGGCCTATGAAACCACAAGTCTTCAGTGAGAATTTTGAAAATATTGTAGATTGGCCCACCCCTATTGAATGGCAATGACTGCACAAAAGTTTTTGTAGAAGTGACAATTTTTGTTAGTCTATGTGGTAGAAAATATAATTTGCTCCATGATGTTTTTTTTATTTTGCAGATCAGTCAAATAGTTAAGTCTGTAGGTCAGTTTTTGTCTTGAAAACCATGCTTTTAAGTTGTGACAATCCTCTCCTTTGCACCTCAATCTGGTGTCCACGCCATATATATCATGGCCTTAGGCACCTACTGCATTACATCACAAACATTTTACAATCGGTGACGTTGCTTTAATTGTTTTCTCGGCCAATCACAGCTCAGAAAGCAGTACTCCCTGCTTGTCTGTTGATATAATTATATATATTGCTTGGGGAAATGCGAAATGTCCCGAAATAAAACGACTGAAGATACTTCAGAAAAAAGCCATCAGACAGGTCACGAAAAGTAAATACAACAGCCACACAAGCCCACTTTTTAGAAAACTCAACCTACTAACAATTGATGACTTGTTTCTCTTAAATTGTTGCAAATTGTGTTATAAATTCTTTCATTCCGGTCTTCCCTCTTACCTCCAATCTCAGTTGCAGGTAGTAGGGAATATACATCTCCATAATACAAGACACCAAGATTTACTATATGTTAGGAATATTTTCTCTGAACTCGGAAAGCAGTCCTTCAATTATAAAATAGCACAGGCCTGGAACAGGTTGCCAAGGACACAAAAAGAATATTTATCGGTGTCGATTTACACATTTTCAAGAAAATTGAAACAGTACCTGGTGTCTGAGTACTCACTAGTTTGCACAACAGCCAACTGTTATGTCTGTCAAAACACATAACCATCATCAGTCATTATACTCATTATCATTATCATTAGCTCATATTTTCTTCCTTGGGATTGGGAATGGGAAGGGACGGGGATTTTATTTAATGTGGGTTAACTTTGAATAAAATGCTTTTCTTCATAAACATAGGTATGACTAATGAATGATAGTGGGTAGGTCGACTACAGCATGAAAATGCTAGTGACTGTCCCCACGGGGTAGAATGTTCTGTTTGTATTAATGTTCTGTTCCTCATGTATGTAACAAATTAGCTCTATATAACTGTCACCATTATAATTGTCATGGTATCTGTACATACATGTGTAAATTCTCAAATAAATTCAATTCAATTCAATTCAATTCAATACAGACCGGAACTAGATTGTTGCACCTCCTATCAGTGCTGCCACCTGGCGAGAATGTAATAAGATCAATTTTTTGATGGCATGTCCTATTAGCCCTCAAGCACATTTTTCTATACTTCAAGTTCAGAAATAAAGGATGTAAAGCCCATACATTCATCCCTGTCATCATGGGAATTTCTAGCATAATCAAGGAATAATAATATTTACTTTGCATGTTGGAAAACACCGAGGTTCAGGAACACATCTCGCTCGTCGACACGGTTTTTTTAGTTCACATTTTGTCTGGGGTGGACATTTGAAGCCCTGGAATTGAATGCAAACATCTAAGTTAGGAATGATCATGTAATTTTGTGGTACTACGACATCAAATTCTGATAATTGAGTTGTATTAGGCCTACTCCAGTTGGAAATTACATTCATGTTACCATTTTGATACAACCAAAAGAAACAGTCTAGTTGCAAGTCTGTATTTACAGCTCTTGCAATTGATTTGATATGAAGAAATCACTTTTTTGATTACGTTGACCATAGTGATTGATGTCAAAGCTAGTCTCCATTGCCCCGCATTGGAAAATATGCAGATTGGTACAGAGTGAGCAGTGGCAGCCCCAGGATATTTTAGTTGGGGGTTTGGAGGGAGAGCTGCTCCATGACTTGCTGAGACTGCCAAAAAATAAGCGAACCTCATTGGTTGTTGCTGATACTTTTAAAAGCCTGCGTGTTGTAATAAAATCAACAGGGCGAGAAAAAATGTGAATTCCCGGCAATTTGATTATGTAGTGGTCGCGAATCGAGTAACCACTTTTAACCCAGAAATTTGGACCTTTCTTCAAAAATTTCCAGCGAGATTTAGAGATTTCCAGGCAATGTCATGCCAGAGTTCCCTACTTTTTCCAGCCATGAGAATCAATAAGGACAACATATAAACAGTTCAACAAAAGTATGACCTAGTAGCTACTCCCCCCCCCCAAAAAAAAACTTTGACATTTCAAAAATTCCTCTTCCAATTTATGAATGTTAGACTGGTATTCATGGTTATAGCAGACCCTGGTTGCGAGTGCCAGTGATTTCCTTGTCTCAAGAAATCATTGGCGAACATTCACCTTCAAAAATAAACTTGTTGATATGTAGGTCTACCAAGTTCTCAACTTTCATTATAGCTGTTTGCAGATAAGCGGTCTAAACAGTTTCAAAGTTAGCTTTCAACTTGGTCGTGTGATGTCACGTGCTTAAAAATGTTTGTTTGTGTCAGCTATGGTTAATCAGTTGATTCAGTGCTTATCATATCTCATAGCATAGGTAACAATAAACAAATTAATTAAATGACTTGAGGTACTTCGTTAAATAAGAAGATTAGGAGACCAACAGAAAACTGTCAAGGACATGGCAAAGACAGTTTGCAAATTGAAAATAATTTTTTCCAGTGGACCGCCAATCTGCAAAGAGCTCTAAAATTATCCTCGATGAAATCTTGAAATATTTAAGTTTATTTAGAATTACTGAGCTTTGATGAACCGTTTAAATCTATATTAAGGTTAGAACAGAAGGAAACAAGCCAATTTAGATTAACACAATAACCACAAAATTTTTCAAGAATTATATTTAACATATCACACGGCAAATGTGTTCCTTATACAAACACATGCAGCCAAAAGACAATTGAAAATCATGAGCTTGTCAGTGTTAGCACATTTATATTGGAATTTCCGTGAATTCTCTGATGAAATCCACATTTAGCCATAAGCATATTTCTAGGACATTTTAGATATAAAAAATCTACTTCCTATTGAATGGCAATCACATACTGATAACACTAGGTTCAGCAGTTCTCACCTCCCCTGATATTTCAGAAGCCCAGTATGATGTGATGCACTGATTCATAGCCTCAAAGTGTTGCATCTGCCAGTCATTTAACCATTCACAGTCATGTGATTTTCCAATTTGGATAATGTCAGAACATTGCATAAAGAACAACAGTGTTCGATTTGTTCATTACAGCCTGTCAACTTGATATGCAAAAATGGAGTGTGGGATCAATGTAGATTTTTGCACTTTGTGACTCATGATAGCTGATAAAGTGCTGTCTTTTCTACCTTCAACATGTGAAACATCGTTCGAGGCTGTTTGATTCGTCATAATCAAGAGAAGGCCATTTGATTTGTCATAACTGACTTAAGATTAAAAATCAAATGCATAATCCTTTTGTTTGCCTGTCACAAACAAACAGGATAAGTCTTCTTAAATCAAATAACTTTGAAAGTATGATCATGACAAATCATCAGTATGATGACTCATGAAGTGCCACTTTCACAGTGCAACAGTCCACTCTGTTTGCATATCAAATTTACAGACTAGAATTGCTGCAAAGACATCAATGACCTCATCCATAATTATATTAGACATATACTTACTACAACTTACTTGCTGTCTGAACTGTCAGATTGTAGATTATCATAGCAGTGATTATTTTTTTCCTCAGCTCACACGATGAGGGTTGTCCTGGGAGGACAGAACAAAATCCTCCCCCCCCCCCCGAGCCACCACTGGCCTGCAGGATATTCTTACCTGGCAAGACATGATTTTTTTGGTAGGAACACATTTAGAACGAAAGCAGAACAGTTTTGATGGACGCTCATTTTTCAAACATCGAATTTGGAAGTTCTTGCAGACGTGGTTCACTGGACATCTCAAGATCTGAAAAAGGAAACCTAATGTATTTTCTGGTCATGTATAAAGTAACAAACTAAATTCAAAGTAATAGAATGGGTACAATTGTGATAGTATAACAAATAAGTTGTTTTTGTATGAATTTGAAAAATAGTTCTCGCAATATATGGATGGATGATTGGGCCTTAACATCCTGTATTTATGCACTTAGTAGGCTAATTGGGACTGGAGGAGGCCGCAGCAATGAGGCAAAGGAGGATTGAAACAGCCGTTCATCATAGGCCCAGGTGACCGGGCAAGAGCTGAATTTGAACCCTGGACCAAGCGATTGTCAGTTCAGCACAATACCACTGAATTTACCCTACCCGGGGCTTTACAAAGGCTATTCACTTAGGGGCCAACCAGATGATCCATTGAGGGGGTGGGCTATGGATTTTCGGTGAAAGTATGATCATGACAAATCATCAGTATGATGACTCATGAAGTGCCACTTTCACAGTGCAACAGTCCACTCTGTTTGCATATCAAATATACAGACTGGAATTGCTACAAAGACATCAATGACCTCATCCATAATGAGACATACATGTACTCACTACTTACTACTTACTACAACTTACTTACTGTCTGAACTGGAAAAAATAAGTATGCTTGTCATTTGACACTCAGCTCATGAAAATAGTAAAAAAACATTGCTTCCAACATATGGCTAGACTACCTAGGCTTAATGTTTAAAACTTGTGATAAAAAAGGTTATTATACCATTAGATGCAAAAAAAGTTGTCTCATCGCATGCAAAAACATAGGATGCGCAGCAGCATACCCTCGGCTATTCAGGTGAATCCACCAGCCGGGTAGGAGGGGGCAGCAGTACAGGGCCCCCGAAAACAATTTTGGGGAACAGTTGAAACATGGGCAAGTACTCAAAAATGTTTAGCAGATGGTCAAATGAACATTACTGAAAAGCCATGGTTACCAAGAGATTACACCTGAAATGGTATAACACATGAAATCTGTTGAATGAAATTCAGGCCAGTAGGCCTATCGGTGACCTATAACAGAGTAGCAGTACTATACCCAGAGCTCATTATGCAAGCAAAAGGCATAATATTGAAGTTCCAAATGTATCTATGAATTTCTCAGAATCCTAGGATATTTAGATAGATAGCTGCTTGATGATTTATGTATGAAAAGTCGTATAACAAATGGAAAATTATAAAATTTCCAATATCAAATTGTAGCCACCCAGAGAATCTGCTTGACTGATTGTAGCATGCATGATGGGTTGAATTGTTGATATTGATAAAAATAATAATTTCCAAAAGCTCCAATCGATCCTAAGATTGAAGAGGAAATGAAGGATTCTTATGGATATGTATCAGTCAGATGGACTTTCAATGATTGCTATAATTTTTATCTTGCATTTTCTTGGATTGCACACAGAAAAACTGAAGAAAGCAGGAATATTTTGGAAACTGTGAGAGGAATTTGATTAAAAATGTGTCACATTAGCACAGCGGGCTTGCAAGACAGGAAAATTTAATAAATTTGATATTTATTTATCTGAATATCATAGTTCATCAAAAATAAACAGTATTTTACATCAAATGGATCATACCATACTAATTTGAAACAGATTTTATTTTTAAAGATTTGTGGTAAGTCAATTTGCATCATTACATGGAATCTGCCCATTACAAATATAGATTTATACATTGTTTGTTATTCTTCATTAAAAAATAGGCATATAGTTCAAATTATCATAAAGAAAAACAAACTCATGATAATCATTTTAATATTTTGTAAAATGATATTTGAAAGCATTTTTCTTCTAAAATGTCGCCATCATTTCATTACCGCTGCTTTTAATTTGTTTTTCATATTAGCCAACCACTTAGTTACCCACAGTGACTGACATAAGATTATGTAACAATTATCCAATGCTGATCAGCATGTTGCAGCCAAGCCTGACATTGACTGAAGTTTTTACCTCAGTGATCTTGGCTTCAGTCATTGAGAGGATCAACAGGAAACACAATGACCCTGTGACAAAATATTACATAACAAAGACTTTCCCAGTGCTCCAGTCAACAAAAAACCATGCAACCAATGATGACCTAAAATATAATTGGGTTGAATTTTAAAACTAATTAAAATACATATTTATCCAATGTCTTTGGATATATGAATATGTATTAAATTTCACAGAAACGGGGTTTCGCAACATGCCAAATAAATTCTTTAATAACCTTGTATGCAGTGGCTTAAATTCTAAGCCAGTCTGTATAATTCATTCACATTTAATTTTCATGCAAATAACTAAATAAAAGTGGACTGACATTACTTTATCTTATAAAATCAGAAATTTTTGGGAAACTCGAAAATTGACTATCTATATTACATATAAAATTACAAGAGAAAAGATAGCAAATTGTCTGGTACATTACAAAGTGTTGAGATCCCAGAACCTATGATTATCTGAAAATCCGTAATATTTATTCAGTTTTGCTAATATTGACCTCTGATGTGAATAAAGATGTTCATATTGCTCAAAATTATTTTGTAAAACATTTCAAAGCATGGTATGACATAAGAAATGAAAATGGGGAATACAAATTAAATAGAAATAAAAAAAAAATTCCATTTTAAATCTTTGATTTCAAAGTAAAAAATTGCAATAATTCATACAATAGCTGTGTACTTTCCTTCATAATGTCTAACTATAATATGCTATAAATTTAAACAATTTAACCATTACTATTTTGGCATTTCGAACAGAAATGTCAGACACTTTGATTTTTTCTGGTCTTTAGGTTTTCATAAAAAAAATCATAGGACTAGCATTCCAACTGAATTGGGATGTTTAAAGAGCCATAATTTAGACACCTAACTGGAAATTTCGAAGATGTAATTCCAAAATTGACTAAATTATGCCCCATTCACACGGCAGTGGTTAAGTGTCGGCGAAGCTGTCTAGGTGCCAGGAAGCCACATTTCGGCGATTCAAGCCATTTTTGAACAATTATATAATCAATTAAAGCTTATACATCGTCGTGGATGGATCCTAGGACGACGAGGCACTCGTTTTCTACGCCGAATCGCTCGTAATTTGTGCCAAAGCAACCCCCAATGAGGAAGAGAATTGTGTCGGCGAGTTGTGAGGAGCCTCGGTGAAGTTCCATTGCTTCAATATTAAACTAGCCTCGCCCAAGCAGCCTGTAGCCTCGCCCAAATACTCAATTACGCCCAAGCAAACAGCTGTTTCGGCGTTTCATAAGAATCTTTGCGTCGGCGAGTTGTGCTGTTGCGTCGCCGAAGTTGTATTGACTCAATGATAAAGTAGCCTTGCCCAAGCACTCTCTAGCCTTGCCCAAGCAGTCTGTAGCCTTGCCCAAGCACTTTGGGGGTCTTTCAGATCTTTTGCATCATGAGTATTTGCTTCTTCAAGATTCAACAGGTTGAATCTTTGGTGAAGCAAATTCTTCCTTCACCAACCTGTCACGTGACTTCTAGGAAGTTTAAGATGCGCCATAGATGAAATTATCGTCGCCGAATTGTTGAAAGTAGTTTAACCATCTCCTATTTTAATGGAAAAGTAAGAATCGCCGTGGCAAGACACCCCTGATACGTCTCCGTGTGAACTAGGCATTAATCATGCTGGTTTGAAATTATAGTAATTTTTCATGTTTTCGGTAAATTTTCGTCTCTTCAATTTTCATCAAGGCCCGCATAAGGCAAATCTTGGGTATTTTTACTATATGCACATTTCAGTGAAATAACTGAAACAGTTTTTGAGTTATGTTCCGAAAAGGAAAAACTTTTTTTTTTCACATTTTTCTATAATTGTGAGAAAGGTATTAATTTCATGAGGATCAGACCAATAAAAGGCACAACTAGGATAAAAGATACAATAATGTCCCAAAATTAAATATATACATGCCATAGTTTTTTATTACTGCCCAATACACAAATGGGACGCTCGTTATCAGGACGCCCTCCTGCCCACCTGTCCGCTGGATGGACAAATTTTGCAAAAGTACGTAACTACAATACCCGTTGGCAATGTGTACATTGTCGAGGGTAAACAATTTATGCCCTCCCCAAGGATCATCTGGTTTTGCTATCAAAGATCATCCAACTAAACCAGGTCAAATCAATGACAGGTGTCTCTGCTGTACTTCAGGGGAATAACTTTTAAAAATATTTCTTTCTGTCAAACCCATAAAAGCAAAAAAGAGTTGGGCTGCTGTAATCTCTTCCTCTGATTAATACATTTTTGATTAACTGCAACTGCAATTTTTGATTAAACTGCAACTGTACTTATATAATCAAAGGATTATGTTGCTTAATACATACTATAACATCACTGTTATCTCTTAAAACTCACACAGACTGGTCGGCGTACGCACAATGCCACGCACTGAGGTTTTGGTCCTGGAGGTGCAGCAGTTGTTCCATTTAAGGCCACCACACAAATTTGGTTATTTAAACATGTAAGCTCCTGAAAAAAACAATTTCTCGGTATTGTTATTGTATCCTGATGAAAGCAATTTTGTCTAAGTGATTGAACTATTTTATTCAGAATTGTGGTTCTTAATTCCCCTTATTTTCGCGGAGAAATCCTCGATTTTTCCACAATTCCACTACATGTTTTAACAAGAGAATAGGACAAAATTAATCGGATATAATCTTCTCTTCAACCTACGCTCATCAGTGACGATAATAAAACATTATAAATATTTTTAGAAACATAACGAAACACGTTCATGCCTATAATTCGGCTCCGACCACTTAGTAACTGAAACTTTTGAAATATTGAATGGTATTGGACCAGCATATACCTGAATGATTTTATTGTTGAAAAACCAAGTGTATACGCTTTCAAAATCTTGGAAGTACCACACACAAAAACTGTCAGGTATGGCTCAAGTAGCTTTTGGTACCTAGCATCTGGTGTATGGAACTCCTTGCCGGATCACCTCCGTACTGTTGCAAACATTAACACTTTTAATAACATGATCCGGGCTTGTAGCACGGGAATGAGTACATTCACCTTTGATGTGCTTCTAGAGCTTATGTTTTTCAATATTGTAAGGTGTGAGGAATTATTTAATTTCCAAACTTGTCTTAATTCCAGATTTAGCTTATTTCACATATTTTGCAGACTGAGGCTATTTCATGTAATTTATAGACTTAGGTTATTTTAGGTTATTTCACAGACTTAGCCTAATTTAGGTATTTTTACATACTGGGTTATCTTTGGCATTTTAAGTGTTTTTATGGACTTAGCCAATTCAAGTAATTTCATGGACTTAGAATATTTCTTGAGTCTGTTAGAGGAAATAAGTAAAGTTGATGTTTGAATCCATTATATTGAGTGGGATTGTTAGTAGTAAGTACTTGACTTAGAGGGCTGCACTATCCAGACCCAATAAGTACTATTGTATTGACCATAAAGCATTTCTATGAGTTTTATTGTACAGAGTTAGAGTCCACAAATGCTGGACTTAGCATTTTGGTGGAGAAATGTTGGACTTAGAATTTAACCACCAAAATGGTGGTTTTTGGTGGGTTTTTGTAAATTACTCCCTATTCCGGTAGGTTTTTGCTCCCCTGTGATTGGTTGGTGGGTTTCTGGTGGATCTTGGCCTTGGCTTGTGATTGGCTGGTGGGTTTTCCTCTCAATGGCTGAATCTTGGCAGGCGTGGCCTTGATCTGGCCTGGCCTTGCCTAGCCTGGCCATGGCTTGTGATTGGTTAAGGAATAGAGTGGGCTTTTCTCTCATTGGTTGGTGGGTTTTCAGACGATGTAAATAGGATTTTTCCACCAATTCTAGGCAGTTGCAGGCTAGCCCGCGATGGAGGCACATTAGGGTGCATCGTCAGCCCCTATATCTTCAAAACATCATGCACTTTTGCAACAAATGACACTCTACAGTGTATCACTGTTTTGTACTGTATGATGATGAATGATGAACTTGTATGATGATGACTGATGATGATTGAAGATGATGATGAACTTAGTTTTTTTGTAGCATTGAAAAAGATGGCCAGTGGAGTGGAACACACCACACACGAAACAGATTGTTTTTGCCTGTGGTGTAATTCTTTTTAATCTCTCATAATGGAAGGTTATAAATAAGTTATACAAAGATGGTTCACAATTTTCATTTAACATCATAATATTATGTAACTGTAAACAGTCAAATTCTAGCAATGATGTAACATGGACAGCCTGTGAGGTGTCATAAGTTAAATCATAGGCATAAATCAAATCAAAATTCCTCTAAAATGGAGTGAAATGTGGCTTGTTCAATTATTTTGCAGCACTTTCACAGTCTAGCATTCATAAATTCATATTCAATATTTTTTGTGCAAGACAATCACAAGATATCTTATTAATTCAGAGGACATAAAGTTTCAAGACTGGGATGTAACCGAGACACCTATTTGAAATCCTGAATACTTTTGGTCAAACAATTTAATTTTAGAGTGCTTCATTTGTACCTGTCAGGTAAAATAGGGATACACAGGATAGGGAATTTAATTTAAATTGCATTTTTATTGGAAAAAATCCAGAAAGCAACCTCAAGTCAAACTCCACTTCTCTTACATCAATATACGCTATCATCTGTGGGGGATAAAAACATGAAAATATCAATTCCCCTACAGAAATATATGCCTAATATCACTGGACTGCACTGCAGAAATGCAGCCTTTAATGGGTGTTTGATAAATTTTAATTTATTGTCACTGAAAAGCAAATATTTTACTGATTTTAATTTGTTTGTGATTAGCAAAAATTGACAAAATTTTTGCTGTATTTTAGCTGCAATTTCTGCCAGTAAAAATTAATGAAAATGCAAAAAAAAGAAATTTTGAGGCCTAGGTAATTGTCTCACCGATCATTGGTGGTAATTCAAACAAAATGCATGCAATATATTATTGCTAGGTGAGAAATTATATCACCTGTTCAACATTGGTGTCCAATGTTACATCATAAATTGTTTGTTTCACGAATATTCAGTTCAAAATGCTTCACAGCAAAGAAATACTATTTATCAGAAAAATTCTTCAGCTTGGTACAATAAGGCCAGACATCATTGATCTTTAGCTTCTTGGATCTTCTCAAGACATTTTTATAGGGTCGGACAGTAGGCAAAGAAAAAAGAAGCTGAAATCTCAATTTTTTACAATGTCAAAAAATGTAAATATGTCTAGCCTTATGGAAGACAGATGGATAAACATATATATGCATTCATTTGCAAACTTATAATTACTACTACTTAATTATAGGCCTATTCCCACATTGGTACAGCAATTATTTGTATTTTATAGAGGCTTACATTACAATTAGTAGGTGTCCCTGGTACACAAGTCGGTCTGGGAAAGCACTGACACGGACCCAAAAGACGCTCAGTGCAGTTAGCTGGACGAAGTATGCAACGTGAACCTGCACGGCATCTGACTCCCTGAAATATAAAAATTGTTAACGATTTGAAATGATGCTGGAAAATATTTTTGGACTGCAAAGCCATGATGAGTAAATGACTCATAGTGTATTGTAATCACTCAAAGCCATGCATGACTCATGGCAGGAAAATGATTTGTATAGGTTATTAACCACGAGAGAGGCAATATGTGATTTATCAACCAAGGGCTTCTGCCCGAGGTGTGATAAACACATATTCCTGTCCCATGGTGAATAACCGGCTTAAACCAAGAGGCAAACAGTCAAACATGAGATGATAAGTGGAAAACAAAAAATATAGGAATTATGGCCTTGATTTTTTCAAGTGCCAACGAATCAAGAGAGCAAATCTAAAATTCTTCTTGACATTGATTCCGCCAACTTATTTTTATTGTTGCATCTTTTTGACAAATATGGCCATTCTTCAGTGAAAGTCAGTTACAAATGGGTAATTTGAGCGTACGGAATCAAATCTGCGAAGTACCACTTTGTCACTCGTGAGGAAAATTAGTTATTCAAGATGGGTCCAAGATGGCCGCCAAAAGCATTTTCTTTCATATTTCAGCTTCTAATCAACTTACAAGAGTGATATTTTTATCAAAATATAGGTTTTTGGGGTCAGAGATTCCATTAAAATCATTTCAAAGTGTGTATCTCCAACATTTTTCAAGATAATGCCTATGAGTGTGTAGGAAATTGTTTTATTACATATAAATATCTCGATCGACATAATATCCAATTGTCTTGTTTTTTTCCATTGTTTCATTTGCTATATTTCAAAGAAATATTTTCAGAACTGATGTGTAGGCTATAAACTTCCATCCAATAATGGTATACACTTGAAACTGATTATTTATTCAAGCTTGATTATGCTGTTTGTGCGACCCATTTCAGTTAAATTGTTTAAAAAAATTTAAGTCAAATTTAATGTATCCGATTGTCACACAAAAACAAGATTGCTTGAGCAGCACACCCAGCAGCCCGGGCTCCTTGAAATAATGTAATTTCTTGCTCACTAGAAAGACATATATTTTTTGATAACATTGAAAATAAAAATAGAAACCTTAATGATAAACTGATAATTTGATTTAATCAGACGAAAATTTTAAACATGAACTGAAACTTTCTGTCAAACAGAGGCTCCTGGAAATGAAGACAGGTGCCCTAACCTGGTTTATAACTCAAGGCTATAGATCTTACCCAATTTGACCTTCAAAATGTCAACAGACTGCACTTTAAACATTGCATTACAGCTTCAGAGATTACAAATTAATAATGAACAACTTATGCAATGCATGGGTGATTCCCTAGCACAAGGGTCTTATTGGGGAATTTTGAATTCCTTTTCTCTTGGCCATCAGATTCTAACTTTCTCATGTCCCCAAAATTCCCTAGCCTGAACCTCAATGACAGTCTTGCTAACACAACAATAACCATTAGTGCTTGAACATGTGCAATCAATGCACTTAGAAGACAAAGCAAATTAAGAAGGAGGACTTGCTGATGAAACAAGTTCTGATGTTGCAATTCAGGTGTTTGCAGAACCAAAAAAACAAGAGATACTGCTCTCAAAAGCATCTCACTGTGACTGCCCATCTAGCTAGTCAAGAATTGTCCAAACATGTTAAACCACCGGATATCTGGAACAAGCAGAAGACATGACACTGGGATCAGGTTGTGCTGTTCATCCACAAATCCAGGCTTTACCCTTTTATTGATTGATTATATCTTCAGACACACATACTAAATTAATTAACAGACTTGGTTCAAAGCTGAAAAGTCACCATCACATGAAATAACTACTGTCGCATAAAAGTATAAGTTATTACAGACAAGGCAATAACTGAAATAGAAGATATTAGCAACCCATGCTTCGATGGGACTCATGCAACATCGGTAAAGTCACAATAATCAAGACTATGCCAAGTGGACACTCAACAAGGAGACCCAAATATGGCTGTACATAGCAGATCTATGCAGTGCATTAAGCAAATTACATATTAAAGAATCATGACTAAAACAAAACCTGAAATGCTTTTGAAAGTGATTTTGGAAAGCACATTAATCAACTATCTAATTCATGACCTTTGAAAGTTAATTTTATAGTGATTTTCGTGCACCCAAGTCTTGTTAGTTTAAATTGTTTTGACTGACATCTCATCTGGGGAAGCCAATTGATGAGAGATGCAGACTTTAGCTCTTTGTCAAGAAACTAGAACTTCAATCATTTAAATGAGTTAAAAAGTGGGAAGTTGGCCAAGAGTTTCAAGATGCAGTTGTTGAATGAACATTATTATTAGCTCAGTACATTCAGCTGCTTTATCATCAGAGACAGAGACTTCAAATTGGTGAATTTCTCTTTGTGCAACCACAGGCCTCTCAATCATTCTGATCAGCGGCATCTCAATTTATGGACTTGTGAAAAACCCCATGTACTTAAACTGGGCGAATACTATACAGTTATCGCACAGCACTGAATGCAATATCAGTTTTTATGGCACCTCGGTGACTAATATTGCATGAGGGCTGAAATTTTGTGTCTATCTTGTTGGGCCACGATGCAAGTTTTGATGATATTTCACTGAAAATGATCAAATTAATATATTGATCAGATCAATATTTCCAAGACAGGCAAAGAAAGGCTTCAAATAATGCTCAGCCAATAAAAATTATTCATAAATAAAGATAATTTGTACGCGTAATACTAAAGTGTGAGGAACAAATCTTTGCAACTCCACGCATTCAATTACCAGTTTAAGAATATTGTAATCTTTGATCAAGAATGTTTGGGGGAGTATCTTGTTATCAGTGAATCTGACGAAACAGGAGAGAAATAACTTTAGTGACGGAGTCAGAATGTAGTCAGAATGAAAAGATAATAATGAGCCCTTTGACACCAAAGAAAATAAACAGAAGGCTTGAAATGGTGGTATTGCAAATTCTATCTCGCATCGTTTTAGCAATGAATGATGAAGCTCTCGTGCATGGTTCGAAGGTCATAGAAACTTCTAGAAATGCAAGAATTTTGAAAAATCATATACATGTAGCCAACTTATCCTTCAGAAAGAGACTTACCTTACAGGTCCCTGGTTTTCGAGGGCGGCAAACGAGTACAGGCAAGTATGGCGGAGGTTTACCAGGAGGTTGTGGAGCACACAGTTGTTTGGCTGTCTGACATTGACCATCCTGAAAAATTGTTAAAACATACCTCTTTTTTCATATTCTTCAACAGTTCAGAGTTTTTATAATTCACTGGACCATTTGGAAACATGGTAGTAGCACTCTCCTGAATGCATTGGCCCACTGCCAAGAAAACTGATTCTGCAACCCAGAGATGGCAGACAAACTGCCACTTAAAGCTAGTATGTCGTTATATTATATATTACTAAATATTTAAATGATGTCCATAAGACAGATTAGATTCATATTGAACCTATTCTAACTGGCAATTTTGCCTGCAGGTATGTTTAAAGAAAATTAAAACTTCGCTAAAGATCCAAACCCCAAACTGAACAGATAGATTTATTGTTATTTTACCAGTATTTTTTTATTCAGACTTTGTCTGAGAATTTTACAGTTCTTTGTCTGTTACAATGCTGACTCCAAGATAAATTTACTGCTACAAATTATTACAAAACTAGACATGTCATAATCGCATAGCGATGAATGATGCACTGCGCTATACTGAGTTTGCAACATGACGCATCCATTCGTATATCAGAATGATATTCACTAATAAATGATTATATAAGCTTCTACATATCTGTAAGACATATTCTATCAAAATATGCCTAGGATACTAAATATTAAACTTTATATATTTTTTACAGGATGCAATAGTCTTGAGACAAAATTGGGCTTTCAGGCACCAGGTCTCCTAAAAAGCACTCCCACAGTTGCCCAAAGGCACACTTTAACATGGAAGACTTAGACTTGGGTGTGCCATTTAGGTTACAGTGTATCTTTCCTGGTTTTTGTTGTGCAAAACCATCGGGCATTTTGGATTTTTTTCTTAAATTTGCCAGAAAATAAAACGGAAAAAGACATGTTGTAGTCTCCACATGATCTCCACTACCATTATTGCCAGTACACTAGCTTAAATCATGTTAAATGCATGGAAATCTCATAAGAAATGGAGCCATTTTCACCGGTCCTTGTTTGTGGGTAACCATGCTAAGCAGTATTACAAAATGTGATGAGATAATTCTATAATCAAAGTATTCCCTTCCTTCATTTCTATGTTAGCCATGCACCTTTTTTCAGGTACCCATTTTTGTCTGACCAGTGCATTTTATTTAACCGAAGAACCTGGTTGACCTGGTGCATTCACTGTACCCCATGCAACCGATTAACCAGGTGCATTGTGCAGCAGACTGCAGGCCTAGCATATATAGAAGAATGCTCAATGTGCTGAGTAGTGAACAGTTGTGAAATGTCGGAGGCACAACAGTTGGAATATGACACAATTAACCCCCTAACACAAGTCTAAACATGTGGGGGAAATACTTATTGATAGATACAGAACATACATGTGAAGGAGAACGTTAAAAGTTATGTCAAAGAACAAGGAGCTCACACATAAAATTTGCAGCAAATGTTAGTTGACGAATCTGGAAGGCTATGAAAACAAGGGCACTGCTATAGCCACCTGGCGGTGGGCTAGCGCAGTGCAATAATTCAAATTCCCAAGAAATCCTAGCCAGCCGGATCAAAATTTAGAAGAAAATAATCCTACTCTTAAGACTCCATCTCTTCAACTTTCATGTGACCTCTACTCCTCCATCCCAGCTCTAGCCACGCCCACCACATTTTGCATGACAGTTCCTACTGACATTGCCTTTGAGTGTGGCTCATTAAGTGCTTGCAAATCCTCCGCTTCTTTTCTCAAATCTACTTTTTCTGCAGCCATTCTCCCCAAATTCCTTCATGCACCTCTACAACGCCATTGTTTTTACCCTCTCTTTACTTGCACCAACTCCCCCTGCTCTTCTCAGTGACCCAATGTATTTCGGAGGGAGAGACAGCCACAAAAGCAACAGCCTCACCTGTCCTCAGTACACACCAAGCATTTTTGCGGCCTTTGCTCTACATATGTTATACCAAGATGGCAAGTCATGTTATACAGACCTACTTAAGCCTATTCAAAATATAAAGCACAACAAATTACACATATATTATATAGGCATATTAATAACAAGTTACATCTCAACAAAACACACAATACTTCCCTTTGCCACGAACATACAGGCCTATAATACAGCAGTAGGCCCTCATGAATCACACCACAATCACATCCCAATACACACATATCACAAACACCCTCATCAGCCAGGAGTTCATAATTATTTCCTCACACTTCTAACACTCATGCTCTAAGTGTCAAAATAATGTTCTTACACCAAATCCTCCCACAATTGCCACTGTGTCTACATTTTGATAAACTCTCAATGAACGATAACATGTTCGTAGCTTCAGTCATTCATCAAAAGATGGATAGATAGATAGTTAGATAGATAGATAGATAGATAGATAGATAGCTACATAGATAGCTAGCCAGATAGATAGCTAGACAGACAGATACATAGCCACTCGACCTTTTTACTGTCTCTGCCAAGTCACTTTCATTTTTTTAGCACCACGCATTCATGACTAATATAATGAGTAGGCCTATTTCGCTTTTATAATTTATCCACAAGTATATCATAGCACACATGCATGCAATTCAACACATATCACATGTAATGCATTCTCAGACCACCTGTCTCTCCAACGGGCATTCTAGTTTAATAATTTAAAAATGGAAAATAAAATCCAGCTGAATTGAAGTTGCTGAAGAAGCCTTATTTCAAATTCAACTAATTGGTTCTCAGCCAGAAGGCTGGGGATCCAACTTATTCTTTAGCACGTTAAGCTTTGAACCTGGGATCAATCCCTAGATTGGCTGTCCTGATAAGCCCAAATGGGCAGAAACATACGACATAATGCCCAACTCATCCATCTCAGCAGGTACAATATATACAATTATACATGTAGATTAGCAGAATGATAAACTTACCAATTAGTTATTACAGCATTACACTTATATTTCATTTATTTTGACAGGTGAACAATGCTGAACAACAAAAGAAATGTAGGCCTCTATACCAAAGAAAAATGACCATCCTGCAAATAGTATAAATTGACAATATTAATACCGTTTTTCTTTTATGATGTTTTAATGTGAATTACATTTGAGTTTGTTTTGTGTTCAGAATATTTGTTGGCCTATAATTCTTCAATGAGGCACCAAATGAAAAAAAAAACAAAGAAACGAAGCTTAATTTGTGGATCACAAATTAAGCTTCTTTTCTTCATTGTGTATTTAAAAGATGAATATGGCCTAATAAACAATTGAACCTTACTTTGTGACCACTTCATAGATTCATTTAAGTGGCATAAACATCAACAGATATCCCTTTGTGTCCCAAACATATTTTATTTATTTTTAAATTTATGTTTCTACCTATTTTAATCATCTCTCTGTCTCTCTATCTACACTGCTCAAAAAATTAAAAATTAAAGGAACACCTCTTTCAGGCCATTTTTCTGAAACTGGGCAATCTGTAACTAAATGATATAAACATGTTTCTATTGTTTGTTCATTTGACTGGCCAATTCAGTTGTCACAGCAATATTGGTCAACAATTGCCTTGTCAGGAGCAATAGTCCTTGGTGACCCCAGAAAACAAAGTGATTTTTGTGAAATTTGCTAATCTGAAAAAGGCATTATAAAACAAAGGGTGAAAAAAAATTCAATCATCTGGTTTGTCTGACAACTGCAGGCCAGGGCAAAGTGTGCCACACAGTTTTTGTCTCAAATTGAGGTTGTCAGGGATGGGTAACTTCCACAGAAAGATACTGAAATGAGAAGGGGGACTAAAGGTTAGGTCTGTCACCAAATGTCGTCTCTTGGCTCTAGCAGAGGCACAGGTACACTGGACTGTATGGCAGAAGACTTGGAAAGGGCATACACTGGTCCAATACTCAGCAACAGGACCATTATCCCCAGCAACTTTGACATTTGCATCGTCATGTGACTCCAAAGTGACTCTGATGATGCCGCAAATGTTGTAATCTTGAACCAAAAAATTAGGAACCAACTGCATGAAGAACATTTGAGATGCAGGAAGTGTGTTTTTGTTAGTCCAGTTGCCCCATATTACCATGCAGCAATGTTGGAGTTCAACAGGGAGCCCCTGTTTCAGCAGTTGTGTCAGCAGTGACCTCTGTTGTTTGCAGGTGCAAGCAGGTCTCATCTTTGACATGTTGGCATCATGTCTGTGTCAGAAGAAAGCCATGGCAAGGTAATGTCTTTCTGAGTGTAACATGTTCAAACACGAAGTTTTTTCGGAGCTTTCTTGATGGTCAGAGATGCCTTGACATTGGAGGGGTACACGGAGAGTATGGAGTGCATACAGGACAAATAAATGGCATAATGTGCAGAAATGGGCTTGTGTAAATCACACTGGAGCCTAACGCTGGGTCAGTTGAAGAGAATTTTCTGCTTATGCAGGAAAATGCACATCTGCAACCTGCTTGGGTTGTTCACCTTAAATTGGAAGGTAGGTGTGAGTCCCCTGGGTCGGACCGGTGCCTCGATCGGAACATTTAGATTATGACATAATTATTAAACTTATGAACAAATGTCCTATCTTGCTTGATTCCTTTTCAATCATTATAAAATGGTCATGCATGATTGACCTAAAAAATCATCGATATTTTAAGTTAAGATAGGGGAGATAGGGATGCAACAACAATTGTGATAAAACACAGCCTTGAGGAGCACCAGTAAAAGTCTTAACAGTGTTGGATCTTCCATTCTTAAACTTAACATATTGTGTTCTGTCGGACAAAAAACTGTGTACACTGCTCAAAAAAGTATCAGACGACTGTTAACATTTAAATAAACAGCTTCTGCAGTAGAATACGAGTCTGGATTGTATTAAACGCACTGCTAAAGTCAATGTACAAGACATGTACCCATGCAATGGACTTTTCAAGATGTTCTGCCATATGATGCATGAGTGTAAGAACTGCATCTTGAACGCTTCTACCTTTACGATATGCAAACTGAATATCACTGTAAATGTGACAATATGACATTTTTATGAATAAATGATTCCTAAAAACATAAAAATATGGTCCAGAGAAGGGTTAAATGAATTATGATCGTTTAACTCCCATACTAACATGCCCTCTACTGGCACTTTTTGGAATAATGTCGAAAAGTGAAAAATCTCCAAAATTAAAATTTTATGTTGTCTGAGGTTAGTTGAAACAAACAGAAATTGTAGCTTCTGGGGTGCTTACAGGTGATTTCATTACCATGCGATTCTGGTCATCCAGCCCTGAATGTGTGAATGCAATGCATAGAGCTGATAACTACGTTCAATCTACTAAGTGCATGTGTGATGTTTTTAGTGATCATAAACCAATCAGATTCGGCAAAAATGCAATGTAGCAAGTTGATGGTGACAGTAGAATCTCGTACCAATGAAATCACCTGTAATGGTGAAAAATAGCTTGGATTATTTAAAACATTGCTTTCTGGTGTGGCAACTTGGTGGTCCAATCGAGGATACCAAATTGGTGATTTGAGAATTTGAACAATTTCTTTGAAAATGGTCTAGTTTCCATACAGATCAAGCTTGTCCACAACACGGTAGTAGTCCACAACACGGTAGTACAATATATTTCAACTCAATCTTCATCTTTCTGACCAGTTTTCAGCTTCATAGCACCATTACCCTTTCCACATTGAGCATCTGAAGTTAGGTGTTCCAATCCAGGGGACTCTCCCCTACATGGTATTGCAGTGATGGACTGGCCAGAAAGATCATCAGACCTCAATTCCATAGAACATGTGAAAGACATCCCTTACGATGTGTTTCCTGGCAGCCACAGCCTCCATGGACCAAACGGGAATGTGAACAAAACCACATTCGAGAGTGGCCGAGATACAGATACAGATACAGATACAGATATATTTATTGTCACATCAGTGAAATTTGGTAGCATGAAGTGTATCACAACAGAGGAAATGTGCAGAAATATAATAAAATAATCAATGTGAGAGTTCAAGATTTGGCACAGTTTAATACAAAATACACCTTCTGTTCACCTTCCACATAACTGCATTTATATGCTCAGTAAAGGTCAACCTGTTGTCTATGATTAGTCAACGTCGAGTACAGTTAATTATCATAAATCTACCAGAAAATACATTCAAAATTCCATGAAAAATTCAAAAGAAGTGCATAGCGAAACACACACGCAGGCAGCCACTGAGCGGCGCCATCTAATCCACAATACCACAATTTACCACCCACAGGTTTATCAAAAGCATGGCGATCTCATTCAAAGTGTTTGTTTATGCTCATCTTGGCCTAACACAGTATTGCAATACATTTGGCTGTGGTAGACAGTCAATTGAACACAATTTTGGATTTGGTCATATTGTGTTTACACATAAGTTTTGGAGGTTACCAAGGTTTCGGGGTCCCTGTACAGAAAACTAGTAAGTTGCCCGTAGATTGAAGGAAACAGAATAGAAAAGAACCTGTTGGCCTATATATAGTTCAAGTGGTGTCCCTCCCGTGTTCTTATGATGGGTATGGGACGTGTTCTTATGATGGGTATGGGATAGCTGACCCTCCCCCCCCAACAATTGGTGGCACTTAGTAGTATTGTGGCGCCACTATGTGTTTGGATATGAATGGGGGAGATTTGGATAGTGTGCTGCGCTAATAAGTGATTTAAATGTGATTAGGACATGTAGAAGCTTAAAGATGAAGTTGAAAAGGGAAGAGTTCCGACTTGTAAGGCTTAGGAAGGTGTAGGGCAAGTTAACAATAACAATAACAATAATCTTTATTTAAAGTCATGACAAATATTTTAACAATAAAATTAGCATTGTGCTATTCCATGACTAAAGATGTAAACAGATAAAAAACTATAAAAACAGAAACAATATTTACAAAATATACAGTTAAAACCTTCTAAAAAAGCATACAATATTAAAAAAATTCATACCATCCTATGGATATTGCAAAAATTAAAATCCTTAACAGCTTTTCAAAAATTTTTGACATGCATATGGCAGTATGCTAACAGGTCGGTAATTCTTTTTATTTAATGCGTCATCTTTTTTAAATACAGGGGAAAGTTCTGCATATTTACACCCAACTGGGAACTTGTGGGTGGATAATGAGTGATTTATAGGTGATGTCATAGATGGTGCAATGTCATTGCTTATCAGCTTCAGAATTTTACTGGGTAAATTATCGTATCCTGTAGACTTTTTTTGATTTACTTGATTCAGTAACTTCTGCACTTGTGATTCACTTACAGGCGAAAGAGTGAATCTCCATTCTGGAGTCTGCTTTGACATAATTTTCAAAACACTTGGGTGATTTGCATAACATCCCATGAAAATCTTTAAAGTTAAAAGATCAAGCAATCAGTAGAACTTGAGATAAATCCTGGATGCCATCATTTTAATTATATAGAAAGTAAATAATTAAAGAAAGAAGATATTCATTCAATCCATTCAGCTGTGATTTGATGAACCCTTCAAAATGATAAAGAAGATCGACTTTGCTTTGAAATTCATTTGCATCCCTCCAAGTTCCTTAAAAATTTAATCGAAAATGGTGTTCCTTTAATTTTTTTAGCAGTGTATCTGTATCTAGCTATATATATTTGTATGTATATGATGTTTTAAAACAGTTGCCTGGCTTCCTTTCAGTCAACTCCACTCAGAGTGGCCACTTGTCACTGACAATCTTTTTGTCTCAGAGTGATCTCCCGCCTATTAATAATTTTACTATAAGCGTTTATTTGTCAAAAACTGACATATCTCATATAGGCGAATAAATGTGTTTTGAGTCTTGATTCATATATATGGTACTTAGTATAAAATATAAGCAAAAAATGAGAGTTACACTAATATCCCACTCTTAAAAGTCTATCTCTTCAATTTTGCTGTCACCTCTACTCCTCCATATCTACTCTGCTCACACTCACGACATTGTGCATGGAGCTTCCTATTGACATTGCCTTTGAGTGTGGCTAATAAAATGCCAGCAAATCCTCCCTTATTTCTTGCAAATCAGCTTTTCCTGCAGCCCTTCTCACGAAATTCTTTCATGCAGCTCCAGGACGCCATTCATTTGACACTCTCTTCACTTGCACCAACTCCCCCTGCTCTTTTCAGTCAGCCAATGTAATTCGGAGGGAGGCACAGCCAGTAAAGCAACAGCCTCTGCTGGCCTGTTGCTGACATCAAGTATTTTCGCGCCCTTTGACCTAACCATGCAGTATATCGGCTATGTGCAGAGATTCTAACTTACTCCTACACGCCACAGCACAGCGAAACCACATATATATAGTCCTATAAATGGCTATAATATATACGCCAATATGAATAAAAGATAGATCTTAAGAAAGATAACATCATACACTGACATAAACATATTTCCATCGATCTATGCACTCTTAAAACTATCAATACACACACAGTACCTACAGACCACACTTTTAAGTGATATAGCACCTTATACCAAAGATAATATACATATCGATATGTGCTTATAGGGGTCACATCATTCATGGCACTTCCATTGAATTCAGACATCCTTATCTGTCAAATAAGTTGTTCTCAAAGCTGTCCCTATACACACAAGGTAAACAAACACATCGACAATTATAACACTGGACCCTCATCAAAACTCAGTCACCATGCCTCCAAATCGATATCCCCCCCCAATCGATATCCCCCCCCCCCCAATTTGGTTCTCAACTCATCAAGAATTATTTACAGGGCAATCCTGTCGTCTATAACCTTGACCTGCAACCACTTTTCACAAAAACTCACTATGCCCTATAGATATACGTATAGGTTATTCACCTAGGGAGAGGCAATATGTGAATTATCCAGCGAGGGCGTTAGCCCGAGCTGTGATAAACACATATTGCCGATCCCGCGGTGAATAACCGGCTTATACAAGACAAAACTGAAACTTGTCATTTTTTGCTGTAGTTTTTCACAGCTTCACTTATTATTCTCCCATGGGAGGATAACTGGACAACAAAGAATATGGGTTTTATCGCAGTGAAATACTGTCTCATGATTGGCTCACAGAGGTGCCGAATGGTATAAATGCGATAACATTTTTTTGACCAAGTACCAGATCTTAACAAAATAAACCAAGGAAGCGACAATACATGGACAGGCCTACATAGATACATACATACATACATACATAGATAAACACATCCATATTTCCTATCTACATTCTTCTATAGTAACACAAGACCCTCTCAACGGCAAACTGTTGTAAGAATGAAGAAATGCCAACTGTCCCATATTATCTCCACGGGCCTTCTAGTTCTTATGAAAACTGTAAGAGCTGTGCGAATTTCATAGCTGTGCCATTTATTCATACATATTATATTTAATTTTGATTGCTGTAGTTGCTTGAGCTCATGAATTCAGAATTATTTTATTTCTTTCACACACAGTACATTAGTTTTACAAATATAAGACTTATTTGAGAATCTTTAAAGATTTACAGCCAAGTGTGAATAGGGGATGCATACGAGTATACGAAAATAACGTGCACAAGCACTTTAAGGGTGCTCTTGCTGCTACTGTACTATATATGCTAAGGGACTAACAACCTGGCAAGAAGTTTTGTGGAAATTCACCTTTTTTTTAATGATATTGTTGAAATTTCATTCCTCCCTCTCCTGCCTATTATCTCGGCCTAAACCGTGATTATTATTCTCCAGGACAGTTTAATTAGACACTTAGAAACCTGCATGACAGAGCATGGTAGCTGTTGAACAGAGAGCTCTGAAACTTTGAGAAATAGTGACATGCTTCAAGCACTAGGTGGAGCAAATGTCTATTAACACTTTTTCACTCCCTAGCGTTAAAGGGAAACATTCCTTTGGTGCAGGGAGCAGCCAGTGCACTGTTTGGGAGCAGCCAGTGCACTAATTTTCATAATTAGGATAATTGTTGTTATGGGATGGATTTGCACCAAAAGTTGATACAATAATCTACTAGCACATTGAGTGACACATCATGAGTGGCATAAAGATTGAACAGGATAGGCAGCAGATATTTTGGACACAAGATTTCCAACATCCCAGTGTCAATAGGACTCCCTTGGAGTGCCCAGAAAATGAGTAGGCCCCTATACTTAAGCAAAGGATCCAGCCAGTCATGCAGCCTGTGCTCGATGCACTACTTATACCTAGGGATAAGACAGAGGAGGTGTCAAATGCATGAACGTTTGGAACAAATATAATTTAAAGGTGACTTACTTGACATGTTACACAAATGGGTACTTCACAACGACGGCTGCCGCACAGGCCCTCGACAAGCTTGCACTGCTTGTCGTCACTGCATTTAACACCCTAGAAGAAACGAAGACAAAGCAGGCACACATTCAGCAATATTTTTTTAATTCATTATCCGTTCAAATTAAATTCAGAGCACGCGATAATGGTCAACCACGTCAGACATTACTGGCAGTTCTTGCAAATGTCTGACCATTCTCAAATTCAGGTCAGACAAATTTACTGGCACAAAATCTCTACAGGAAATATTAAGTGCTAGTCCTCTCTGATGTTGAATTGTATTGTAAGACCTAGAGAAACTTAATTGCAATGTCGAAAAACCACCTTTAAAAATCAAAGAACAATATTCCATTAAAATGCATTTCAACCATTTGAAAAATTATAGATTAAATTTATTATGTTGTCTGACAAAACAATAATTTGTCTGACCGGAACTCTCTCTCCATCAGACAAAATGTCTGACCAAAGTCAATATGCTTTTGCGTGCACTGCGTTCAATACTTGTGTATCAGTCAAATTACCTTCATTGACTGAGAACATGATGTCACGCTGGCTGTTATAGTGGATTACATATCTGCCATATAGGCTCCTCCTGTCGGTCACACATGTCTAAAGTCTGCTCCTGAGTTTCAGGGAATTTTTTAAACAAAACCCATCATCAGGTGTATCATTCATGGATTCCAAGTGTGAAAACAAATTTTGTGTACATGAAATATAGTTGATTTATGACCAGATACATTTTAAACATGAGGGTCAAAGGAAAAACAAAGTTTCAGAATTCCAGCCATTTCTTTGCCTTTACAAAAAAAAACCATATGAAAAAACAGTTATTGCACAGCACTTGAAGTTCCATAAAAACTGATATTGCACTCGGTACTGCGCAATAACATGTATAATATTCGCGCAGCGAAACGGCCGAAGGCCGTTGAGCGAAGCGAATTGAGTGCAAGAGAAGACTCAAAAATCTGTGCAGTGATGGTCTCAACATCAACAGTCCACAGTTTGGAATTAGGTCAAGTGGGTCCAGCTTCTTATCAATGATTTAGTTTCGTATTTAATAAAACATAACATTATTCATCTTTAAAAGTGTCTTAAAAATTCAATTTTCTCTAGTAATATATCCTGTACCAATAATTTTTATGAAATAGTTAATTATTAGCATTGACTAGCTAAATCAAATTATTAACATGTGATTCATTTAATTTCAATCAGACAACAAGAAAACATAACAAAATTAAAGTTACATAATCTTATAAACTGATGATTATGTAACGGTGAACAGATAATCTACATGCAATGTTATTGTTTTTGTATTACTATATATGTATACTATTATGTAATATTAACAATCTAACATAGACTTGACTTTGACAGCTTTCAGTGCTGTCTGCCTTTTTACCATTTATTTAATATATATATATCTATCAATTTATCTATCTATCTGTCAGTCATTATATCTATCTATCTGTCTGTTTATCTATTTATCTCTCTATTTATCGATATATTTATCTATTTATCTATTATATTTTTTGTCTAGTTTATCTTGCTATTCTACATTTTTCTCTGTCTTTCCTTGTACATGTTGTATCTGTCTTTCTAATTTTCTGAAACAGTTACATAACTCCTTTCATACATTGAATATGAAATAAACATGAAAGTTATGGTAAAACTATAAGTCCTACAAAAACTTTTTAAAGTGCTGCGCGAATTTCATGGCAGTGCCATTTACATATTATGACTGATAACATGTATAATATGACCAAGTTGACTCATGTTGCACAAGGGTGCAGCGCCACTGCAGCCCGCCCAACAAAAAAGGAAATAGCTTTGAATAAGAAAAGAAACAAAGTGATTTGAAGTCTGACATCTGAAGTTAGTTTGTATTTCTATTGGACCACATATTTCAAATGCATCTTATAATAAATCAACAACAGTACCAATGGACCAGCTTAATTTTGGTTTACATTTTTGGAAGCAGCAAGTAGCATATTTCGTGATGGGTTTTCCTTAAATATTTTTCCCTAAACTTTTTAGCAGATTCAGACATTCAAACACTATATGTCACTGAAAATTAGCAACACTGCTACAGCCTTGTTGTAATTGATGTGATGTCTAAAAGTCAATAATATTCCAAGTTAAACCAGCTTGACAGTGAACTGTAATTTTTGTTCTGTTGGACTTGGTCTCGGTCTCAGTCTCGATAGATGATGCCTTGGCCTCGGTCTCGGTCTCAGAGTGCCATTGCCTCGGTCTAGTCTCAGTCTCAGATGCTCGTGCCTCGGTCTCGGATGTCCTGGGCCTAACTAAAGGTGGAAACAAGCACTTTTTTCTTCCGTGACATATGAGCTGAACAAATTTTTTTCAGTGTCCACAGCCCAGCCCCTCGAGGCATTATCTAGTTGACCCCTTAGAAAGACTGAGTCATGTAATTTTTGTCAGATTCATGGAAATACAGGTATTGAATTTGTATGGATCTCCATGTATAAAGGATTTTTTTCTGATCAGGGTTGCCACTGCAAGAGGATTTCAAATTTCTCTGACTTTTCCCTGCCTCCCAACAAACTTTCCCTGACCATGCACAGGTTAGACAGGCAAATGTGGCACATTGTTTCCTCACTCTCATCACACAACATTCAACAGATATATCACACATTCTTTTTCGCAAAATTTCCCTGACCTGGGTCAGATTTCAGTGCCATTTCACAAAATTACAGATTTCCCTGACTAATTTCAAATTTCCCTGACCTTGAATTTCCCTGACTTTTCCCTGACCAGTGGCAACTAGATTTACAGGTATATTGCGATATACCGCTTCATGGCCGTATCGTCATTTTAGCACGAAATTAGTTCATCGTGCATGAAAAATTTAACCTCGTCACCGCCATTTTTATGGAAACGAGATCTCGCTGGGCCGCGAGAATCTAGTTTGCGTAAAATGAGGTTTTGGCTGACTGGATCTGCAGTAAAATGCTGATGAAAAGGACGAATACATCGTGATAAACATCTGTTATTGTTACAAATTCATCGTGATATTATCAAATCGTTAAAGTTTAACATCAAACGATGTCCAGCACAAGTGGCAACCCTGTCTGATATTGGTCATAACACAACCTTTCAAGCTCTTCCAGAATTCAGGGATTTTACTCATTCCCATATTTTTAAAAATATTTGAATATAATCATGCATAACAGAGTTGGTCATATCAACAACAAAACCTTTACCAGTAATCATTTTTCAGTTATAACTAGATTTAAAACAAACCCTACCCCACATGTTCTTATCTTTGGTCTGCATTCTGGAAGGAGCGGACAAATCGGCTCGGCGCAGTTACTCTCAACTAGTTCACATTCCTCGTCATCTTCACAGGAGATACTCTGAAAGATATAGATTTAATTTTTTCAAAAATAATCAATAGCTTTGATTTTCGTCAGATTGATACATGCATAAATGAGTGACTGTAACTGGCTGAGAGAGTCTGTATATGTTTTAGGTGCATATGCAATGCATTACATACGTAATATCACAACCAATCATAAGGTGCAATTAAAAATTTCATATTGCTGAATGGTACGACTATATGGTAGGGGAACCGGGGCACATTGGCACGCAGGGCACTATGGGACGGTGGGGTTTTTTCTTGTTCCTTGCAAGGTAGGCCTATATGATATGCTAGTGCCATCATATCTTGTAATTTCACATCCTGATGTTTCTATCGTTTTATTGACAAATTACAGCCACATGCAGAAGTATGGTGAGGAAAAGTTTGTTTTCCTACTACTAAAGTAAATTCAGAGGGGTTCAATTCAAACCATTCTGTGGACAAACCATGAACAATGAGGCTTTCTCAATGCTTGTATGAATTTGATACATAATAACAAACAGTTATGAATTGCTATCCTGGTAAACACACTCACTGGTGCCTGAGAAATTAGCATTTTGGTGTAAAAGTCAAATCGGGGCTCATTGGGACACTAAACACGGGGCACATTGGGACGCACTTTATATGGCAGAATTTAAGTGTCCAAGTCAACTGAATGTATTCAGGCCAAAGTAAATAGAGGAACAGTGGATTATCATGCTCTGTGAACAAATTTATCGCAAAGCAGTGTGTCATACATAGATGACCGCGCCCAGGAAAGTTTATGTTAAATTTTTAAAACTGTTTAAAGTTATCAAATATTGGCACTACAAGGTGTAATGCACTGTATATAGTCTTACACTCTACTAATATGTAATATCTAGTGCACATGGCGTCGGGGCACATTGGGACAGTCATGATCACGACTCACATTTTGCTATCTGGCCGCAAAAGGGTAGGTGCAGTCTAATCTATCATGCCTTGGATTTAAGCTCAATGGTGTTTCATGCAAACTTCTGAGTTGCTCAGTGCTTTCACCATTAAGCAAAATTAGTAGATGTTAAAAGCGTCCCAATGTGCCCCGGTTCCCCCTAATAATATGAAACACTATCCTGATAAACACACCCATGTGAGTCAGTGGTGACTGAAAAATTAGCATTTTGGTTGGAAAGTCAGGTTCATTGGAATATAGCCCATGCTTTTTTTTTTCCTAGTTAACCCAATAGCATTGTAGAAATAAGTAGGCCTATACTTGTCACAATGCATAGTGCATAGTTAACCAGACAGGCAGATCATTATACCTCTTTTTATTTCATCATCCATGTTTTACAGTGAAATAAAACTGGGATGACATGAAAGTTACATAAATAGCTATAAATAAAGATGAATGAGGAAACCAATATACCAAATACTAAAAGGATTATCGCCGCTTGTGGACCATTTTTCATGAACAAATTTGTAGCAAAGCACTGAGAATTAAACTGAAGAACAAAAATAAGTTATCACTTTTCTATTTAAAATAATTTAAAGAAAAAAATTCTTCAAACTTATTTGTGGGGTGTTATATGTTCCAGACATTAACAATGACCAATTAGTCATGTTTACATATTCTTGTCATGGGTCATTGCTTCTGCACTGGGATAGGTCATGAAATACAGTAATTAGGCTAATGCTTGAGATCAGTTGCCCTTAACTACAAAAAAAGCATTTAGAAAAATTCCTTGATCTTTCCTGAGTTGAGATACGCCAACAGACTGCCATTGGGTAGACTCTCCATTGAGCAATGAGGTCCAGTAGTTGGGATGCTGGCAGCAGGCATGTCCCAGAAAGAGGTTGCACATCAGGGGGGCTGCTCCCAGCCATCAATCAGCAAGCTCATGACCAAGTTTGGTTGAACAGACTGAAAGAAGGACCTTCCAAGGCAAGGCAGACCTGCAGTCACAACCCATGAACAAGACAGGCGGGTAATTCCACACCAAATCAACCAAATTTCCGAAAATCCCCAGCATGACCGTCTCTGATTCCATTCAAACTTTCCACATTTCAAGAACATTATCAGGAAAGAGCAAATCCAAAATTGCAGGACAATAGCTCAAATATTTTTGGAGTTATGATCAAATGAATTGTGAAAAAATGAAAAAAATATCAAAAATTGTCCATTTTTAAAATAGCTATCAAACTTTCAATATGGTCCTAAACGTTTTAATATTTTTTTGCAATGTATAAGACACCCAAAAGTAATAAACAGAAGCAGAGAAACGGCTTTCCACGAAATTGCCTGTCCCACAGAAATTTTCAAAGTTGACTGATTTATCACACCAAAATCCAATATTCATGATTTTTTTGGTAACCTTAAATACATCCCAAAAAGTTCATGCTTTGTATGGTATTACTTTGCTACATAGAGCATGAGTACAATAAGTATTTTAAATGTTCCAAAACCTGCAGTTATTGATATACAGTGCGTCTAGTTTATGAATTTCACAAAACAACCCATTTTCAAGCTAAAAAATGGTCATGTGGCGTAGGTGATACAGAAAAGACAACTACATGGCATAAAAGAACTTGGAATTACCTTTAAAATGATGTATAGAAATGTGTGTGTATTTGAGTCCTTCATTCTGAAGATCTGTACTCAAGTTGAGTTTTTTTCAACTTTGAGAATTTGTTAATTTTTTTGCAAACGACAAATGTCATTACCAGTCATGTAATAAAATAAATAATAAGAATTTGTTGTGTAAAATAACATTACTCTGAACTTTTTAACAACTTATCAGCTGGGATGAAGCAAAAAATGTTCGCGACTTTTTCTCAGTACTTCAATCATCGTACAATGATAAAAATTGAATTTATAATAGACGCCCAATTTTAAACGCTATCAAGTTAATATAGATGAACTGGGGCTGCAGTGGAGTAGCTACCAAACATATTACTGATGAAACTGTTTTTAATTTGCTTAAATTGTATTTTTTACCGGCAGCTATAATGATAAGTCAGTGATTTCAACAATTATACAGTCAAATGTGTCAACAGGCATCCAACATTGATGTCTGGACCTTTTGACATCAGAAAACATCCACACAATGCCATGAGATGTCTATAAAATTACCAAGATACAAATCACCATCTTAACAACAAAATGCCAGCTCTCGGGTTTTCTATCTGGTTGTTTAGGTGTGGTAGCACTTCCAGCAAACTTTTTTTAGCCACTTGAAAAACTTCTGTGATGAAGTGTAATCCATTTGAAATATGATTTTAAAAATAAAATAATAATCATATTAGATGCAACTTTCCCTGTTGTAAAGTCTCGTGTGGTAGTTCTTGCTGCTAAATATATATTTGCAGTAGCCAATGAATGAAGTCTCATTTACATGAGATGAATACGGTTGTCAGACGCCTTTCATCAATATGACCTCTGCTAAACAATGAATTCATCTTTTATAATTTAGACCAAATGAAGCCTTTTGAGAATATTGATTTGATGACAATTTAATTTATTTATTTCCAAAAATTGTCATCCAGAACAAGGAATACTCATTGAGAATGATAAATATAACAAAATACAATATGTAATGTGTGATAAAATACTCATCCGTCTATTTTTCAAATTTTTGGTCAAATCGAAAATGACTCAACTTGAGTATGGATATTCAGAATGAAGAACTCAAATACACACACATTTCTGTACATCATTTTGAAGCTCTCTCCAAGTTCTTTCATGCTGCGTATTTGTTTTTACTGTATCACCTACGCCACATGGCCATTTTGTGGCTTGAAAATAGGTTATTTTGTGAAATTCTAAAATTCAGAGTACAACGTATTAATAACCAGTGGTTTTTGGACAATTATACTTAATTTATTCATGCACTATATGGCAAAGAACTACTATGCGAAATATGACGGTTTTCTGATCTGTTTAAAACCACTTTACTGCTTCTATTAATTAGTTTAGGGTGTTACTTGCATTGTATAAAAAAATCAATAAGTTCAGGTCCAACTTTGAAGTGTAATGACAATTTTACAAATGGACGTTTTTCAATATTTTTTCCAATTTTTCAAACTTCTTTTTATCATAACTCTGCAAATAATTGAGCTATTGCCGTTCCTAATAATGTATTTGAAACGTGGAAAGTTTGCACAACATCCATCAGAATCTGGGTGGCCATTTCAAGACCAATTCAAGACCGCTCAATCCACTGCTGCTGAAATTTCAGGCTCTCAAAACCCAACAGTGAGTGCCAAAACACTTATGAGATGGGTCGCTAAGCGCTGTAAGCAGACCCACCAGCCAGACATCCATGCAAAAGGCCTGTTTTGACAGATCTGTGAACTCTGTTTTCTGAGCTCCTGATGTTTATTCATCATTGCAGTGAAATGGGTCAGCCCAGACCTTGTTTGATCTGACTTGTTGAAAAAGTACAGAATTACAAACTGTTTTCATGTGCCATCCAGGTAGTTTTCCTCCAGTCTCCTAAAGAGGTGATAACTTATTTTTGTCCTTCAGTTTACTTACATGAATGACCGCATCAAGGAAAGATTTTTGCTACAAATTGTTAACTATTGGCACTACTCGATGTTTTTACATAGTCTATAGTTTTTAGGTACTTATATATTCAATATCTAGTGTACATGGAATGTAAAAATAGTTTTGATCAATATCTCAATGTTCTCAAGCCTCGGTCCCAATGTCTCCAAGTTGGACTCATTCACTTGACTTGACATGGATTCTGCCAACCTGTTTTTTGCTTCTTATTGACCCATATGGCTATATTTAGAGTGAAAGTCTCTTGCACCTGGTCCAGATTATTTGGCTGAACCTCCATCGGGTGTGCAATATAGTCCAAGATGTCCCTATAGTGTTATGAGGCTCAAGTCTGGTAAATTTTGCCAATAACGGCAAATTCTCAATTTTCTCAATTTTCCTGGTTTTGAAGGATTTGTGATGCCCTACAAGCTTGAGCATTGATTTAAATGAATGAAATGTTTCAACTGAGGTGTTCTCTACACTGAGGTACCATTTCCTCTTCCAAATAGAGGACACTCTTGACAAAAATGCTGGAATATTTTTGGAATTTTTCAAGTAAATTCCATCTCGGTCAATATATCCCACTATATGTTTCACAGAGCCAATGGAGAGATTTTTGTGTGATGGGAGGGTGTCCAGACACTGTCCAACTACTGTCACATGGCCACAAGGGCTCAGGGTGGCGGTTCAGTGCCTGTTTGGTGTGTCATCCATTATGACGGAAATTTGTGTCGGGTTGTGCAGAATGGAAACATACCAGCTGTCTCCTATCTGAGTTTGTTGGAAGAGGAAATAGTACTGCAGTGTGGAGAACACCTCAGTTGAAACATTTCATTCATTTATGGCTTTGCTCAAGCTTGTAAGGCATCACGAAACCTGGAAAATTGAGAAAATTGAGAATTTGCCGTTATTTGCAACTTCACCACACTTGAACCTTAATTACACCATCGGGACATTTTGGACCATATTGCATATAAGATGGAGGTTCAGCCAACTGATATGGACCAGGTGCAAGTGACTTTCACTGAAGAATGGCTTTATCGATCAAAAAGAAGCAAGAAACAATATTATGGAATCCATGTCAAGTCAAGTAAAGGCAGAGGTCAATGCATATGACATTCAACATGAAATTGTGATGTTTTTGGTTGTACACATCACAATTAAGTTGGCATTTTTTGGATATGTCAAAATTTTTATGTCTATGCTGCTGAGCCATGATGCAATTTTGATGATTTAAAAAAAAAAATCATCAATTTTTCCAGGTCACCCAAAGAAACTTCTCAAATAATTCTCAGTCACTAAAAATGTTTTGTAGTAACATTATACATAAATCTAATATCTGAGGAACAAATCTTTGCAATTCCTCACATTCATTTTAGAACTTCGAAGTTCTGACACCTCGAAAATCCAAATTATTCCAGCATTTTGATCATGAGTGTAGATTTTGATGATTTATTGGGTTTTGTAAATAATAGTTATTTCATATCTGCTAAAAAGTTAGCTTACCTCGCATGATGGTGCACCTGTAAAAGACGATCAAATGATAAGCTGACTTCAGTTCAGAGACGAGGAAGTGATTCATGTAAAATATTCATTCAGTGCACAATTTTGCCATCATTTTGATCCTAAAATGAATCTCATTGGATATCATCGGTAACAAAATTAATGTATGGAAATCATCTCCTAAATTACTTTTGCACAAAATATTTTTGAGCACTCCTATTAAAATGGTATTAATCAAGACCAAAATATGAATTTTTAAGGGTCTGGCAATTGTTTCGCGTTATTTATTTTACAAACATGTGATATTACAATCATAGTCTGTCGGGAAAGGTCGTTGAGTCGGAGAGCTGAATTTTAGCCATTTTTAGACAGTTATATTTTGCTTGGCCTGTAGGTTATAGTTATTAACCAGGCTCAAGTTAAAAATTTTCGCTAATTCGTATATATCATTTAGAAATTTGCATAACAAAAACACTGAACACAAGGTTCATTTTCTGAAACAAAAAAAGGAGAGGGGTATCCTTGAGTTGGACAGTTGTCTCCCTCTATGACGCATTTAGAAATACAGCTGTAGACACAATTATTTTCCAGCCCCATTAAAAGACCCCACTGGAGCACAAACCAGAATACGTTCCACCCTAACTATATGCTGTAGTGGAACCTGAAGTCAAATGAATGTGCCAAAAGTGTTTCAATCAGACTAAATTTCACATTAAAAATTGCACAAAATTTTGATGAAAAATCTGAGAGAACAAAATAAATGTTATCCAATCTTCAGGGCCATGAAAAACACACTATACATGAATTAAATATACTTATTCAGATGATGCTGATTTGTTTTGAGCAGATAAAGGAAGTGTTAGGCTTGATATTCGTGCCAAATACACAGGCAGACAAGCTATCAGTTAGCCAGTATAGCCAGCTAACCATGTTATGAGAATCTATGAGGAATATGTTCAATATTAAAATTAATTTCTTCTTGTTTTTTTTAGATAACCTTTGATCCTCAATATTTTTTTTTTGCTTAATCCATTTAACGTAGCACTCAGATTTTATTTGATATAAGACACCCACCTCCATCTTCTCCAGAATAATCATGATCATCATCTGAAATAGCAAAGTGAAATTTATACTGCAACAATGTCGACCAGTAATATTTTGAGAGTATAATAAATTTTATTAATCATTATCATTGAATTACCTTCGGGGGAAGTGTGATCAAAAGGTTCGTCTCCTGGAAGCAAAAGGTTTTCATAATTATGTCAGTGAACACTCACAAAGATTTCGTTGTTCCTGTTCATATGGTGCATTGAGAGTACTTGAGATTCAAGTCAGTCTTGTTACAGGCAAATTTCAATGAGATCAATTAATACGTGTGTCAGTGGCGGATCCCGACAGGGAAGTCTAGCTTGGGCCCATATGTCGTTTTGGCATTCGCGTGCCCGTGTGGATGTCATTTTGGCATTTGAGGGCCCATGTTGCTCCATATTTTCTTAAAATTTTTATTCTCATCTCAGTGGTCTAGGTGGGGTGTATATACATTGTAGTCATTGAGTTTGGCTCATTATATTGAATGGTATGCAAAAACCACACTCTTAAAACAGATTGGTTGATTTTTGGGAAAAGACCAACCAATCAATTGGTTGAGGCAAAATCAATCAATTATTATGGTTGAAACTACCACATTGACTGGTTGAGGGCAACCCACTAGAATCGGTAGAAAATAATTCAACCAACTCCAATGGTCAGAAAAATGGTTACGTCATATTTATTTGAATAAAGTATCTCTCCTCCACCCAGCAGAATAGCAGCCCCTTAAAATAAAGGCTGCCCTCAATACAGCCAGGAAAAGTTGTAATAGTGTACATGTAAAGACGTTCGTGAAAGCCACTTGAAATAAAAGTCCATAGCTCTAAAAGAGAGAAAGGATGACGGAGGGGATCTATTCAAGTTGATATGGTACACAGAAGTTTAAATGAACAAGTGAGTAAAGGATTAGCAAGGAATTATTGAACTTATCACAATAAAAGCATAACTGAGTTGTAACAACAAACAAACAGTGTATAATCTGATAATTTATGCTATGATCCCAGCTTACACATCACAGCTGACTTAAAATTTCAACAGTTCCAAGGTAGTGTAATAAATAAGATCAGCGCTCATATCATGTTTGTCCAAGTATTCTTAGCATTTCACAACAGAAAAATCATGAGCAATAGAGAGCCGTGTGTCGCCATCTGTATCCACTGTCAAGTCAAGTTTGGTGTGTAACTTTGAAATTATAAAATCCGACGGGATGCACAGGCATGTCAATTATATCAATGAGTCGCATAATTGCACATAAACTGTTTCCAAAAAAATATTAAATGAATAGCTTTTAAATGTTAAAGATTAGGTAGACAAAACATTTGGTTGGAGAACCATGGTGACCAAGAACTTGAACAGTCAGTCACATACAATTGTTCTACGTAGATCCCACAGGAATGTCCCATAGTCAATATAGAACTTCAGTGACATATCTATGCAAGGTAAGTGTATTTTATTATCTTTATGGTGTGTGGATGGACTGTAGACTGCTTGGTAAAACAAGGAAGAAAAGTCTACTAATTTTTAGAGCCATCTCCAGTGCCTTCTGGTGGAAAGCTAAACTTTCTACATCTCTCTATCTTTATCTGTGATAAACTGTTTTTTGTTGTCACTATTATCTTTTTTTCTCTTTTTAGATCTCAAGCAAAATAAAAAACAACCCTCTTCCCAACAAATAAAAAAATAACCCCTCCCCACCCTCAAAAAATGAAACCCCTGATGAGTGAAATAACAACTTATTTATGAATAGCCATTCAGCTGGGGTGGGCGTATGAGTCTTAGCATGTGGGTTCAATGGCTTTACATCCTGAATTTTTGCACTAGATATATAGGCTAATCAGTAATCAGGCAAGCCATGGACCATGGCAATTTTATAACAGCTGTCAGATTGAATTCTACAGCATGAGGTTGACTAACTATAATCCCATTCCTTATTAGCCAATAAGGTTCTTTCATTCAACCAATTATTAAAGTTAATCTTTAACCAATTCCATGTGTTGAAATAACAGTTAGAGAGATTAACCAATTTAAATTGGTTGGTAGCTTAACCAATCTTGATTGGTTGACTGCAACCAATGAATTGGTTGGTCCTATTTCAACATATAAAATTGGTTGTTTTCAACCAATATATTGGTATATTCAACCAATCTGTTTTAAGAGTGCAAAATGCCATTCATTTTAATCAATCGATTCCATCCCATTATGATGAAAAAAGATCAGTTGTAACGATAAGTGGGAGCAGTTAGATCTGATGAACAACATCCATCATTGATTGATTGTGACTTGTCTTGTTACCCTCAGGAAGAAGGCGTATAGGTCAAAACATTCCAGAACTTCAACATGTCTTTTTTTTTTTAACTTAACACCATGCACAAGTTTTTTTTAAATATTAATTAGAAACTCACCTCTATCTTCTCCTGGATAATCATCATCATGATCTGAAACAGCAAAGTGGAATTTGGAATAAATTCATTTCGACTTAAACTATAATGATGTAAACGAGTACTATAATCGTCATTGGATTACCTTCAGGTGAAGTGTAATCCAAAGGTTCGTCTCCTGGAAGCAAAGATTTTTTATATGTTAATGAGTGCTGACAAAGATTTTGTTATGTTCATATAGAATACTAGAAATTCAAACTAGTCCATTTGTGGTCAAATTTTTATGAGATCAACATATGTAAATACATTGTAGTTATTGACTGTGGCTCATTATATTGAAAAGTATGCAAAATGTTATTTATCAATCTATTCCATCCCATGATTATGACATAATAAGATTATTTCTAAAAATAAGTGGAAGCAGTTAAATCTGAATCTGAATCCGAATAACTTTATTTGGTCGTGAATTTTACAAAAATAATTATACGTACAGTGTTTTTTTTTAAAAGGCCAACAAATATTCAAGACCAGGACCCATTCTAGGACAAGTCTTTGTCCTTATTGAGTGGGCCCTGGTAAAAAAAAGACTATTACAATTTAATATTCGCGTGAGCGAATGGGCTGCGAAGTAGCCCATTCGCGGAATGCGAACTTAGTGCAACAACACTTCATTTGACATCCCCCACTGGACCTCAAAACATCGATGGTCGACAATTTGTCAGTGTGCTAAAAATAGACTTGTCTGGTCCAGCCACAGAACAACTGATTCGTTGCGAATTCAAAATGTTAGAAAACATGTATACCTTTGTATTGTTTGAAAGGGTATAAATATCCCTGTTGTGTAATATTCGTGTGAATTTGAGAGGAAAAAGTCTCAGTTTTCTCAATTTTCTCCAAAAAACATCGGCACATCTGAACCATGTTACTATAGATCACATAATTTGTCGACACATTTTTCAAACATAAATACATATTTTTAGATGTGGATATGGGGTATACAACCCGTATCTAACCCCCAAGTATCATTTTAACGTTGCTCCGATCTATTAAGAGCAGCTTTAATTGCATGAGGGAGTACCATTAATTCATTGGAACAGGCTCAAGGTGCCCAATCTCAAATTTCATGAGCCGTCTTTCAATCACAGCGAGCTTGAACAAACTTTGGGGTATAAAAAATTGACCAAGAAAACGATTATCGCAGTGATGTAGAGGAAGATCAGGCGAACGTTTTGATGTATCAAACGAAAAAATCAGTTGGGAATTTTTTGAGATATTTTAGTTTTAAACGTTTTATTTATCACACCCTATTGTTACCATGGAATCTCCATCTAAAATGATCAAAACTGCCCATTTTTCCCTCTTAGGTAATATCTAAGATAAATGTCATTATTCAGTAGAAGTAAAAATAAGCAGTCATTGCCACAAGAGCAAGTACATACCACCTCATTTAGAGTGTGATAAACATATAACAGTAAACATTTCTCAGAAAATTCATAAAATATGTTCATTTGCCAGCTTGTCCTCAGTTTTATCATTCTGGTGAATAATTGTAGTAGAATCTACCTCACTTTTGAACTCTATGGCGTATTATTGAGATTTTTTAATGCGTTTTTAAAGAAATTTCACCACTGTCAAACAAGTACTTCTGCAACCATGTAGAGTGTAGCAAATGTTGAGTGAATCATCAGAAAACGCATAGATAGAATGTTTGGAAGCATTTAGTTGAGTATGGAGTCTTAATGTGCAATAGTTGTACATGTTATTATTAACTACATTTTCACATAATTTACTGAATTTTTGCTATTTGTGTTGTTCTATACAATTAAAGATTGGTTGATTTTGGATGTTAGATAACCTACATCAACATTAAACACCCAACATCCATTTCAAGTACCCAAAATACATTAAGCATGAATATTACTGTTTATTTATAGCTTTTAATCTTATTTTTGTCTTTCTGTCCAATTGCAAATACTTTTCATGTAATATCAGGGGATTCAACTTCATAGTGAAGCAGATACTATGCATGCATTGTGTGATAATTTACTCAACTTTGTCTATCCTTTTACAATGTTAGGAAATGCTTGTTTCACAGTGGCAAAATTTGTGATAAAATGCACAAAAAACTCAACAAAGCCTGTTACAATGAGAAGATGAGACCAAATTTGCTAAAATTATTTACCAGAATTATGTAACTAACACAACTTGGTATTGCTAACATTTTCTCAGGCCTTTAGCCAGAAATATTAGCGGTTATAGGTTTATCACACCCTGTCAGTCTGGATGAAGTGGTACATACTTTCTGCAGAGACAATGACTGCATATTTTTACTTCTGAATATTGACTTTTATCTTAGATATTACCTAACAGGAAAATGGACAGTTTTAGTCACTTTTTCATGGAGATTACATGCTAAGAATAGGGTGTGATAAATAAAAAATCTAAAACTCAAATATCTCAAAAAATTCCCAACAGATTTTTTCGTTAGATACAAAAAATGTTTGTCTGACCTTCCTCTACATCATTGTGCTAATAATCATTTTCTTGGTCAATTTTTTTAATCCCAAAGTTTGTTCAAGCTCGCTGTGTCAACTTCTTTTTGAGACAATTTTTTGACCTCTAAAATTTTTTAAATATAATGTAACAACACTCGATATTATAGCCAAAAGGTCTTACCCTGATTACATAAAGTCTATTTACCGTTGAAACTTAAGGCTCACCAGCGCCAAATGTCAAAAACGGCTCATGGTGCCCCACTCTCCCCTATCTATTTATTTAACATTTATTGTCATTCCTTCAATAAGTATTTTGCCTTTGAGTGCAAAGCAAATTTCTTTTCTACAGTAGGGTGTATCTGATCCCCTGAAAATGTAAAATGTTGTCACATCCCTTCTGACTTTTTCTTGGTGGTGAATAATTCTGCCAATTTCATCCGTTTTAAAGGTTGCCTAGGGGCGGCTGATTTCAGTTGAAGAAAACTCTAAAAAGCCTAAGAAAACGCCAAAAATCCTTATTTTGTGAACTGGGAAGATATTACCAAACTGAATTTCAAGACTTATTCCAGCTGCTACTGGCTTTAAAAATGTCAAACCGCGTCTATTTAAATGTCAAAAATGGTTTTCTCCATCAAAATATGAAAAGTATAGACTTTAGGTCATATAAATGTCATGACATCGATTGCAAAAATGGGTATTCTGAACATTTTAGCATGAATTCAAGCTTTGTAGGTTCAATAGTTCTTGATATATGGCCTTTTGGGTGAATATTCATTGAAAATTTATTTTAAAAAACTCATTTTTTGAGACTGAGATTTGAAACAAATTTGTATTTTGAGAGATAATAATGTGGAGCAGTCTTGAAAATACACAGACATCACTTTAAAGAAATAGAAAGATGCTCTATTGAATTGCAAGTCAGCGTCACTTCATTCGGCAACTGGCACATTTGAAGATTGCAAGGGCTGGGGGCTTGGACTTGGCAAGTTAGAGCAAATAAAAGGGAGAAGACATTATCAATCAGAGACCAGAGGGTAGTGCCCTTCTGTATAGGAGGATGCATATTAGGGTGGAGTGGAAAAAGTCAAAATGTGAAATTTAAAAAACAGTCCCTCTAAAAAGGTACAGCTGTTTCAATCATGTCTCTATCTCATTTAGAAACCATTTTGTGGCAAAAAAACATCATTTTTGAGGTCTCTCAAAATAAATGACAGCAACCATCTAAAATGGTCATAGATACAGAATTTTTTCTATTAGGCGCCCAGTGGGCAGAAGCAATGCACATCTAGAAAACTCAATGGTTCCATTTCCTGCGTTGCTATGGATGTTGTGGTTTTCTTGAGAGTAAAATAGCTCTAATCCAGCAATCTGATTGGTTCATAGACAGGAAGTGCGCCTTTTCTGTATGTTCGCGTGAAAGGTCATGATTTTGCTTGGTACCAGAATTTTTCTAATTTTTTTTCTGATTTTGAAATCCATGACCTTTCACGCGATCTATTTTCGCCCATTATTTTCTAGGTGCAATGATGAGATGTGCGATGGATACATTCAGCTCGCTTTTTGAGTGCAATTTAAAATAAATTCATGGTTCCTCAAACCAGTTTTGATAGCATGACAACAGAGATCTATAGGAACCAGCAATATTTAAATCTGAAATAAATATGCCTCATTCTAGTTGGGGGCCAGTCAAAATCTCCTTTTTCCTAAATCTACTTTTCCGAAATTTACTTCTGACAAAATCTATTTTTGAAAAAATCTCATTTTTTTCGTCAAAATCTACTTAATTTTACAAAAATCTATTTTTGACAAAATCTACTTCTGACAAAATTGACTTTACATTTTTTTTATTACTTTATACAAGTTGGTTGCCTATTTCTGCTCCATGCCTGAAACAGGGTCTTGAGAAAAAGGCTCATTTCTTGTCTCAAAACGATGACTACCAGTGCCTCAAATACATTAAAACATATATCTTGCTGGCATTCATTTTGAAGCTCTTGGTCAGGGCTATCTAAAGAAGTTATTATCATTAACGTATCTCTAAAAGTGAGTTACAGAGAACCGCGGATTATCGTAATGATCAAAAACATACATATTGTGTAATTTGCAGTTGCAATCAGCCACACCTACACCTTAATGGATTTCAATGAAATTTCAGGATTTTATTTAGGTCACCAAACCTCATCCCAAACAAAGTCAGAGGTGATCCAACTATGTAAGGGGGTTAAAAACAGTTCAACAAAAATAAGTCCCCCTTTATATAAACTTGAATATCTCAGAGATTCCTACTTCGATTTTTTTGAAAGTTGAATTGAATTATAGGCCTGTATATCGACCCTAAATGTGTGTATTTGTAGATTAGTTGCATTATTCCTGGCTTAGCCAGAAGCCTTCGAGTGAGCCTACCCCTGTTTTAAAAAAATTGTGGCTTTTCCAATGGATATGAACAATTTGACCAAGCGGGGGAGCCACCAGCTGGGGCACACTTCATCATGATACTGAAGAAAATTTGTTTCTCAATCATATTTAGTGGACAATTGAGGACTTCTTATGTAACCTTTTCACAGTTTAAGTTCCTTGGGTGAAATTATTTTAGAAATAATTTGAGTGGAGTTCGAGCAAATTTTGGAAAATTTTTGTTTGGAAAAGTCAAAACTTCAAATTTTTGAAAAGAGGGGTATGTGCATTCAAAGTTGGCTGACTCAGACAAAAATGAAGCAATCAAGCTACAATTACGCAGGCATAGTATCAATATGCAGGCCTACAAATTGGACAGCTTTAACAGAAATTGGAAAAGAGGTATTTAAGATATTCAAGTTTTCGTAAAGGGGGACTTATTTTTGTAGAACTGTTTAGATGCACCCTATTCTACAGGTATTAAAGATTATCTAACATATAGGACTCCTTGACTGAATTGATCTGTTTAAGAAGCCATATACTACAATTCTTTTGAGCCTTGAGACAAATGATAATCACCCAGAATTTGGGATGACTTTGAACATGTGTTTCATTTGTTTGTATATTGTGTCTGATCCCAAATATTTACACATTTTTTTTCCATGTCCCACATAACAATTGCAATCAATTTTTGTCAGATCTGAGAAACTCACCTTCGTCTTCTACGTCATGATCATGATCATAATCTGAAACATGCACAATGGAATTTAGAATAGCTTCATATCTAACTGGAAATTACAATGACACTGATGACTAATCATTAAAAGTATAATCATTATTATTATTAAATTACCTTCAGGTGAAGAGTAATGGACAGGTTCGTGACCTGGAAGAAAAAGGTTGAAATATGGTAGTGAATGGCCATAAGCAGTTCAATTTACCTGTTCATAAGGGATACAGAAGATTCAAAAATATCTAATAACAATATTTTTTATTGATATCAACATATTGTGTGCTATCAATCATGGTTGCTCAATATATTTTTGTAACTTCTTGATCCCCTGGTGCTGGTAGATTTCTGCTGAGCCGTCCACTGATTACAGCTCAGAGGAGCGGCTCAGCCACAGAGCAGCACCCAGAGCAGAGATATATAGGAACATTGTCAAGGTTCCGTAGCACCCTCCAGTGTTGGTGAGTGCCAGTGGTCGTGTATTTCATTCCATCAACCTTTAAAACGATGATTTCCCGAAACACATTAATATGGAATGGAAAATAAAATCTTCAAAATTGAAATGGAAAAAATGTATTTCAGTGGAGCTAATAATTTAATAATTATGAAAGAAAACAATCTGTTATGACAATGAAGCTCTGAGAGTAATAAAGAAGTGTCAATTTGCAAGTTCGATTGTACCAAATGATTCATGAATCATGCAGTTTTCATTGACCTTGACTTTGGCCCAAGAAATTTATAAAGCATATTTCAACATTTGAAAATGTATAATTTCTAAACCAATTAGATGTTATGGAGGCAAACAGTGTATAATTGTTGAAGATCTATAACTTAGGCATATATGTCGATAAATACAACAAAATACATACTGTGGTTGCCTGCAAAAGAGACAGCTATGGAAGCTGCCAGGAAAATTAAAGTGAATGATAATCTCATTTTGAAGAGAATCCACTTTAAATCATATCCAAGCAGTCTATGAATGAGTTTGCTGACTGGCAGTTGCTTTAATATCAACCTCAAGGTATCAATAAATGTTTTTTTAATTGCACAAGCTGTTATTTAAAAGATCCTGTTTTTTTAAAAAGTGCTGCACAAAGCAAAGTCACATCCATCTCTTATCATGTTCTGAATACATTTATGTGCTCAATGTTAGAATACTTCAAAAATCACTGCCATATGGATTATGCTTTGTCCACTGGAAAAGCATTCCATTCCTTTTTTGTATAATCACATTCTGTATTATATATAAATCACAAATAAGTGAGGCCAACATTTAATTTCAACGGGGGCGGTGGCTTGGAGTTGTTTTTTTAAATAGATAATTTCTGAAATCTTGCTCAGTGTTGGTGAAATAAATAAATTCTTATTTGGCAGCTTTAAAATAAATAATAGTAGGGGAGAGCGGGGCACAGTGAGACGGCAGGCACAGTGAGACAAAGCCCGTACGTAGCGTCTAACTGGTACTGTTTACAGATCAACCCTCTTTTGTATAGTACAAAAAGTAAGTAAGTGAGAGACTGTCCTTTATCCTGAATTCCTACACAGCATATCGAGAGTTGAATTTCAATATTTTGGTTTTTATCCAGTAAAAGTAAACAATTTTGCTAAACGACTTTTTGTTATAATTCCCAAGAAAAATGGTATAATGCAAATCAATTGCCAGGGATTCAAACCTTGATTATTTGTCTTAGTTTAGTGAGATGATGAACCGCAATACAGGCACAGTGAGACGCTTAATGAGCATGGACATAACTCAAAATTTCTCCGAACCTGTAAAAGGTAGGAACTTGAAACTACTGGACAATATACCCAACGTCATTGTCTATAATGTGGACCTGATCTCATTTAACTCGTTGCTGCGAACATTTTGGAACACTTGAAAACAGTCTCACTGTGCACCGCTCTCCCCTACGTGTTGCTTGACTTAAAATGGTATATTTGGGGATGTCGGAATATACAAACACCACTACCTAGGATACGGTGGTGGAAATACGGTCCCCTTTACACACATATTCCTCACTAAAACAAACATAACTTTTAATGCAGGCAACTGTGGAATGTATAATCTTTCTTTCTAAACATTTCAGCAAACTTGCGTACTTTAATTTGACACCCTTGAGATGCAATCACCAAATAGATGTTCCATCTCAGAGACCAGATTTGCCCCAGAAGTGTCGGTACATGTGAGCAGGTGCAGTGCAAGTCTCTGGATACTTCACAGCTGCATGCACCAAGTGACCAAGAAACATTTTTCCTGCCAACTCAGCTGAGCGGTGATCATCTCCTTGGTACATGGTGTGACACGCATTGAGAAATCAAGAGTGCATATTGATTTTGAAGTTGAATGATTTTTTAAGTAACGCTAAAACTTTGACATGTTGCCGTGGGATCGAGGCATAAGCTGATTGTAATAATAATAATAACAATTGTCACAATCTGGAAAATTTAGTAAATGTGACATTTTAAATGTGCATATATGTTGGAGGTTCATAATGAAATGATATATTAATTACAATAAGTTATTGGGGGATGTGTTTTAATTTTTATGGTATTTTTCTATTGGGAAAATAATTTATTTATTTAGTATATCAATATCATTACAACAGCATTCATGTGGCAATGCAATGCTAATCTATTAGCTTCTCTGATCTTTCTGTGTGCTGTTGTTTGAAGTTAAGCTGTTCAGTTTGAAATCCTACCTAATTAATGCTCCATCGACTTTTATGGTCACTCACTAAACTTTATCCTGATGTGCTGGGTTCTTAATGACATTTAATATGAAGTTAATTTTGATTGGTTAAGAAGTTGGGCTGATTGACCCAGACTGAATCAGTATGTCACTCTTAGCTCAGCCTTGGTACTGTTCAGTGGGCTTCTTCAGAAGTTCCCATGCATCAAATTTCTAGTAAGAACATTATCAATTTTCTTAGCCATTAGTGTTTGAGCTGTGCTTCACTGCTTCAGGTAATTCCAAGTAATTTACAGGGTATTTATTTTAGCCTAATATATTAGCTTTATTGGTATGTTCTATAATGTGACATTACAGTGTGTATTCATTTTATTTGAGTTTGGGAACATTTAATGGCAACATGTGGTATGTCTGACTTTGACATTTGACCTTGAACCTGTGGCTGACCATGTGGGCCCAGCAAGGCTGTTGGCCATCTTTGAGCTCACATTTTAAAATTTAAGTTAATGGTATAAGCCCATACTGGGTTGTCTTCTTTACTATTATAAAAGTTTCTTGGGTTTATACAGATAATTGTTAATGGAGTTTGAACTATAATTATTGTTCCACTTTTGTTGTATTTTGAATTATAATGTGGTGTTGTTGCTGACACAGCTGATAGTTGGTACTGATGGCAGTGGACTGTGAAGTTTGGGTTATTGCTTATCATGGATAATGGTAACATTGGAAAATTGGTTAACATCCAGGAGGACTTCATCAATTTCATCCACTTCAAAATTCTACTGGATTCTGTGTCATCCATACGTCTTCGTAAACTTGAATTTTGCCCAAGGAGTGATTCAGCTTTATTGATCGTGGTTTGGAGTGTGTACGGACAATTGGTTGATAATGACAATCGGATTTTGACAACGAAAAGTGGTACTCCATGACAATTGGGTTTTGATAATGGACATTTTTCCATAATGAACTTTAAGTCAATTAAGACACTCAAGGGTTGAGTGCTGTTATTTCTTTCGAGTTTAATTGGCAAAGGAGCAGTAAAAATGCAATTTTTCTGTTTAAATATATATGATGAATTATGTTTGTACAGTGTAAATAAGTTTGTTGAATTTTATCGAGTGTTCTTGTTGTTCCTCTCGCCCAACCTTTTGACAATAATAATAATAGGCATCGCATCACTCTGATCTAAGAAAGATGGTTTGAAAGAGAGAATAAGTTGTGCGTCATCGGCATACTTTTGGTCTTTGACTTTATTTTTTGCAGCCACTTCTCTTAATGGAGCAATGCATGAATTAAATATGATTGGTCCTAATTTTGAACCTTGAGGAACCCCAAATTTGAGTGGAAGTTTGGTCAATTATTTGTCATTAGTTATCACTGACTGTGACCTATCAGAAATGTATGACTTGAACCAGCACAGTGCGGAATCTTGAACACCGTATCTGTTTTCTAAATGTTTCAGTAGAATCTTGTGATCAATTGTGTCAAAAGCAGCTGAAAGGTCCCACAGTATATTGTTACCTCACCTTTGCTCATATTCAACATGATATCATTGTGGATCTTGGTCAGGAGGGTTTCAGTGCTGTGGAATTTTCTGTAAGCTGACTGTTTCTCATCATCCAGGTTGTTTGCAGTGAGATGGTCTGTGTATTGTTTGATAACAGCACTTTCAATTAGCTTGCCAAGGAAGGAAAGATTTGATACTTTTATTCTTTTTGATTAGATCCAATCCACATTTTTTCAGCATAGGTTTGACAAGAGCATGTTTCAGCTCAAGAGGCATTTCTTCCTCTGTGAGTGTCTTGTTGACAATATTGATAATAATTGGGAGGTATTCATCAATGCATTCGAGCAAAAGCCACGTTGGATTAGATCAAGTTGGCAGTGTTTAACCGGCATTTCCCTGATCAGTTTCTTTATGTCATTCTGAGATAGGATTCTGAAGTGTTGGAGAGTATGTGAGGCAGTTTCGATATTGTTAACAGTATCATTATGTGTAGAGTCCAATTAGACCTGAGTGTTTTAATCTTCTCATCAAAGAAATTATTAAAATCGTTTGCCCAATCAATTTCATTTGTATGTGGTGGGAGAGGTAGTTCCAGTTTTCTGTTCAGACTTGAGTTCAGTAACAATTTGCGTTTACTGCCTCAAACTTTGAGCATTCCATACACAGGCTTTTAGAATATTGTTTGGTTTGAGAATAGTCTTCGGGGGATGATTTCTGATATATATCCCCTTGTAAAAGTTGCTAATGTAACCTCAGTGTCCTGTGACTGAATAGAGTTACATTATCAGTCTTTCTTTTTCTTCTTTTTTTTCAAGTTTTATAATGACCAACACAATTAAAAATGGTTCCAAAATAATTTTCAAGATGAGAGTTATCAATCAAATATCATAACTTTTTCCTGAATTGGTTTTTAGCACATTCAACAGAGTGCCAAAGTAAGCACGTCTGATCACCAGTAAGTTTGGTCGTCCAAAATTGTCCTTATGAGCGAGAAAAAAATATCTTTTTAAGAGCCAAAAGATACATATTTGAGGATTATTTTATTGATATCTATTCATTAGCTCTCAGATGTACTTAGTAATAAGTCTACTTGCTTCAGGACATAACAGAGAGATAACAAAAGGGTTGGAAAGTCTAAGGTACCCTCTGTAAAATCTGCCCTAAGGGCTCTGTTAATGTGGCCAAACGCCAAAATCTGGCGTATATTTCTGATGTTGAATAAAAACTGGCAGTATGCTTGACTAAAACAAACGCTGAATGACAGTTATTTCAAGTAATGAAAGTGATGGTATCAATAGAGGCATTGTACATTCGATACAATTTCTACAGCAGATATTCAAACAAATCATTTATATGAAAGTTGACCAGTGTCTTTTCCTGGACATCGTATCTGAACACTTGAGATTGATATTGAACATCAGATAGACACACTTACTGTAAAAATGAAGTTAGATATTCAGTTTTTGACCTTCTGCAGATGGCTGTCTTTCAGATTTATTAGGCCTATAAAAAAGATTGAAATTTAACTGATTCCATATAGGAGGGGTGTGCAAAAAGTTCTGACATTTTTCTGGCAGACCCTCCTATTTGATGTAGCTGAATGAAATTTTCTCAGAATTAATTTACGGAATTTTACTTTTTTTTTTGTCAATATGGTACTTGTTGGAAGTGTTTGAATTAATTTTCTGTTGCCATGGAAACAAAAGATCATTGCACCCATTTTTGTAGCCCAAATCCTCTAGGCTGTAAATAATCAAAGAATTTATTGTAAATATGCAATGGATGATCTTCAAAAATGCTATTTGGCAGGCTGACAGTATCTCAAAGTTTTTCTCTTGCATTTAAAGCCACTATGAATCAGTTTTACCTATGCTGAAGCAATCACCAAGGAGTCCAGAGCATTTTTTAAGGATTTTTGACTGGGAGACCGATGGAACAATCTCAAACCATTCGATGCTCAACATGTATGCTAGTTCAGTTGAACTTTTAAGATCCATTTGATTTATTTTTAATAAAAATATCTCCGGACTGACAACACATGAGCAAAAGAGTTCGAACTGTTGAGCTGAAGGCTCACTTGAGGAATTCGACTAATTTCCACCAAAATGACAATGTATATAACAACCTCTGCAGATGCAAAGCTAGGGTTATTCAAATTGAATAAGTGTATATATGAAGAATTAGGAATTTTTTTAATAATACATCATTATTGCCAGAGATCTGACCAAACAGGTTAAAAATTATAGCTTTTTTTTGTGTGACAAAATATTCTTTCAGGTTATTGCTCCATTGATCTTTTGTCAGTTGCAGACCTCACAACCCCAGGAACGTGAGTTTCAGGGTTCTGCATTATTTTTACAAGGTGTTCATCAAAATCGGGGTCCCTTTCACCATGCTAAAGTCTGAAGCAAAGTGAGGTGTTATGTTGCTGTCAAGAGTGTACATTTTCAGATACAAGAAGTCACTAATTTGTGAGAAATAAGTAGAATGCAACAATTACTATAGTTGAGGATAGGCTGAGGGAAGACCAAATGGGAAAGCATAATGATTATTACTTATCTTCCATATAACTTGGTAATAATTGCAGCCTTTGTAGATTTGCAGGAACCGTCGGGAGGTAAAAACTTTTTATCAATATAACTCCATACAGGTGTGGATGGTGGAGAAATTGCAAAACTTTTTGAAATAGCCCTGTTAGACAAATTTAGAATTTGAGGAAATTAAAATCCAATTTTTAAAAGACATTAAAAAAATATATTGTAAAGAGATGCAGTGAACATTAATTTTGGCATGGAAAGAATGAAGCTTCAGCTTGAAATGCACGCAAGAACTTCAAATGAATGAAGTTTTTCAGGATAAGCGAACTAAGGTGGCTACTAAGACATGAAACACTCACCTATGAGTTACTTAGGTACTAGCAATAGTAGACATTAATTTTCTTAAACATTGATCGGTATAAGCAGCTGCCCTCATTGATAATCCATCTTATAAGGTCTGGTTAAGAGTAAGCGCCTCCAGATTGAATTTGGAGACATCATATATCAAAACAAACAATTTTGAAAATAACTCATAACGTATGGCTCTCGGGGCTCATGAAGAATTATCATAGACCATATAAGTTGTTATTCAAAATGAAGCTCTCATTCAGCCCTGTTCAAAAAAATTAATAATATTGTTTTATGATTTAAAATGGCTGAGTTATAGAACATCGCGGATCGGCGAACATACGAAATCATGACTGAAATGCAAGAATTTCAAGGTTCGTGGGCCACCTCTGAATGTTAACTGATTTGAATGAGATTATGCATTAGCTGTTTTTACAATAAAAGGCATCATTTGAGGGGGTGGCCCATATAAATTTACAATTTTTTTTTTAAGGGCCACCCTTGGAGACATGGCCTCCTTATAGCTACTTATGACAACTGTAAGGCACCTACAAATCCACTAAGAGCCATACATAGGTACAGGGGCTCAACTAGAGGTTGTGGGGCCCCTAGGATCCGGAAGGCTAGGGGCCCCTACCCGCGCCATCGGACGTCATTTAGTAGGGCTGATCATCGGTTGAAAATTTAAGTTGGTTTATTGGACAAATCTTATATTCTTGTTTCAGCTAAATATATCATTGGCTATTGCCTGTCTGATTTATGTGAAATTAGGTACCAGAGTAGATTGAGAAGTATGTACTCAATTAAAGCCCCCAGATTTCACTAATGGACAAATCTTATATTCTTGTTTCAGCTAAATATATCATTGGCTATTGCCTGTCTGATTTATGTGAAATTAGGTACCAGAGTAGATTGAGAAGTATATACTCAATTAAAGCCCCCAGATTTCACTAATGTTTCAACACTTACAAGAAGCATACAAGACTCAGTCAGACTCAGACACAGTTTATTATGCCAATTTAATATTACATTATTAGTACAAATTAATATAAAGTTATCAATCTCAAGTTACTTTAGTCCTCCAGGGAGGGGCCTTGCACCGCAGCCAGATGTACACAACATAAATAAATATAGATATATCTCAAGTTACTTCAGTCCACCATTGAAGGGCCTTGCACAGCAGTCAGATGTACACAGCATAAATAAATATAGATATGGTATAAACACTACAACATTATCTTGTTTCATTGACAATTGGACATACTGAAATGGCTGGTTTTTTCAACCTCCCACAAGTTATACTAAGATTATTAAACATTTCATCGAAATAAATTCACCACCATCGATACACTAAACATCCCAGCTACTGACACCATACAGATAATAGGCAGGTCCATAACTACACTATTCCAGATTCTAAAGGATTTTACAAAAAAGAAATTCCCTGTACTGTACAGCTTCACATCAGTTTGCAATTAAAAGATAAAATCAATCAAGAAAAAATTGACTAGGCTTTTATTCAAAATGGTCAACCGATTCATTACTGATGTTTCTTGTTTCTACTGTCGATTTAAAATAAATCTATCTATCTATCTATCTATCTATCTATCTATCTATCTATCTATCTATCTATCTATCTATCTATCTATCTATCTATAAATCTATAAATCTATCTATCAATCTATCTACTTAATAAACCAACAATGGCCAACATCACTGAAATATCTTAGAAACAGGGCCAAATCGACTATAAGACTGATAAGCTAATGGCTTATTGTTCTGTTGCTGGAACAAAGTGATGGAGGAGGTGCCATCAAATTTTTTTTAAAGAAAATACTTATATATACATGCCAAAGTTTCGGATACGTACAATCAAACTGTTTATTGGAAGGATGTGGGATGAGGAGGGGGGGGGGTCCAGGATAAAACAGATTTTACTTGATTTTCAGTGCCTCTAAATCAATAAGATAGATGATCTGCCAAACCGAAAAAAATAAAAGGGTACTGTAAATTCCGTATGCATTCCAGAATTTATTCAAATTTTGACTAGGGGAGAATGGGGAAGCTTTAATTTTTATTAACCATTGTTGATTTGAAATAAAGTCAGGCAGATGATTCCCTAATTTGATACACGAAGCTAGTGTTGGAGGTCTCGAGACCTGCCTCTATTGATGGCCATATTCTGATGGCCTGGTGTCAGGTGCACCTGACAAAAATGCCCCTTTTAATTGTGAAAATTTTATATTCAAAATGTCTAGATAAAACTTGACATTCAATTGACCAGTGCTGAATTAGCAACATGAATGTTTCACAACCCTATGTAACTCATAATTAAACATATTTATTAACTGATATGTTATCAGAACATAGGAGTGAGTTGTGGGATGATATAATGCATTTAGATAGGCAATAAATTGTGTCAATAATATCAACACATTTTTTGCCTTCGAGGGGTCCTTTTTCTCTTAGTTTATTTCATTTTTTGAGAATTGTATGTATATAATGTTTATATTATGAGCTAAAAATAAATGAGTCTGAGTCTGAGTCTATACTATGACAAACCAGCTATGTGCTGCAAATATTACATGAATTATTAAAATGTGAGAAAAAAAGCTGTAAATACAAGGTTTAAAAAAAAAGGATCAACCAACTTGGCTAATGCAGTGATAAACCTTACACCAACAACACAGGGATCAGATGTGCCACCTTGAACTGTTTGTGAAGTCTGCCATAATCTCCCTAACTATTGTGCCCCATTGTTTAATTGCTTCACAAAGTATGGTTTTTTTAGCAAATCTGCCAAAGCAAAAAAGACACAACCTACCAGAGTCTCCCCTACTTTTTTCAAAGTACAATTTAGATGGTACACTACTGCACATGTACCAGGCCCACTGAAAAATTTCAGAAATGTCCATTCCACAATATTTATGTCGATGTGCATGTTTGAAGAAAGAGGATGCACAAACCAAATGTACGGTGTTACCTGAAGGCCTCGGTCAACAATGTATATTTTAGGGCTTTATATGGATGAATAATTTTTGTTTTTTTATGTAATAGATAACACCCTCGTTTGTGGCGATATGCAATATATCCGACGGCTTTAGCACGAGGACTATTGCATATCGTCACAAACAAGGGTGTTATCTAACTTATACCACTAAGTACAAAACAAATTAATTTAAATCTCTTTATTTGCAATTTGATCCTTCTTATTTGACAACATTTGATTGCATATGTTGCAAATTCATGATCTCAGATCATTCGCAGGTTGGCAGCCCTGAAGGCATCACGTCAGAATTCTTTGTTCTCAGGAAATAATAAAATACATTGATTTGCAGATAGATAGATAGATAGGTAGATAGATAGATAGATAGACAGATAGACAGATAGACAGATAGACAGGTAGATAGATAGATAGATAGATAGATAGATAGATAGATAGATAGATAGATAGATAGATAGACCAATTGGTGTTTCTTTCAATTTTGTCGACTTGTAGTCAGCCAAGCATGCAATATCATGGTCAGGTGTATGAGCTGTGATATGCATTAGCCTATATCAGAGCGAAATCCCGCCTTCTGATTGGCCAAAAAAAGCAAACAGTGGTATAACAAATTTAAAAATTTTGCCAAAGAATTAAATGCTCATATTTGCTATAATGCATGTTAATCTTGTCATATTTCATTGCAGGTTTGCTCAAGCACAGTCTATGTTTGCACACAATCCGGTCTTTGTTTATTTCGCACATTGGGATATTGATAATTAATCTCATTATCATGACAAACAGAAACTTTGGAATAAAAGTATAAAAAAACTGAGTAAACAGTTCTGTAATCCCCTCTAGGGAACCTCCACCAGGCCTAAGGGGCCTTATAGTTTTTAGTAGCCAGCTAAGTTCCCTTATCCTGAAAGCTTCAATTAAAGCATCTATTGTAATTAATGAAAGTGTCTGGAAAAAAGGGGCTCCCAGTGACACCATTTTTTGGGAGACCAAATCGCTCAATGGGAGACCATTTGGTCTCCAAGTTACTAAGTTAAAAAACGCACTGATATTGTAAGTGCATATGTTGTGTGAATAAATGTATCCAATCCAATCTAATTGGTTACGTTTGTGTGCCCCTTGGGTGGATGTGCATGTTTTGTGTCCTGTTTTTTGCCAATTTTACAAACAAAATATAAGAAAAGAATGAATATTTTTCAAGATGACCAATGTCTTCACTCTTCAGCCCCACATGACACTCACCCTAGCACTGTCATCACCCTCCCATGACCTTGTCAAAGTGTCATGGGCCAGCCATGACTTTGGCAGTGGTCAAAATCGTCTTTGACAGTCTATTGAAAAATAACTGCACTTCAAAACTTGGCATAAAGTTGTATCACAGTATCAACTAACTCTATACATTTTGACAGACCTATCCATTTCATAATGAGGAAAAGAACCGGAAGGCTCCTGAGAAATTTAATTTAGGGAACTGTCATCAGCTGCTTATGACTTTGTAGTATTTCGCAAAATTGGATCCAATAAGTCCCACTACAGTCATGCTGCTGTGTGATGAGGATGGCTGCACAAAGATCAGACTTTCTCTTGATACCCAACTGGCCGAAAGATTGTAGATGGCTTTAAATTTTCAAAGCAGTTACTGTATTTGTCTCAAAATAACATTGAAGATCTATGGCATTTGGATGTATCATCCATAGCAGAGGGGTCTGAGATGCCATCTACAAAAAAAAATAGGCTAAAAATAATAACAGGGCTAAACTGCAAAAAAAATTTATTCTATTGCAACTCATCTATGGTTACACAGGATCTGTATCACCACATCAAACAACGTCAAATTTCAATGAATAATCTGTTGTACGTGACTCCATTAATGGGATGCATTAATTACAAAAATGATATTTACACACCACTTGTGCGTTAATTTTCATCACCAAAAAACAACGCCTTATCAGTTGAGCATTTGTTTTATTTCCGACCGTCAGATAAAAGTCAGCTGCAACACCAACATCACTCTAAGCATTGCTAACTGAATTTATTGACAATACATGTGAGTAATAATTTACAATTTCTTTTTGGCTCTCATAGCTATTACTATTATTCAAGGATCCAATGATCGTGATTAATGTTTTGCGACTGTATGACAATAAAGAAACAACCTGATATGCTATGCATTTATAAGTCATAATCTGTTTTAACACTAAGAAAAACTTGCCTGATATTATAGTAAACAATAAGATGGGTCCAAGTACAATTGTACATAATATTGTAATCAACCATTCATATTCTGCAAATTAATGAAATACCAATATTGTGTATATTTTCTGGAAGTAACTTCTGAGGCCACATTTAGCTTCAAGCCAGAATTTTTAGAGTTGGCCTATGTCAGCTACTTTTATCACCAAGACTGTCAATATACATAATCTGAATATCCTACCCTAAATGGACGGCAAGGTCCAAGGAGGATTTATATCATAGATTTAATCTATAGTCACAATTCCATGACAAGAATAGAAACAATTGAATAAATGTAATATTTGTTGAACATTTCACTCAAACTTACATGGCATTTAAAAAGGGTATTGATGATTTGCAGTCTCATGCAGAAGGATACAAAACTTGTAAACTAGTCTACTGAAATTCCATTATATTAGGAATGTGTGATATCTGCATAAATGAAGAATGTTATAGGTACTATTCTGTGTGACATTGAATAAAAGTCTTTGAGAATTGAGAGGCAATGGTGGATGGGCCTTTTGAAAGGATATTTTTCATAATGTAAATGAAATCAGATTAAAACCAATCATCCTGTAGGTGTTAAGAATGGTCATTTTAAGTTTAAGATATTTGAGTGAATTAATAATGAAGAAATAGAATATCATTTCAAATGCAAAAAGGAGAAAGAGAGAAAAGTAGTACTTATGTTCCTCTAACTACCATACCACAAACTGAAGCCATGGTACGGCTTCCTGGCTTTATTTTTTGTTACTCTTAGGACAACTGATATACCTTAATGTACATGGTAAATGGACCCATCTCCTTGTGCAGAAGAAGTCCTAGGGCTAGTTTTTCATGAGGTTAAAATAAATTTGGACTTATCAAAACATAGCACAGCAAGCTTGTTTTTTTTCTCATTATAGTCACAAAACGTTTATTGAAATCATCAGGAATAATTAAAATAGCTTTGAGAGATAATATGGAATACTGAGTAAATTATTGCTGATATTTATGAAACATGATTTATATGAAGAGAAAAAAGCAAAGACTAAGTACCATGCAGTCATCTAAACAGAAACTTGTGTATATCAGTGACGTCGTACATGATAATTGAAGTAAAAGCATATCTTGCAGTACGTGATCACCGTAATTTTGAAGAAAACATAGCTTCCAGGTATTCATTTTGAAGGAAACGTTCTGCAGAATCCAAATATGTTATTAGTTTTTTCCTATCTTTTATATTACTCAAGTTATCGTAAACCGCGATCCTATGGAAACATAATTTTTCCTGAAAAATTCACAAGAAATATGCTTTCGGAGGCACCCCTAAATATCCATCGATCAAGCTGAAATTTTAGTATCTTATTTTGTGTGGTAAAACGCAACTACGGACCAAGGTACAGCTTGATCGGTTATAGTTGGGGCAACTGATGCACCCTACTGTTCAATATCAGAAAAGAAAAAACTTCTACATGACACAAATTTGAATGGTTTCACTCCTTTAGATCTCGCAGCTGATCGTCATTTACCTGAAATGATCTTGTCTATTCTCAACATTGAAGGCGTTTACAAACACAAAATCAAAGACTGTGTGTGTCACAAACATTTAGTGTATGATGTCACACATTATCATGGAAAGGATAAAGCCGTTCAACATCTGTTGATGAAAATCCGGGATATTTCTTTTGAAAAATTGATCAGGTTCGACGAATGCAAATTCTTCGCAACAGAACCTGTTGCCACATGGTTTCAGCAGTTTTGGAAAATGTATTTATTGCCCGTGGTCGCTTTTGGATTTGCACCATGGATGATATTATCAGGACTTATAACAGCCATGCTTTGCTTTTATATGCAAAAACTGTCACCACCTCTTCCATTGTCTATTTGTTCGATTATCATATAAATCCTTTATGGCACTGACATGACTTACACTGCAGTTATTGGCTTCTCTTTCAAGGTACTGAAAAAAGTCAGCTTCCGAAGAAAGGCTGTCACTAATTGGTGGTTTTATCACCTCAACCAATTGGCAATTCCTTTTATATTTCCTGTTATAGCTTTTATGTACATTATGAATGTCCAAAATGATCACATACTGTTTGTGTACATGTACATATTACTTGTTTTTTGCTCTCTTTTCACATGGATGTTTTTCTTGCAATTGATGCCTCATATTGGCCATGTGGTCACCATGGCGGAGAACATGCTACTGGATATGCTGATGACTGTATGCTTTTGCGCTGTGTACTTATTCGGTGGCACAATCTGTTTCTACATCCTGGAAGTTAATGCCTCACTCACATCTGAACAACAGAGTGCCACTAATTCAACAGATTCAGCAAATAACAACCTTGTGACATTTTCATACACAGCCTTCATGACGATGTTATACATCCAAGGAATTATCGCTCCTGATTATGAAATGATGACTGTTATGAAAGGCTTCGGAGCAGCTGTATACATTACTTCTCTTCTGATGACAACACTTGTGACAATGAACATTCTGATTGGAATCATCAGTCTCAGAGTCAAAGAGATAAACAGTCACAAAAATTCTGTTGCAATCATCGACAAGTTATCTGTTATTTCTTGGTTCCGGCATACTTTGTTCTCCAATATTTTCACCAGATACTTTCATACAAAAAAGTACTTTAGATCTGTCAAGGATATGTCAATAGTTTATTTGGAGGTGGTTGATAATAAGATATAATAGAAATAAATCATAAAAAGGTCTTCACATGTTCCCAAAGTGAGCCGACTCAGTATGGATTAAGTCTTCTTATTTTAAACATTTTATACGGTACGTTTAGCAATGTTTTAATAGTTTAAGAAATGTACACCATCACACAGTTGTTTATTGCGGCATGCCTCTGTTTTTGTAGCACCCAATTGTCGTAGCTAAAATTGTTCGATGTCAATAAATTTCATTGTTTGACGCCTCGGGCAATATTTTGAAGGCGTCGGCCTTGGCTCGGTCTCAGTTGCCAAATCCTTGGTCTTGTCTCCATCTCGGGTGTATTTGGGCCAGTTTTGGAGGCCGGCATCTGGGCCACATTTTGGTGGCCTCAGTCATGGTCTCAGAGTTTCATGCCTCGGTCTCTTGACCTTGGATGTCCCGGCTAGACTACATCACTGAGTCGAATTTTCTCCATCTATTGCACCATTACAGAATAGTGTAAGTATTAATCTCCTATCATATTTGCGAGACACTTTAGTCTTATTATTAAACATCAGCGCCATTAGCAGCAAGCAATTTATAAAATTTTTGGCTGGCAGAACTTTAAAAAAGAGCCCAACACCATGCATAGAATTTACAATTTAGAACCAAACATCTGCAAGACTCTGGTAAATGGCTTTTAGTGATTCTGCCTGGTAATTGCATTGAGTTTGCCTCCCATGGAGACAATATTTACACAAACACAACTGTCATGCCAGAACCCAAAAGTGGTACTATTATAATTCCACAGTATCAACAAATATTTATCTGAATATTAATTTCTCGACATTGGCATATATACGTTCTTCATCGCATCGCTGTATATCTGCTCCTGATCATTGCTCCTGATTATGATAATGGCCTTTTTCGGAGGCCTCGGATTATTGTAATGAACTTTTTGAGCAGAGTCATCATTACGACAGTTACAGATGATTTCATATTTGTAGACTTTGATCAAATAACAAAAAAATGTGCAAAATGTTTGGTCTGACATCAGAAAATCCTGGCAGGTGATTGATCAAGCTGCACACACCATGTCACTTTTTTTTTTCAGTATGATTCAAGCGAGTGATGTTGGCTGGAAAAATGATGTCATAATTTCAGCCAATAAACTGCTGCAATGGCCAACTTGGTATTGTGGCAGTTGTTCACACGTGTGAAACCGCCATCCACATGAACTCTTACATTTCCTCATGAACTGTTGTACTTCACACTCCTGTGTTACTGTTGATTGCTTCCGTTGACATTAACTCCATCTCAAGCCAGCTCTGAATGGCTTCACATCTCTGAAAACTAAATTATGATGCCTTGACCAAATGCATTGTCTGTGATAACAGTAAGGAATTATTCAGAATTAAATGTTACGACTGGGTTGAGGGGGGGTGATAGCTTCTACGGTTTTACTTGAGTGGGAACCACCTTTTCTTTTTGCACATGTTTCTTATGACTTGGGGCAATGGGAATTTTTCCTGACAGGGTACCAATTTTTCACTCATGTTTCAAGGGGGGGGGTGTAGTTATTTTTTACAACATGTTTAATCGTCAAATGAAATTTTAACAAAAGAAAAGGGAGGTACAACAAATATTCGTGAAACCAAAGGGGGGTATCACTTTTGACAGAATGTTCCATCAAAACTCCCCCCCCTCCCAGTCATTAATTCTGAATGGTCCCTTTGGACAGGAGGATGATCCAGTGGTGTGGCCAAAATTCATAAGAAAAGCATAGTTGCAATCAAACCAGGCACCCAGTGATTGGTAGCCCATTGTCATGTCGTCTGAATGCATAGTATTGGACTTTGAGAATGTTTGTACTAAAACTGTGTGAAACACAAACAGAAATGTCACTTGAAACAGCCTGAGTCAGTTCCATTGAGGAGATCAATGGATTAGAGTGCCATGGTCACTCATGTAAAACGCTATGTCATTTTTCAGGAGAGAGTGTTGTCATACCTTCACTCAACCAATGAAAATTGCAGGAAAAATTATGTATCTTCTTCCACTTATGTCTACAAATATGAAATCATCTGTAAGGAGATAAACAGAAAAGAAATTCTGTTGTCATTATTGACAAGTTATCTGTTATATATCTTGTTTCCATCATATCTTATTTGCTAATATTTATATAATTTTATAAGGTATTTTCGTACTAGGAAGTATTTTAAAACTGCCAAGGATTTGTCCATTTATATATTGGGAAGTTGTATATCACATGATTATTTGATTATGAAGAAAGATTTTTAAAAAGATCAGCAAGGTTACCCAGTAGCATGGTATTATAGGTTGGTGGAGAATCAGCTGACAAACTCACTTGGCTGATAGGTTTGCAGATGATTTCATATTTGTAGACATAAGTGGAAGAAAATACATCATTTTTCCTGCAATTTTCATTGGTTTAGAGAAGGTATGACAACACTCTCTCCTGAAAAGTGATATAGCGTTTTACATGAGTGACCATGGCATTCTAATCCATTGATCTCCTCAATGGAACTGACTCAGGCTGTTTCAAGTGACAGTTTCTGTTTGTGTTTCACACAGTTTTAGTACACACATTCTCAAAGTCCAATACCATGCATTCACATAATTGGGATCAGAGTTCATGTGGATGGCGGTTTCACACGTGTAAACAACTGCCACAATACCAAGTTGGCCGTTGCAGCAGTTTATTGGCTGAAATTATAACATCATTTTTCCAGCCAACATCACTCGCTTGAATCATACTGAAAAAAAAGTGACATGGTGTGTGCAGCTTGATCAATCACCTGCCAGGATTTTCTGATGTCAGACCAAAACTTTTGCAAATTTTTTTGTTATTTGATCAAAGTCTACAAATATGAAATCATCTGTAAACATAAATTTCCAAAAAGGAATTCACTGAAAGGTCTTTAAACTCCACTCAAATCATTTGTATTGTCACCCAAAGGACCTAAACTGTAAAAATGTCACAAAAGAAGTCCTCAGTTGTCTTTAAAATACGATGAGAAGCCAATTTTCTCCAGTCACTTGATGAAGTTGATCCAGCTGGTGGCTCCCCCTGCATGGTGAAATTCTGCATATCCATTGGAAAAGCCACATATTTTTATAAACAGGGGTAGGCTCACGCGAAGGCTATTTGCTCACCCAGGAATGGTGCCACTGAGCTATAAATACACACATGTAAGGTCGATATGCAGGGCTATAATTAAGCCAAAGTTCTGTCATAAAATTCAGTGGAGGAATCTTTGAGATATTCAAGTGTATCTAAGGGGGACTTATTTTTGTTGAACTGTGTATAATATATATATATATATCCAAAATACATATGTATAGCATAGACTTTCGCTACCTAACATATAGCTATGATAACAGAAAATATGCAAATAACTCTATCACAAATTTAGATTAAAATTATCCTGAAGAAGTCGTTGTAAAGAAATGTTTTCCCAGAGAAATATGAATGAACACAGTTTGCAAGAACTTCTTTATTTTAAAAAGACTTCATTATTAAAGACTTTTTGATGTTCAAGAAACTCCTGATGCTTTTAAAGCTTCGTCATTTGATGTACATGCTCTTATTATCCTGGTCGCGGTGAATGAACTGGTTTGACTGAAAATAGAAAAAATGATGAAGTAAGATAAAATAACATTGTACAGATTGTTCAAGATGGAAAAAAAATTACTTGAAGTCTGTCTCATTTCTGGAATGGGCGGTCATCATAAAAAGACAGCACCAAAAAATTACAAAAATCTGATAAACAAATCATCTAAGTTCAAATTCACAATGAATTTGCCTCTGATTCAAGATATTCCTTCAAGATTACAATTACAGAGCAGGGGGGGATCCAGAAAATTCTGGTGGGGGGTCTATCGGGCTATCGCGTCGCGGAACGCATAATTCGCGACATGACACGACTGCGCGCTGATAAAATTAATATGTAAAAATATCTAAATTTTGGTCTGGTGAGGGGGATGCATACCAGATGCATAACAGAGTTTTTGTGGTTATCCTGACATACCTGCACTATCAAGTACACTAATGCTTTGTTTAATTTGTTTCTTTCACAATGTAAAATATTTCACCAACAAATTCATTCTGTAATATTGCATTTTTACACAAATGACCAATAAACATTAGTCTTAGTCTTACTGTTAGTCTTCTAACTTTACAGTGTTTGTGTTAGTCTTAGATATTATTAAAGCCTGCAGCAATGGAAGTTCAGAACTTTGAGATGTACCAATCAAAAACAACATTGGATTTCGAAGGTTTCTTGCCTGACTTTTGGTAATCATATTACACTGATGTCTTTTATTATAGGCATATTTCGCCGGGGGTCAGGGGTGCTGTAGCATCAGGACAAATGGCTCATCAGGGCAAATCCTGACCAAAGTGGATCTGCCCTGGTCACATTTGCGCCATGTTAAAATTTCAGGGCAAAATAGTCAACAGCCGTCTCGTATGCCTATGTCTTTTATCATGAAGCATATAATACTATCATAGAAACTTCACTACCCTAAAGTATTAATGAAAATCTAAACATTTACACACACCAACATGGGCTTAACAGTCAGGCATTGCTTAAATAATGTGTCAAAAACCTACCAATTTTAGGACAACAGAACTTGTCACTGCCGACCTTAGTGCATTGCAAGCCGCCAGAACAGTAGCGGCGATGCTTACACCTCTTCTTAGGGAAGTTGACTGGTCCTCCAGGGCAGACTGGACAGCACACTCCCGATCTGCAGCTGTATGAAGAAGGACATGGCTTATCTCCTCTTCCTCCACATTTCACGCCTCTGAGTGGAACACCAGCTGGGCAAGATGGCCGTGGAGGAACTACATCGATGCATTCTGGTAATGATGGTGGACAAGGAGCTCGAATGCATCTCACAGGAATCAACTTGCAGACTTTGCCCTTGGGACATACCTTGCCCTGGATTAAAGAAATCACAAGCTAACTATAGATAAAGAAGTAAAGTCGATTGAGTTTTAATTTGATTAAATAAGTCAATGATTGTAGTCTTTCATCCCAACAACTTCATGCTGGGACGTGGCTCTTGAAACTGAGTACAAACTTATTGTAAATATGACAATCAAATCAGGAACTTCAGAAAGAGCAGGTCATGACTCTTTTTACCGGTTCATGACATCGAGACTTTATAGCCAACTTGACAGCTAGATATAATAAAAGAGCACACATGGCAATGCATTGGTGAAAATTATAGAGAAATAATGGTTGTACACTTTTTACTCCCTACCTTGCAAGTTCTTGGTGGCCTTGGTTTGCATTCAGGAACTGTTAAACAGGGAATTGTAAAACAGGGTTTAACTTCAACAATTTCACATCCCTCATTGGGCTTGCACTTGATATCCTGAGGTAGAAAAGGCAATCATTATGATGAATTACTTAGTAGATTAAACAGATAATGACTAAGTGATTACCGAGGCCTTATCGGGTTCTTCATAATTTTCTAGTATAATATGATGCATGGTAAATTCAGAATTCCAATTGACCAATGACAGTAAATTGAAACGATGAAAAATTGGATGAATGGTATGCCTGATTGTAAACATGGAAATGAATAACTTGTGTAATATCATAAATTCTAACAAATAAAATTGCAATTAATTTTTCGTTAGCAAAGAACAAATTCATGTAGTATCACACAATTTAACAGAGTGAACACTGAAAAGTGTAAATGAAGTGAGTGAGTGAGTGAGTTAGTGTTTTACGCCCCATCAGCACCGGTGTGGGCTATTTAGAGGCAAAGAGTGTAAATGAAAACCATTTATAAATGCAAAAGAGTGAACACTGAAGAGTGTAAATGAAAACAATTTATTAATGAAAAAGAGTGAAAACTGAAGAGTGTAAATGAAAACAATTTATAAATGAAAAAGAGTAAACACTGAAGAGTGTAAATGAAAACTATTTATAAATGAAAAAGAGTGAACACTGAAGAGTGTTAATGAAAACTATTTATAAATGGAAAAGAGTGAACACTGAAGAGTGTAAATGAAAACAATTTATAAATGAAAAAGAGTGAACACCGAAGAGTGTAAATGAAAACTATTTATTAATGAAAAAGAGTGAAAACTGAAGAGTGTAAATGAAAACTATTTATAAATGAAAAAGAGTGAACACCGAAGAGTGTAAATGAAAACAATTTATAAATGAAAAAGAGTGAACACTGAAGAGTGTAAATGAAAACTATTTATAAATGAAAAAGAATTCCAATTGACCAATGACAGTAAATTGAAATGATGAAAAATTGGATGAACGGTATGCCTGATTGTAAACATGGAAATGAATAACTTGTGTAATAACATAAATTCTAACAAATAAAATTGCAATGAAGTTTCGGAAGCAAAGAACCAAGTTATGTAGTATCACACAATTTAACAGAGTGAACACTGAAAAGTGTAAATGAAGTGAGTGTGTGAGTGAGTTAGTGTTTTACGCCCCATCAGCACCGGTGTGGGCTATTTAGAGGCAAAGAATGTAAATGAAAACCATTTATAAATGCAAAAGAGTGAAAACTGAAGAGTGTTAATGAAAACAATTTATAAATGAAAAAGAGTGAACACTGAAGAGTGTTAATGAAAACTATTTATAAATGAAAAAGAGTGAACACTGAAGAGTGTAAATGAAAACTATTTATAAATGAAAAAGAGTGAACACTGATGAGTGTTAATGAAAACTAATTAAAAATGAAAAAGAGTGAACACTGAAGAGTGTAAATGAAAACAATTTATAAATGAAAAAGAGTGAACACTGAAGAGTGTAAATGAAAACTATTTATTAATGAAAAAGAGTGAACACTGAAGAGTGTAAATGAAAACTATTTATAAATGAAAAAGAGTGAACACTGAAGAGTGTTAATGAAAACAATTTATAAATGAAAAAGAGTGAACACTGAAGAGCGTAAATGAAAACTATTTATAAATGAAAAAGAGTGAACACTGAAGAGTGTAAATGAAAACTATTTATAAATGAAAAAGAGTGAACACTGAAGAGTGTTAATGAAAACAATTTATAAATGAAAAAGAGTGAACACTGAAGAGCGTAAATGAAAACTATTTATAAATGAAAAAGAGTGAACACTGAAGAGTGTTAATGAAAACAATTTATAATTGAAAAAGAGTGAACACTGAAGAGTGTAAATGAAAACTATTTATAAATGAAAAAGAGTGAACACTGAAGAGTGTTAATGAAAACAATTTATAATTGAAAAAGAGTGAACACTGAAGAGTGTAAATGAAAACTATTTATAAATGAAAAAGAGTGAAAACTGAAGAGTGTAAATGAAAACAATTTATAAATGAAAAAGAGTGAACACTGAAGAGTGTAAATGAAAACTATTTATAAATGAAAAAGAGTGAAAACTGAAGAGTGTAAATGAAAACAATTTATAAATGAAAAAGAGTGTACACTGAAGAGTGTAAATGAAAACAATTTATAAATGAAAAAGAGTGAACACTGAAGAGTGTAAATGAAAACTATTTATAAATGAAAAAGATTGAAAACTGAAGAGTGTAAATGAAAAAGAGTGAACACTGAAGAGTGTAAATGAAAACAATTTATAAATGAAAAAGAGTGAACACTGAAGAGTGTAAATGAAAACAATTTATAAATGAAAAAGAGTGAACACTGAAGAGTGTAAATGAAAACTATTTATAAATGAAAAAGAGTGAACACTGAAGAGTGTAAATGAAAACAATTTATAAATGAAAAAGAGTGAACACTGAAGAGTGTAAATGAAAACTATTTATTAATGAAAAGGAGTGAACACTGAAGAGTGTAAATGAAAACAATTTATAAATGAAAAAGAGTGAACACTGAAGAGTGTAAATGAAAACATTTTATAAATGAAAAAGAGTGAACACTGAAGAGTGTAAATGAAAACTATTTATTAATGAAAAAGAGTGAACACTGAAGAGTGTAAATGAAAACAATTTATAAATGAAAAAGAGTGAACACTGAAGAGTGTAAATGAAAACTATTTATTAATGAAAAAGAGTGAACACTGAAGAGTGTAAATGAAAACTATTTATTAATGAAAAAGAGTGAACACTGAAGAGTGTAAATGAAAACTATTTATTAATGAAAAAGAGTGAACACTGAAGAGTGTTAATGAAAAAACTATTTATAAATGAAAAAGTTGGCAAAAGTAAACATGAATATACAGATGCACATTATTTATTAGTCACCGAGGTGAGATTTTGGTGCATACATTGTTAGGGTGTGTCAATTCTAAATTTTATTCAAATTCAAAATGCACTAGTTCCTGTGCGTTTTGACCTGGAGAATTCAAATCTGTTCTGGAAATGGCAATACGACAATTCTTACCTACTGCAATTTTGGTTCAAAGTTTCAATGTTTTTTTCGTTTTCGACCATTTTCGCCATTACGCGGTTCTCTTTAATTTTGTCAGTATGGGTCATAAGCATTCTAATTGTCATGGTTGGAAAGCTCTCAAAAAGACCTTCATTTTGCATACCAACATCAATGATCTCTTGACTCTCACTGGCTCTTTAGCCTGAATTTTTTAGAAATAAAAAGTGTATAAAATGTGAGGTGGGGCCTGTTGCATTCCATATCGTATCTTCATCAGAATTTATTGCAGGGCAACATGAGTGGTACCACATAAGAAAAGACTCTTAGCTTTCTCATGGTACCAGTGATGTTGTCCTATACTTATTCTCATGAAGTTAAAATATGAAATATAACAGCACCTCTCTGATTTTGTTTCGATGTTTTTGACCAAATGTAGCATCAAAACTTCCAAGTTCATAAAGCAGCTCGACAATTTTTAAAATATTTTATATCGTCATTCTTGAACTTGGACAATGCAAATCACAGCAATTATCAGAGAAAAAAAATTGAAAAGCCTTTTTTTAACAGGATTAGATAGTTTGCAACACTTTCATTTCTGCAAAGTGCTGGCCAAAGAGCCAATGGGAGTAAACATATCATCCTAGACCATTGATGTTGGTATGCAAAATGAAGGTCTCTCTGAGAGCTTTCCCGCCATAGCTATAAGAATGCTGTATGACACATACTGACAAAGTTATGGAGAACCACGGATAGGCGAAAATGGCTGAAAATGAAATAAAAAACATTGAAATTTTGAACCAAAATTGCAGTAGGTAAGAATTCTCGTATCGCCATTTCGAGATCAGATTTGGATTCCCCAGGCCAAAACGCACATTTTAGGCACTAGTGAATTTTGAATTTCCATAAAAATTAAAAATTGACAGAAAAAAAATTTGACACACCCTAATAGGCCGACATTGTGTCAACAAAATGTGTTCATGAATGGTTAAAATAATAGTATGCAATATGTATCTATAGGCATACTCAAAATTTAACAGAAGATTGACTTAGATTTGAAAGTGTTATGGCCGCTGGTATTTATATTATATACAGTAAGACATCTTTCGGATCCCAAAAATAAAAAAATTGAAAAAAATAAATCTTGAAAAAAAAAAATAGAAAAAAAATGAAGTTCGAAAAAATAAAATGTTCCCCAAAAAATTAAAAAGTTTTCGAAAAAAAAAGTTTTTTTAACATTTTCTTTTAGAATATAACCTTTCCACCCTATTTCTCTTAGTCCAAATTTTTTTCTCCAAACTTTTTATTGAACAAACCTGAATACAAAAATGAATTTCGAGAAATAATTAAGATAATTACAATTTAGAGTCTTTAAAATGTATTTTTTTGGGTTCAGGCGGTCTCGTCTTCATGCTTTGGCAGTTACATATTTTAACAAATACTCTCTGCAATTTTTTCACGTCCATCATCTATGTCATCAATTTTTGTGTACTTAAATAAGTACTAGGGAAAGTGTGATAAATTAATAAATAGAACAGGAAAGTTGAGTGACAGGACCAAAAAAAATATCAGACAAGAAGTGACAAGGCTAGACATGTTCAGACAGGTGATGAGACAATAAATGAGAGCAAAACTAACGACTTATATCTCATGAGATGGCAAGACAGGAAATAAGCAGACAATTATATGATAGACAAGGAATGACAAGAAAATTGATCACATCGAAAAAGACTATACACAAAATAATCAGAAAATGAAAGGTTGGACAAGCAATTCTAAGACAAGGAAACATCAGACAAGCAATAATCAGACAAGGAATGATCTGACAAGAAATATTCAAACAGGAGAGATCTGACAAGAATATTCAGACAAGAAATATTCTGAAAAAAAAATCAGACAATCAGCAGACAAGGAAAAATCAGACATGTTGAAATCAGACAAGAGATATTCAGGCAAGGAAAGATCAGGCGAGCAACAATCAGACAAAGAAAGAGATCAGCCAAGCAATTATCAGACAAGGAAAAATCAGACATGAATAATTAGACAAGACAAAAAAAAACAAATAAGAAATGTTCAGGCAAGAAAAGATCAGAAAAGGAATAATCAGACAAGGAAAAATCAGACAAGCAGTGATCATACAAGGAAAAATCAGACAAGCAGTGATCAGACAAGGAAAAATCAGACAAGAAATATCCAGACAAGGAAAGATCAGGCATGCAATATTCAGACAAGGAAAAATCAGACAAAAATTTTCAGACAAGGAAAGATCAGACAAGCAGTAATCAGACAGGGAAAAATCAGTCAAGCAGTGACCAGACAAGGAAAAATCAGACAAGAAATATTCAGACAAGGAAAGATCAGGCAAGCAATAATCAGACAAGGAAAATCGGACAAAAATATTCAGACAAAGAAAGATCAGGCAATCAGACAAGGAAATATCAGACAAGCAATACTCAGACACGGAAAAATCCGACTAGAAATATTCAGTCAAGAAAGATCAGGTACAATAGTCATAAAATATTTATTCCGACAAGGAAAATTAGACAAGAGATATTCAGACAAGGAATGATCAGACAAACAGATCAGAGAATGAAAAATAAGAAAAAAATATTCAGGCAAGCAAAGATCAGATAAGCAGAGTCAGACAAGAAAACATCAGACAAGAAGATTCAGACAAAGAAAGATTAGACAAGCAGCATCAGAAGAGGAAAGGTGAGACAAGCAAAATCAGAAACGGAAAGGTCAGACGTGAAATATTCAGACTAGAAAATATCAGACAAGAATCATGCAGAGGAATATCAGACCAGCAGAATCAGACAAGGAAAGATGAGACATGCAAAACCAGACAAGATACGAACAGCCAAAGATAATCAGAGATTGTTTTCACCTCATTTGAGACCCGGTACAAGTCTGTTTTTTAAAGAGACTAGGGGAGAGTCCCCTGGATCGGACCGGTGCCTCGACCGGAACATTTTGATTATGTCATACTTATCAAACTTATGAATAGCTGTCCTATCTTAAGTGATTCCTTTTCAATCAGCGGGTAATCGTCATAAATGTTTGATTTGAAAAATCATTGATTTTTTCAAGTTAAGATGATTAGTATAAAAAGGTGGTGTCTGATCTAACATCGGGCAGGTCAATATGGGAAACTTTATTGACTGATCAGTGAATATCACATGTGTTATTGACCTCCAAGGGAAAAAAAAATTCCAAAAAAAAACATTCTCCCGAAGAAAATCCAAAAAAGGAAAAATTCCAAACAAAACTATTGAAAAAAAAAAAAATTTCTTAAAAAACAATCATTCCAAAAACATGTCATGGAACAAAACAATTGTGGTCCGTAAAACCTGATATTGACCTAAAACGAAGTGTGTGACTTACTTCACAAGTTTGAGGCTTGGGCAGACACAAGGCAATATCATCACCACAAGGTGATGACTCTACGCCAGGTGCCACTGAAGGACATTCTTGTATCTGGACGACACAGATTTGGTCTGCTGAACATTTCTTCTCCTGGAAAAATCAACAAAATTTGACAACGTTCCCATAGCCTCTGTGCATGGATGATGTTTTCTCTATGGCTGTCCTGGGCAAAAGGCTCACCACAAATTTGATGGTATCAAACCAAGTCTCCCATAAACTGCTACGTTTAGGCAGCATATTGTAGATTGTCAGGATACGGGAACTTGGGTGGCTACAAAGACAAATACTCCCATGCAGCTGCACTGCCCACACAGCCATCCTCACTCCCTCAGCCACTACTTCAGAATCTGACCTAGTTGGCCTTCTCAGCCAATCAGCTAACGAAATTGAAAAAGCCTAAGGGTATAATTTATGTGACCTTCCATGTTTAAGACAAGGAATCTTTATAGGGAGGTCATGTTGAGCCTATAAAATTTCAAACCACCAAAATAGCAATCCCTAAATGGATAACACATCCTCTATTTGACATTAGAGAGGAGATTGTGAGATAAACTCCCATTATAAAGTAGTTTACACCATTTGGAAAATCACATGAAATTTATATGGTAGTAATGACCAGTAGCTCATGAATATGTAGTTCTGGCCCAGATGAGTGACTTCTGCAGCCTGTGTGTGCCGGGGTTGTCTTGGCAGGGTGCTAGGACATGAAACACCCACTTATGATTTTCTTAACTACTTACACCAGCAGACATTGCCCCTTGCATGGCTACTAACAGCATATTTGGCTACAAGTGACAGCTGAGAGGCACCCGAGAACCCAATTAGAGCAAAACATGGCCATGCTGTATTCGCAGTGGCGGATACAGGGTGGTCCTAAGGGGCCCTGGGTCCCCTAGCTTGTGAGCCGAGCGCTCTACAGACTGAGCTATCGGGCTTGCAAAAAGGGAATGCTACAATGAGTATTTGGAACTTTCTTTCAATCTCCTCACAGTGAGCAATGAGTATTGTATTGAACAAGAAATCAATTAACATTAAATATACAGTGTCGCCTGTAAGTAAGTGAAATGTATGATATTTTGCCCCTGCATCAATGCTAAACATCCTCAACTAACCTGTTTGTGGAGGCATGAATTCTGATCCGATGAGAGTAAGACGTGTTGGGTCATAAAGGCCTATATGCAACGCATGTGGGATAAAAATGGCAGCCAATTTTCTTTGCTGTAGTCGGAGTTAGGTATGGGTCAAAGTCTTTGATAAGTAAGTGAACCACCCTTCTGTATGGAATAACATTGCTGCGTTTCACTTACTTATCAAAGACTTTGAGCCACACCTAACTCTGACTACAGCAAAGAATATTGGCAGCCATTGTTATCCCACATGCCTCACATATCAGCCTTTATGACCCAATATGTTTTCCTCTCATCAGATCAGAATTTATGCTTCCACTAGCAGTTTGGCTGAGGATGTTTAACATTGATGTAATGGCACAATATCATGTGTTTCACATACTTACAGGCGGCACTATGTCTCTCAAAAACATATTCGTCATATAGGAGTAAAACTATGTAATAATCTGTTTGACAATATGGAATGGAATAACATGCAGCCTTCACGTTTCAGACGAAGTCTAAAAAGATTCCTCCTAATTAATCCTATTGACAACCTTTAAAAACAGGCAAAGAGTAAGCGAGAAAAAAAAGACAAGCTGTTGTCTCTATGATTTATGTTTTAATTTCTATACCTCAGTTCGGTTAATGAAACAACCCCTGCACGCTCTAAAAAATTTCAGACAAAATTGGTTTTTTAGATTCAAAATGGTTTTTATAAAAACCAAATTTCAAAGCAAAAAAATCATGTTGGTTTTGCATTGAAATTTGGTTTTATAAAAAACGATTTTGAATCTAAACAACCAATTTTGTCCCGGCATTTTTTAGAGTGCAATATGGAATGGGTGGTGTAATTGGGTTATATAATGAAGTTGCTTCTCAGGCTTGGTGTGTGAAGGGATCTTGTTTCTGCTTATAATTGATTTAATTTACTTCTTAAATTGACATCAAATGCGGACTGGGATTTTATATTCCTAACCCTGTGATTCTCATCAAATTTTATTTTGAAGAGTTTTGGTTTCTGAGTTCTGACTATTGCTTTCAATAAATGAAAGACGATTTGCAATTCACATTCAAGACCCTGTGATTTTCATCAAACCTGTTTCTACAAGGACCTATTTTTACTTTCGGTTGGGTAATGTGACAACAGAGAGCTTGTTTTCCTGAAAATGTTCCTTGTCTCTCATTTAATTTTCATCCATTTCCATCATGGTGAGTCTTTCTATAACTCCCCAGAGTTTGAGGGCATCAATTTATATTGTTAAATGTAAAACCGTTTTTTTGTCGCTTGAAAACAAAGACCAAGTCATTAAAATAACTTTTTAGTCATTTTTCGCCAGATTCGCCGATTCATGGTATTAAATTAAGAGATAAGACAATGAAACTGGTATGGTTGACCAGTTAGAGACCTGAAATTTTGGATATAGCCTTAATTCATATGAAAATCGCACTATCATAATTTGTCCAATAGTAAAAGTTCCGAAATCAACCCTAATCACCCATGGCTATGGACAAACATATTTTCAAAACAAGCTTAACTTACTTCGCAAGTCTTTGGACCCGCACAAACAGGTATTGGGACGCATGGAGGACGTGGTGTTGGTGTCGCTGGCAGTACAGGGATATCTTCGACCTCGAAGCCACGACGAAGACAATGGATCTCACTGAGTTTACACTTTTTATCCCCAGAACATTTAAATCCCTGAAATTTTAAAGTGCTGCTCAAATAAAAAGTTACACATATATTTATTTGTCTTTTGTATGCATGCATGAGATCGGGGGTCAATTGGAACACTTTATGCCAACAATATGTGATTGGTGGCACAATTCCATAACAGTATCAATAATCAATAATATTATTATATTGTTGATATTTTGGGTATAACAGTAGACGACTGTCAAGTGGTTACAGAATTGGACTGAAAAGTTCCAAGGTTGTGAGCATATCCCTATCCATGCCATGTTATATTCTATGACACATAGGCCTAAGCAATTTGTGAGGTCATAGCCTATACTGGCAATGCTATCATGGCAAGTAATTCAATCTGTCACACCACTCTTCAATGCGATCAAAAGTTGCCCAAAAAAGTTGACGAATTGACACCTCATTTCAATGTATTTGATAGGACGTTTTGTGAGGTCATTGAAACATCTAGTTGCAGCAGAATGTAAGCACTGGTCATTCAGTGACTGAAATTAGTAAAATGCTGAAATAATATCATATTCAACAAATAAAACGGACAAAAAAAGTGAGAAATTCAAAGATCCAGACAATTACCTCACATGTCGGAACGCACTGTGGTTGAGGTGAGCAAGAGACACCTGAAGGACAATTGACTTGACGAAGTTCACATTTTTCATTGGGTTGACACTTGAAGTCCTGGAATTAAATGCTAAAATCTTAGTTTTCTATTTGTTGAGAACAGTTCACAATTTCGTTCTTTTCCCCAGACAGAACGTGAATCTATAATATCTGTGCTAGGAGTAGGTAACTGTTGTCCATCTAACTGCTACCAGAAGATTTACAAATTCAAATGTAAATAATTAAATGTAAATGTAGGAATTTTTTATTGTCCATTACACCGACAAAGTCAGTGTCAAGAGACTTTACAATTACACCATTGGCAGGCCAGTTCAAGCATGAGCCTTTCTGGACTCCCTGGGGAATATAGACCTTCAGTCAGGTAGCTGTTTCCAGCGCACACAATGTTAAGTCACTCTACAATTGCCATCACTGCCTATATTGCCAAGTACCCATTTACACCCGGGTGAAGTGAAGCAAAGAGTTATGGAGGATCTGCCCAGTTCGTCCATGCCATGGTTGGGAGTCGAACCAACAACATCTCAGTTACCAGGTGTGTATCCACTAGGCCACAGCACCCCTCAATATTATCGAGAAGCTATCTCAAGACAATGAAGACATCAGAGGCATGATTGTTGAGTGTCACAAGCATATAGAAAACTGGAATTTGAGCCTAATGAATTTCAACCTTTGAATCCAGAACAGGAAGGCCCGACAGGCAAAAACTATAATACACATAGCAGATTATGACCTTACCTACCACTCTGGATACTACCTGGGATGTTAGAGAGTCCATGAAATTTCCTATAAAGGTTTTTCTAAAAAAAATTATGAGTTTACTTGCCTGGTAAGATGATTATTACCAGGTGGCATACTTGCATGGGGACTTATCAGTTCAGTTTCTGAAGCATTGATTCATGATTGTTTGTTTGTTTGTTTGTGTTTTACGCCTCTGCAGCACCTTAGTGGGCTATATCGAGGCAGGCGATCGTGGTATGATGATGAGCAGAGAAGACTGGGAGTCTAGCACATATCCAATTAATTCAGGGAAGCCCAGGGTCTTTCAGTTGCCCCAGCATAGAACATTGGATACAACCCGCCTCCATTTAATGTCCCATGGGCTCTGACTAAAGTGAGTTCCCGGGGTGAGATTTGAACCCACACCCTCAAAGCCAGTTGACAAGCGCACTTACCAATTAGGCCACGGGGAAACTCCATTGATTCAAGAACTTCCCAAAAAGTACACATGGTCATAAATAATTACCAAAATCCAAGTTTTTACAGATGAAGCTGTAAATCAGACACCTGCAATTTTGCTGGTCAGTTATAAAATTGTCATACATACCTTTGATCCCAGACCTCAAAATTAGGGTTAGGGTTAGGGTTAGGGGTTAGGGTGTAAAAAGTGCTTGCAACACTGATTGGTACTTCTAAATGTTTAAATAAGCTTATGAGCCTTAAAGACTTGAGGGTCTTAACTGCTTACTCCCTTCACATATTCTGAATGTTCCCTTATGAATTTATACAGCTCACTATGTGTGAAGAAATTTAAATATAATGTAAAGTTCAGTGATATATATACAGTATAATCTTTGCAGTACTTACCTTACATGTTGTTTTTTTTCCTGCACAGTAAGTTTCCACACATAAACGTGGGATTATAAACTTCGGACATTTGGAAGTGTCTCGTGCAGTTCGAAACTTACATTGTGCGCCTGCTGGACATTTAACACCCTGAAATGTAGTCATTATTCAAGTGTCACATTGATTTTGATGAATTACATACAGCTTCTAGTGTCTTACACCATTTCACATCACCTTAAGTAAACAAAGAATTGTGGTGTAAGAGTTTTAGGAATTAATATAATGTCAAGAACATGAGTTAAAAACCACATGAATAATTGGAATAGATGATGTCAGAATAAACTCACTCGACATGTCGGTCTACAATATCGTACTTCACAACGACGTTCACCGCACCTGGCCTCCGCAAGCACGCATTGCTCATTGGTACTGCATCTGTTACCCTTGAAGAAAGAAACACAAAACATGAACACATAAATTCAGCAATCCGGGGTAAAGTTGCCACGCTATTTTGACCCACTTAGCGGCAGAAATGCCAACTTTCCTTACTGACACAGGTTTCTTTGGCAAAGTTGCCATACGTGTCAGTGAAGAAAAGTTGGCATTTCTGCCATTAAGTGGGTCAAAATAGCGTGCCAACTTTACCCCGGATTGCCAACCCCATTTCACAGTATGATTCAAAATTGCAGGGTAAGGTGGAGGAAATTGTAAAAACAATGTGACCTTGTTTTTCTTTTGTGCAGATATAATAGTTTCATCCTCAAGTTATGCTCATCACAGTAAGTACAATTACTCAAACCATCAAGGGGCCGGATTTGCCCCAAGAATAAAAGGTAAAGGACTAAAGGTAAAGGTAAAGGTGGGAGTTTATAGTCTGTTTCCATGCTGGAATTTTGCAACTGCATGCTCAGCCAACTTTACACAGTGCCTTCGGTCGACAGGCTCGCTGATCATTCTTGACCCGTCCCACCCCCCTGTACTGGGGGACATCCAGCTGGCTGCTTCACATGGCACCATCACTGATCAATCTAGTGTCTTTCTCCACCTATAGCCAACCTTCCCATTTACACCTGGGGGTGGAGTGAAGCAGAGATTCAGGGAGGATCTGCTCATTCCCTCCATGCCCCCAGCACCTTACCCACTGGACCACGGGCACTCACAGGGGCAGGATTTCCCCCACCTCACCCTACTTTCAAAAATGCAGGTGAATTATTACAATTCATTGTCGTGACGAGTTTTCACCACATTTTTTTTTACTTTATCAGTGAACTAAGCCACTAAATTTTCTAACAATTAGAAAGAAACAGGCTTACCTTCTTTTTTAAAATTGTGAATTTCATGAAAATATCGTTATGGCACTTTTTTTTAGCAATGATGTTTCGTTAGGAGCTTTATGTTGGGTTAAGGAAACTCTAAAAACCAGCTTTAACATAAAATAGCTATATACGATGAATATATACATATGAATATCACAACCTTATATTTTTATAAATAGAAAAATATGAAAATGAAGATACCAAGCATGACGGATATCTGTTTCGACAGCGAGCTATAGGGGAGCAAGGCGACGGGGGTGATCCAGGTCTTTCAGGGGGACACTTCCTTGGTTCAAGAACACATCGAAATCCTCGTTGTCTCGTACAGAAAGACTGTGATAAATATGCAATAAATTATAAAATGACACATTTTTTAAAGAATATAGATGAACGATAACTTTGCAGATTAATTACCGTTATGCCCAGTTTCAAAATTTTCCAAAATTGTTCTTATTTTTTACCATAATGAAGAGAACCAGTCTTGTTGGATAGAGATGACTGTCACTGTATCATTTTAAAGGTTTTCCATGGTTTGTTAGTTCTAGCCCTGATATACTGTCAGTAAAATATCAGAGCAATTTCATGAGGATTGCAAGCGCAATAATAAGTGCAATGCGAATGTTGCGGCATGTGTGAAATCTTATCTGAAATCGTATCTGTTCTTGAAAACATCGTCTATGGTAATATGGGGGTGAATCAGGACAGAATTGGCCCTTTTCCTCTCATAGTATTGGTAAAAAACATCTAAAAAATCTCAGTATAGTTTCAAATTGTGTCCAGGTAGTAGTTTTGAACTATCCCAAAGAGCATAAAAGATACCTATAATTTGCAATAACGTGAAAAAAATTCAATTTTTAGCAAAATGTAATAAAGCACTGTAAATTATCAAAAATTTAGTTATCTGCAAATTTTACAAGTGATGAATAAGGTCAAATCTGAAGTGGCTCCCTATCTAAATATATTCTGTAAGATGTTTTTTAAGATTTATGACAACGAAAAGATTATCACAACTCAAAACATCAAGCTATGTTAGCTCAAACAAATTGTGCAAAATTTCAAATTTTACGGTGTAGCATTGGTTGCCGCATTAAACTTACCGATTCTAGAGCAATCAGACTAGATTTTAAATGCTACAACTGTACATCCCACTATCATGCGCAGTGTTACACAAAATCAAAGGTGGCCAAAGTTACCCGAAACGAGGGATAAAAGTACAAAACTGTTGATATTCAATGGATGGCTTTTTTTTAAACACAGAACTTGTGTTCCGATGTAGCCAAAGTAACAAAGTTAAACAAAATTTTTTAAAAATCTGCGAAATTTACATGACATTGATGATGGTGTGACTGGGTAATAAATGTAAACGGAAAACAAAACTGTCAGTGATCTGTTCTAGTCAGATCTGACTTGTGGGGTTTCCCAATAATGAAATTTATCAGATTGTCAGAGAACTCGTTTATGTGTGAAGTGTAATTACCGGGCAAGTTGGTGGCTTGTTAGAGACACATTGTGTCATAACAGTTCCTCCACTGGATGGCAAACCCCTGCGTAGTTCACAGTGAAAATTCTTCTTACACTTGACACCCTGTAATTAATATCATAATAAACCATAAATTATTAAATGTCTTGATTGGTACGTACTATACCAGGATATTCAATCACGTTTTACTAGTTTGCCAGCTGATTCAGTAAAAGCACTCATGCAGTGCTACAGCCAGCCTGCCTACTAATAGGGGGAACCGGGGAACTATGGGATGGAGGGGTTTTCTTGGTTCCTGGCAAAGTATATGATATGGTTACCAGGTACTGCCCGGTAATTACACTTCACACAAGAAAACCCCTCCATCCCATAGTTCCCCGGTTCCCCCTATTAGTAACGCATTATTGTTTTATGAATATTCACTAATGTACCAGAAATACTCTTAAATATTATGGAGTGAATTTGCTACAAATAGAAGAACAACTAAAAATTAACACTTGTAAGCAAACATACTTATGGAAATCATCTAACAACTGTTATTTCTTTTTCACTATCATGCTCTTTCTCAGGAGCACTCCAATGAGATTTCTCATAGGTGAAGGTGGTCAAAACATTTTGGGGCGGGGGTTGCTTAAAACATAATGGCGAAGATGAAGTCTGAAAAGTCTGAATAAAAAATATTGCATTTTTCCAAATTTTTTTGGAAGCTGCTACCCCTGCCTCCCCTGGTATCAATCGTACAATCTAAATTGCGTAAATTTTGGGGAGAAATCATACTTTTTTTAAACAAACAATCGATACAATAATTCTGAAAATGTTTGCAATAATAGTGAAAAATTTGCATTTTTTGCCAAAAAAAAGTAAGAAAATCATATAAATTTGAAAAATCTAAACTTGTACATATCTTCTCAAATAATAGCACATTTTCATGCAAGTATTGCACAAATATTTCTGCAATAATCGTAGAAAATTGTGCAACAATCGTAGAAATTTCTACAACAATTTTCGAGTCATTTACAATAATTTTACATTCCAATAATAATGCAAATTCATATGATTATTGCAATTTTTTACTATTATTTATATGATTATTGTACGAAATTTTGAGATAACGTTAGAATTTCTGAGATTATCTTACATTTTTGCAGCATAGATCGTATGATTGATACCAGATGAGCTTAATATTACATTGCAATTACATAAGGCCTCATGGTAGACTGAATCTCAGTCTCTTTGCTTCGTGCATTTCCGTGTGGGGTTGCATGGGGCATGTGATCGAGGCACTCCCTAACACCCTCGGAGAAACTATAGCCATGTAGACAATGTAGTGTCACTTACTTTGCAGGTTGCTTGAACCTTGGCAACACAAATATGAATCTGTGCACATTGTCTGCCAAAGGCAATTCTGCATCTGGCTCTGGTGATTTTGCATCGTTTGTCTGGTGGACAGGAAATTCCCTAAAAAATACACAAATGTCAGAAAATTATTGAGCGGAGACTGAAGAGTGAAAACTATTTCGACTCTTTAAATCAAAATGAATATTGTGTGCCCCAAGACAAGGTACATATTAAAATGTCAGAGAGTATATTTCATTATGATCTCTGAAGTCATTTTAACTTTATTAGTAATTTCCAAGAAGGTGTCTGATGACCTGGGGATTCTTCATAGTAAGAACCAAGTTTTTTGTTACAAAGCTCAGTATTTTATTTTGATCATTCTCTTTTTAGTTATTATAAAAACAACGCTTGCACAGCTCAGCAACTTTTGGATTGTATCTGCATATGTATATATACATATCATACTTGTTTACCTTGCAGGATATTGTAAATTTGTTCTGAACACACTGTGGTGCTGTACAAGATGAAATGAAGCTGGAGCAAGAAGCAGGAGACCGTCGTCCCATTCTGCATATAGAGCCTGACGGGCATCGAATCGCCTATAAATGTTAAAGCTGTTTTAGCTGCATGGATTGAAATATAAGTTCTGGTCCATTGACATCATATAATACTTAGAGACATGACTAATGAAGACAGGAGTGAAAAAAGACAGTGCTCCCGAAAAACAACAATGAAAAACAGTGGGCCCAAAATAGCACTTGCACAAACGGAAGTATATAATCATACAAATATTTAAAGACAAACTAAAAATCACACTCGATCTATATTGACCTAAACAAATTCTAAACATTTCAATTATTTTGTTGTTTAGGTTTTGCATGGATATAGTGCCTTCAAACGTAGCAAATGACAACACCATGTCCATATGAAGACATGACGTTTACCATGTAAGAGGGTTGTCGAGCTTTTCAAACGGCATGTATATCTTTGTTTGTCCGAATTTTTTTCTCAAAACTTTATTGTACAAACCTGAACACAAAATGTATTTCGAGAAATAGGCTAATTTAGTTAATTACATCTTTAAAATTTATCTTTTGTGTCCAGGTGGTGCCGTCTTCATGCTTTGGCATTTACATATTACAGTAATATGTTGTGTTGATTGGAGGCGTTCAGCAAACTCCTGCTAGGGCCCAAGTTCATCAAGAGAGTCGAGACATTGACAATGTCTTATGCTGCGTTGGTGAAATTGGGTCCTAACGACAATGACTATACCAACTGTGACACTGAGTTCTGACATGATATAACACTTCAACAGCATGGAAAACAATTTGAATTTCATATCAAAATGACAAGGACGTCAACAACACTTACACTGCAACTTGGTATGCAGATAGGAATTTGCAGATTGCAGACACCCGTAGCACACCTAGCTTGAGTAAGACTACATATTCTACCTGGTCCACATTCAATGCCCTGAAAAAAAAAAACAAACGACTTCATTATCAGTAAACACCTATCTAAGTTTGAACACAGATGATGTCATACTGAAATTTGAGTTTGACACTCGAATAACTTACCAGACATGTTACTATATTTGGCAGACATTTTGGTACGGGTGGACAAAGAGGACCCGAGCAGTTACTCACAACAAGTTCACATCGCTCCCCAACTTTGCATGAGATATTCTGAAACACATAGTACAGAGAACTTTATTAAGTGTGTAGAGCACCGGTTACTTCGAAGAAAAAATGGTAGATAATTTTATTTTATTTTTAAAAAGCACGTCAAAGTTATAACAACAAAAGACGTTCTGGAGAAATTCTGATTTCAGATTTGGAATCAGCATGCTCAAATTAGGTTTATAGAGATATTTTTCCTCAGGTAGCAGATGGAATTTTTTTTTCTGTTGACCAGTGATATTTAATGCTTGTAATTTCACATCAAGATGTCTAATACTTACATACAGCACACTGGCTATGTTATGTTGTAATCGAATTAGTTTAGATTTTATGATTAACTGGGTCGCTTTGCAATTTTGCATGGAGCAAACGGTACACAGTGCCTACTGGTCTGCTGATCTGCTGATCCACAGAAAGTGATACAACTTCTTTACAGAATTATTTTTCAAGTTTGTGCTGAAAGTTTAACCCCACAGAATTCAACACAACTGATGGTGAATTCCACTGTGGCATTTAAAGGATTTAAATCATATTTGAAGCCCGTGGAAAAATCCGCTCGCCATATGCCTATGTTTGTTTCTGGAACCCTCGCACAAGCAGACAGCAATTTTGCATGCACAGTGCAGTCATCTTCAGTAGCTATATTATATAGTATAAAGCTCTCACTAATTTACACTTGATGATACTGCTGTTAATTGTATTTGTTTTTATGCAAGGTACAAAATGCATATGAACCTGTAACAGAAGCAACTTCTCCTGTGCAGTACACAGAAATGTGTCAGTATACATGATTATATTTGCATCATGTTAATTACATATCACAATACTAATACAGATTAAAGGGGTTTTTTTCTCCAACACTAGCCTGTGAGACAAAGCTAGTGCAAATACTGTAAAACTACCCAAGTATGCCGATCATTACTTACCCCACATGTTGTTTTGACACACACTGGTCTCGGGGCACAATAGGGAGTTTGAGGTGGTGGTGGTAGTCCAGGGTATGATTGATAACAAAGAGGATAACGCAATTCACAACGTGTGCCCGGTTTGCATTTGAAACCCTGAAAATTAAAATTATGCCAATATTTTATTATCCATCTGATAAACTATGTATCCTTAAAATTTTCTTCATTGACTTTGAGCATGATGTCATGCAGGGGCTGTTTATGGATCATCCTTGTGTTATAACTAAACCAAACTATGGTAATCAGTAGCACACGTAGGGCTGTATGCATACTGTTGTACTACGCATTCTGTCACAAACAATAATTTTAAGCTTGTACGTGTTATTGATTACTACAGTTTACTTCAGTAATCTTGCAGTCCTCGTCATATTTACATGGAATCTCAACTGTCTTCTATGCTGTTGAAGTGTGAGGTCAGGGAAGACTCTATTCTCTGGCATTGCAATATTATGTAAATTAACTACAAGCTGTGATGTCTGGTTCCCTGGCTTCTGCCCAATATGAATCCACCAAAACTGAGCGTCACAGTTTCAATACAGTGTCAGAGTAAGCCTTTTATCAGGGATTGCCCCTAAAACCACATCATCACAGTTTGATAGCCAATAGGCTGACAGTAAAACTATGCATCACAGTTACAACATTGATATATATTGATATATATGTTGAAGGAAGACTATTGATGTGATCCCAATGATCTCTCACTTGCAATCACCAGTCTAATCTGACCAAATGGCAGCTTCAGGAGCATTCACAGCAGACAACTGTTATGATCCCCACATGGTTGTTTGATTAATCTGCAAACTTACAACTTCACAACTTTGAACTTCAATGGAACTTGCTATAAACAAAGGCTTTGACAATTTCAGGTAATAGATAACGCCCTCGTTTGTGACGATATGCAATGAGGTTTATTCACGATTGACCATATGGCCAGACACCTTTTTGAGTTGTGTCACAGTTACTGCAATTTTATTGTATTTGACCACTGTTTGAAAACTCTCTTTTATTTTTGACCACTAGCAGTTCGGTGTACAGGCATGCCTGGTTACTTTAAAGATACAACCAAGAGACAACGTGAATAACAGCACAGATTTGTGTGATTGCCAAACCTCAAGGATTAGAACTTGCTTTTATTCAACATTCAGGGAGCACATTTCATATCAAGGGTGTGGGGGGGGGGGGCTTGGGAGTTGGTTTTTTTTTAAATAAATACTTTCTGTTCAGTTTTCGTATCCTGTCTGGACAACCAATGATGGATCTACAAATTTTCCATCGGTACCAAAGTGGTACATAACATCTTACTACTGTGTACTGCACCCTGCTGTTCCAATAAAATCAAGTAGTGCTGGATGTCAAGGCCTATCAGTCTATCATCCATCCTACCCCAACCCCTCTCAACAGCCCTCCTGGCAGGATTCACCCTTGTGCCGACATAGTCTTATGCCCAATGCACACTGCTATTATTTCTGCGATGGCATCGTATGCTAGGCTGTTGCAACCCCAACTACCTCAGTGTGCACCAACTTGCGATGCTATTTAATTGACTTGCCGTCGCAGGTTTTAATGGACTTTTTATTACTTTTCTGGGGTTTTCTGAGTGTGCATTGACTTGCAATACTGTGGCAGACCAAAAAGGGGTGGAAACAACCAGGAGGGTTTTATTTTACCCCATTTTTAATTAGGGGTTGCGACAAGTTGGTAGGCAGGTAATACAGTGTGCACCAACTTATGATCCAGGGTTGCAACAGCATCGCATCCGATGGGATCGCATGCGATTCTAGTGTGCATTGGGCATAACAGGGTAACCACTGTGATGATTGGGTAACCAACGGTCGTTGAGGGATGCAGAGGGTAAAGCTAGGGGTAGTTGAGTTGAGCTGAGTTCAGTTGAGTGAGGGACTAGTTGATGGTATTTGAGGCCAGGTGAGGGAATTTAAGGTAAGATGAGGGAATTTGAGGCTACGTGAGGATAAGAGAATTTGTGGATTGGTGAGTGTGTGGCAGTGTAGGCCTATCCTACCATGATGTCTCTTAATTGTTTCTAACATACAGGGCATAATATGAGAAAATTTAATTTTAAAAATTGCTCATTTTGCCTCACATGAACTATGAGTAATTTTTGGCAAGTCCCAGCATTCATGCAGGTTGCTACTGAATGGAAATATATTATGATCAGTGATTATGAAAAGAGAGAGTCAGTTCATGTGAATTTTTTTTTAATTTGTGAAAAGCTCTGGTTTGGATTTTTTTTTTAAATAAAAAATGAATAAACTCTTTCTGGTCATTCTTAAAATAAAAACTTCTGGAGGGGTTTTTATTAATGGGATGTTGCTTGATTTAGAAATGAACAATTTGGTATGTGGGATGCTTGAAAAATAAATAATTAATGTCGCTGTTACCACAAAATAAAATATAATTTCCATTGAGGAAAAATTCTAAGGCCCCCCCCCCTGAAAATCTGGATGTTCTGCTCAATTCCAATCAATGCCCACCATCCCATTGTAAGAAATTTGTTGTTTGTCATTGTTCTGTGACTGAAACAAAACTGAGCCAGAAGTGGTCAAATACAAAAGAAGAATTGAAGCTGTGAAGTGAACTGGCAGTTGATAACACCTGAAGCTGTGAATCTGTGTCTTGACCATATGGTCAATCGTGAATAAACCTCAATATATCCGAGGGCTTTAGCCCGAGGATTATTGCATATCGTCACAAACAAGGGTGTTATCTAACTTATACCACTAAGTACAAAACAAATTAGTTTAAATCCCTTTGTTTGCCTTCAATCCTTCTTGTTTGACAACATTTCATTGTATTTGTTGCACATTCATGTTCCTCAGTTCATTTGAAGGTTGGCAGCCCTGCAGGCAACAGGTCAGAATTCTTTGTTCTCAGGAAATGATACAATGCATTAATTTTGTTGATAGAAAGATAGATGGAAAATAATAGAAATATCATTAGAGAGATAGAAATTACACAATACATTAATTTCATAGATTAATTTTATAGATAGATAGACAGATAGATTGATAGACGGATAGATAGATTGGTAGGTCGATAGTGCAACCCTCTCAGCCAAGGTCTCTTTGGTGAGGCTGATTATTACAGTCACTGAGCAAATTTTATTTTGAAGTAAAGTAATACATTAGAAAAATAATAGAAAACAAGGAGCAGGGGTTCGGGGGCGGAAGCCCACGAAATAAGAAGAAGCAGGGGTTCGGGGGCGGCAGCCCCTGAATTAAGAAGAAAAAACAATTCTTTGACCTTGCCAAATGGGGCCAAAATTGTTGGTCTGCTGCTCCAAAATGAACCATTTTATCAAGTGACCTTAATTTGATATTATTTCAGATATTGTTATAAAAAAGAGTGAATACAGCCTTTTTATTGAGACCAGTTACACTTGATACAATCTTCCTCCTTGTTTTCTTTCTGTGTTGTTCAGTTTTAATCCTTTGTTGGTCAGTTTTGTTTCAGTGTTTTCTTCAATTTTGTCAACTTGTAGTCAGTCAAGCATGCAATATCAGGTTCAGGTGTATGAGCTGTAATATGCATTATATCAGAGCGAAATCCTGCCTTCTGATTGGCCAGAAAAAGCAAACAGTGGTATAATAAACACATGAATTATGTGACGTATAGGCCTAGTTCTTCTGGCAGCCAATTGGCTGACAGGCTGTTATGTCGAACTTGTATGGGGTTTTCCAGACCCAATTTTAACTTTGACACCGGGGAACCTTACCAAGTTTAAAAATTAATGAAATCACAGCTTGTAGTTAATTTACATAAATTGTAATCCTAGAGAATAGTCATCTCTGACATTGTTCAACAGCAAAGAAATGAACATGAGATTCCACGTAAATATAACAAGGATTGTAAACAATGAATAGCCAAACATAGAGTAAATCCACAACCAGCCTCCGCCTGACATTATGCACTCCAGCAAAAAAAAAATTTTAGGATATATAGTTATTGAAAGCATAATAATTGGTCATATAATAACTAATATTCTGCACCAAAATTTGTAAGCCAATCATGTGTCACGAAATCAATCACGTGCCACGCCAATAAATAACGATATTGGCGTGTGGAAAGTGTTATTGGCGCCTTAAAGCTATATTGGTGTCTTTAGTGCACATGCACTTGAGTTAATGCATCACTACCGGTATACCCTGTATCACCGTAACCTTTGTTTGAATTGACTTCTTTCCAATCAAATTATCAATTGTCATTGAAGAGAACACAATGCCTCTAGCATCAAGATGTTAATTGCTGTCAGAGGTAATTGACCAAATTCCAATTGAAACTCTTGCCACTTCTTGAGTGAAGCTTTAAACAGTTTAAATCAATCTATCTACTGTAAGGATTAGAAAATACACAGATTTTTTTTTCACTTGAAATAATAAATCATAAAATAGTTAAAGCATTTAATAAATGACATCAAAGTAGTTAAATAGACTTACCGTTTTTTTGCAAAAAGGAAAAAAAGTGCTTAATAGAGTTAAAATTATAAAAATCATGATAATAAAGTCTGTCTCTGTGAGTATGAATAAGATAGAGGAATAAGATAGATAAATAGCTAGAAAGCAAGATAGATAGATAGATAGATAGATAGATAGATAGATAGATAGATAGCTAGACAGGTAGCTAAATGGATAGTCAGATAGATAGGTAGCTAGGTAACTAGATAGGTAGCCAGATAGATTGTAAAAAAATAGCCAGATAGATTACTAAATAGGTTGCTAGATAATTTTCAATCTGCTTTAAAAAAAAAAAATAATAATAATAATTTTATAATTCCTTTTAGCGGATTCATGTTATACACATGTAGGCCTATGAATGTCAAAATTTGCTACACAGGTTTTAATTAGGGAAGAATCTGAAATTGAAAACAGGCAACTCTTTCATTTACAAACAAATGTAAGACAGAAAATTTTGGTGCAGAATATAACAAATAGTGGATGTTGAGTCGACCAATATTGAGTTTTATTGGCCTCAGCAGGTAATATTGGTCTCGGCCTTCGGCCTCGACCAATATTACTGCTTCGGCCAATAAAACTCAATATTGGTCTCCTCACCATCCACTATCTATATAATATATTTAACAGTATCGATATATTGAATACTATTGATTGTAAACAATGAATAGCCAAACATAGAGTAAATCCACAACCAGCCTCAGCCTGACATTATGCACTCCAGCAAAAAAAAAAAAATTAGGATATATAGTTATTGAATACATAATAATTGGTCATATAATAATTAATATATGTAACAGTATCGATATATTGAATACTATTGATGTGCATTGCTACTCAGAGAGGAATAATGAACATCCTCTAGGCCTATTGATAATCAATTTCAGGCTTTAACTAGAACCAGTTGATATATACTGTACACTGAGTGTTTGTTTGTTTGTTTGTTTGTGTTTTACGCCTCGGCAGCACCTTAGTGGGCTATATCGAGGCAGGCGATTGCCGTATGATGATGAGATGAGAAGACTGTGAGTCTGGTACATACCCTATTAATTCAGGGATGTCCAGGGTCTTTCAGTTGCCCCAGCATAGAACACTGGATACAACCCACCTCCATTTAATGTCCCATGGGCTCGGACTAAATTGAGTTCCGGGGTGGGATTCGAACCCACGCCCTCAGAGCCAGTGGTTGTGCAAACAGGCACTCTTAACCATTAGGCCACGGAGGAACTCTCTGTACACTGAGTGCATAGCCCCTTTGAAATGCTGTGAGCATGTTATATTTGACTTACATCACATGTTGGTTTCTTCAGCTTGCATTTTGGAACTGAGGGGCATCGACGTGTCGAGCACTGTTGTCTGACAAGTTCACATTCCTCCTTGGCTCTGCATCTGATGTCCTGTAGCCAATTCAAAATTTTGAAATATAATATTTTAAGGCATCAAAATTTAAAAGGTAACAGCCCACAATCCACATGAATATTATCAAAGATTTGGTTCATTGCTATTGAATCATTTCATTTCTGATTTCTCCACAGTTACGAGTATGAAATCCTTACTGCAGTGTATTGCCTCAGTGGCATGTTATAATCAACTAGCATGATACCTGTTAAATATGAGTGGGGGGGGGGGGCAAAATATGAAATATGAATTGTGAACATAAAACCCAGCCTAAAAACTTGTAGTGTGTGAGAAACGGTTGCATGCAAGTCTGTCTACAAGTGGACTGCTCTTGCATTGCCACAGATCAGAACATATGCTGTCTTGTGTTGCCACCTAGTGACTAGTGTGCTATTCAGCGAGCTCCTGCGAGCAGTCCACCAACTTTGGACCAGTGGAACACACACAATTTTGTCTGGAAGACACCGGGACTGTTTCTGAGTGTGCTGAAGGCCTTGTCTACTTCCTTAGAGAATGTGATTGCCGAGTCTGACTCTGGTATACATCAATGTTGGATAGAAATTTTGTGAATGTGCAATTAAATTGGAACTATTTCTTGCGACAGCAATGCTGTAGCATAGGAAATCAACTTTTGTGCCAGGTGGCAGCAGCATGCAGTTCTCAGTTTCACCAGGCTGCATGCAAGTTATTGTGGATGGGCAACTTATACTTTGGCTGGGAAAGACAGAGGGCTCCATGAATTAATAGTAGGATTCATTAGCTGCTGCTGTGCGTCCTTTAATTTTTTTCTTTGCCGGAGAGCACGATGTCATGCTGAGGCTGGTTGTGGGTCATCCTTGTGTTTGGTAATTCAGTTAAAAGTGTAGTAATCAATAACACAGAAAGGCTTAAAATGTTTGCTTGTTACTGGATGTATAGTAAGGTGGGAAATGTTGCCGATTACTATAGTTTTGGTTAGCGGTCTTCAATTGCCAAACGTAACACAAGGATGATCCATAACCAGTCCTAGCATGGCATCATGCCCTCAGTACATCAAGCAAATTTGAATGATACATAGTTATTGGATGGATAGTAACTATTGGTTTATCCCATAATTCCAAATATCACTAAATAACAGCTAGTTAGGGAGGGTCCCTTAAGAGGCACTAAGCTAAGGATTCCCTCAAGGGACCCTCCCAAAATGTTTATTCCTTTTGAGAAAAATCCCTAGTACAAAACTACTGTGCTGGATACAGGGTCGTATTTAGAAATGGCTTGGTTGCATTACATGAGGGGGGCCATTACATGGGGGAAATATGGGGTGCTCCGCGGCTTTTCCTTCCATGATAATTTTGGGCTGGCCCCCCCCCTAAATACGCCACTGACTGGATACCAGGAGTTTTGCTGTAATATGGATTATACCATTTGAAACCTCTCTCAGCCAATTACTTGCCAGTATTTCATTGCAATAATCCCCATAATGTCATTTTTTGTTGTCCACTTACATGTATCCTCTCATGTTTCCTCTTCTCATGGTATAAGGATATTATTCAGCTTATTCACCGTGGGATCAAGAATATATGCTTATCACACCTCAGGCTAAAGTCCTCATTAAATTAATCACATACTCTCCAGTGGCGAATAGCCTATAGGCCTACTAATCTCTGCATCTAAGAAGGAGCTACAAAGATTGTCCCATGGTCCTAGGTACCTTACAAGTTGCAGGTCTGTTGATGGGTACACAAAAAGAACGAGTGCAGGGTCCTTGTCTTGGAAGCGTCAAGCATTGAACAGGGAGATTCTTGCATGTTGTATTGAATGGGCATTTCAAGCTCTGAAAAAGTAAACAAAGTCAGTGAAAACTTCGCCGTAAATTAACAAAGTTTCGATGACAACAATATTGGGGAAGACAGGGCAAGATGGGATGCTTTTAAAAGAACTATGTACTACCAGAGCTTCACTGTTAGGCCCAGGGGAAGCTTGGGAGAGTTGGGCCGCATTATACAAATATTGACTGAGCATAGTGCAAACTATTTGGCCCAAGGGAGTGAGATTGGCTACTATTGCCCAAGGATTTTTCAATGGGGAATAAAATGTTCGTATCATCTGCAAATATTATAAATTGCGCATTAGATGATGTTTGTGTAATATCATTGATATACAATATAAAAATAGGGGTCCCAAATTGGAGTCCTCAGGTACTCCAGTAGAAATGTGTAGTGTATCAGATCTATTCTGTTTTTTTTAAAATAAGTGAATTATGCTGAAAGCAATTCAGCAAAATTTAATCATATGTGATTGATAAAAAACATTTTAAAGATTAGTTTGGAACCATTTGTAATTGTGTTGGTCATTAATTATAAACTTGGAAAAAAAAGAAAAAAAAGACTGCTAATGTAACTCGATTCTGTCACACGACACTGAGGTTACATTAGCAACTTTTGCATGGGGATTTTTATGTGTTCCTGCTACTTATACCAATTTCTAACGTTTAATTGTAAAATTTTATTGAAAAACATGTCTTACTTGCCTATATAAATCAACAAAAACATAAACAACTGGATGAGGTAGCTGTTTTTTTAAAATGATAATGTAACTGCAAATTTTTATCTGTCCATTTCATAGTGTTACATTAGCAAAATTTTTCTATCCAAATAACGTTAAGGAACATGTACACTGAGCGCCATTAAAAACGCAACATCGCAAAATGGCTCAAAAATTGTACTTTCTCTAAATATATCAAGATGAAATTTTGCACACACTTAGCAGTTGCCATCGGGTATATTCATGAAAATTTACAGATTTCTGAGAGCAAAAATTTTGTGTCAAATTAAATCGTCGTGGCCACTGTCGAAAATGCAAGTCACAAAATTTCTAAATCCTGTGATCATTAATTTTAATAACTTCGCTGTTCTTTCCACAATATTTTTTGATTAGCCAGGATAGTTTACCATTTTACTTGTTTGATGGGATAGAAAAAAGTATTATTTGACTGAACCAAAATTAAAGTTGATGAAATTAATAAAATTTTAGTGTCAATGCTGGCCTGCCCCCTACAGGAGCTTTTTGTTAAAATCTTCAAAAAAGAAGTTTTATTCAATTTTTTTAAAAGTTTTGTTATGGAATGATTGTCTGTGTTTGTGTTTCTATCCTGTGTATGCAGAATAAACCCATTGTACAGCAGTTTGGGTTCGTATGCTTCATTTCTGGATACTGATCCCTACATCCTGAGCTTTTCATTCAAAATCTGCTTTACCTTCAATATTTTTTTCTAAAATGTTCACAGGACAGCTTTTTGAAGTCTTGTGCATGTAATGTAAAAATTTCATAAGATTATTTCCGTCCAACAAGCCATAAAATCAATTTTCAATTGCCTCATTTTCCAGTGAAGCACAGTCTGTGAACGGATGTTTCAAACAGAGCTCACTAAAATGAGTAGTGTGGAGCGAAAAGTCAACCTTTTTTCACGATATCTTCCACAAATGCTCGTAAGACCATACACGAGGTCTGTGCCGAATTTGATAATTATTGGGCAACAAGAACTAAGAAAATTTTGTGGTTTAACGATGTTGCGTTTTTAATGGCGCTCAGTGTAATTAGATCTCGAATTTTGTTTGAACTGAAAGCCAGGTCCCCCAGGGGCAGGCCAGGAGTGTTACCCTGCTGGTGTTTTCGTTTATATTGCAGTAGGATCAGCATAAAATATTCCGTCCTAAATCATTTATCGTTGTTACATTAGCACAAGGCCACATTTTTAGCTACTCTGATCTACCAATCCAACAGAAAACAGTGTTTACCCATGATTTTATTTAATGGATTGACACAATAAAATCTTGATTTAGATTTCAGCTTTTTTTTCTCCTGCCAGCTATCCTCAGAAAAAGCGCCCTGAGAAAATCTGAGAAGCTACGAATCAATTATGTCTGGCCTTATCAGTCTTGTGAGAATGTAACTTGTGGTAAGTCATTTTGCAACATTTTGGGAAATCTGCTCATGGCTCAAAGGACCTTCAAGTAATGAGACTGCAAAATCTAAGAGCCTAACAGCCTCATAACTTGTAAACAGTAGTCATACGGAGAATTTGGCCATTTTAAACTCACACAGCGTTGAGCACTGCCATCTGGTAGACAGGTTGCCACAATGTCACATCTGGGCGGAGGAGGCCCAGGAGGTGCTCCAAGACATGCTGGACGATAAACGACACAAAATTGACCCCGAGGACACTTAAGCTCCTGAAAATATTTAAAATTCAATTATGAAAAATAATGTAGTAAAGAACTTAATATCATCAGTCTTAAGTCAGTCTAAGAATATTCCTGAGAGAGACGTCCCTTACACAGTCTTAACTCATAAGCCTTATGGAGCTGCAAATGATATTAGGTCCAATATACAGGTAGGACCAGCACCTATCATCAGTGGCGGATCAAGACAGGGTAGTCAAGGGAGAGCCTGGGCGTTGTTCTTTCATTCACGGACCCACGTGGGCATCATTTCGGCATCTGCGGGCCAGCATTGCTCCAAATTTTCTTCAAAGTGTCATTTTCCCCTTACTGGTCCAGGCCCCCTTGATCCGCCACTGATCATTCACTCACAATGTGCATCTAGTAGAAGACAAGCCCTACTCTTGAGTTCACTACTCACACTACATGATCTAGGGGGTGTTGATTCTGGCACACATGTAGGTCTCGGAGAGCATGGAGGGGATTGGACCACTGAGCCTGGTACAGAACATTGAGTTGGTAGTAGCTGACACTTCTGTCCTGCAGGGCATTTGAATCCCTGAAAGTTTGGAAATATATACATTTTACTGGATAGGAAGGCAATAATAGAAAATTTTCACTCAACTTTACATTTCGATTACTCCAAAAGAAAAAATTCAGTGAGTAGTGCAACTTGGTTACTTGGCGTGGATTTGAAGAATGTTATCAGCTTTCATGTGCAAAAGTTTACTCACAGCTGTTTGCAGATTTGGCGGTCTAAACAGTTTCAAAATTAACTTTCAACTTGGTTGTGTGATGTCACTGGCTTAAAAATGTTTTATTTGTGTCAGTTATGGTTAATCAGTTGATTCAATGCTTATCATATCTAACAGCATAAGTGACAATATACAACAAACTAATTAAATTACTTGAGGTACGTCATCAAATAAGACAATTAGGAAACCAAAAGAAAACTGTCAATGACATGGCCAAGCCAGCTTGCAAATTGAAAATAAGAAAATTAAAAAAATTTTCCTGTGGACTGCAAATCTGCAAAGAGCTTGAAGTACTGCAGAGAAAATTGTCAAGTTCTCATTGATTTTAGTCACGCACACCACATTTCCTTAAATATACACTAACCTTAAGACTCAATGTCACTAGGTTTTTGCAAGATTAAGAAGGCTTTATTGGCCCCACTCCACACAAAAAATGTAATTAAGATGTCATTTATAAAATGTTGCCCTAAAAGCTGATATCAGTGTTAATTAAGTGTGGATGTACAGTAAGGTCTGTAAGGTCTCAAGAAGTTGACTGTTTTTTTTGTATTCATGCAAAAATACCAATGAATATATCACATTATCAAATTGCAATGATGTTGTTATTGGTGATATCCCCGCACATGTTATCCATCACATTTGGTGACCATTTTGTCTTTTACTTACATCACACGTTGGTTTCTGAACCTTCAGCTTGCATTGTGGTGCACATTTACCACTGGGGCATCTTACTACGCATTCCTCATTTGCTCTGCATTTGATGCCCTGTAAGAAGGGCAAGTATTTTCTTTTAGAAATAGAGAATATTTGAAGTTCATATAATAGGGTCACAATTATCATATATATCTTTGCTCTACTCAGCCAGTCATGTCAAATTAATTGCAATTATTACATTTGCCAGGAAAGCATGCATCCCAGTAAATTGAGTGAATGAGTACAAGTACATATCAGGGTTGGGTTCAAATACAAATATATTTGTATTTGTGTTTGTAAATACTGCATTTGTATTCAAATACTTTTTTAGAAATGTATTTGTATTTGTATCTAAATACTTTGCTCCTACAGGAGATGATTTGTTCCAAAATCCTGCCCTTTTTTGGGGGCACCATGTTTGGCAACTTTTCTTCTAAAAAGTGAATTCAGGCTAAATCAAGTCATTCGAATCCTTGTGAAGGTTCCTGGTTAATTTTTTTCTAGGTGTTTTAAAATCATGCGCCAAAAACATGCTTTTTATTTTTCAAAGTCAAGCAATATGACAAAAACTTTAAGGGGAGGTAGGGGTGACAACAGCACTTTTTTGCAATCTTTAGAATAATGGTTCATATTTGGCATCAAAAGATAGGTTTTAACTAAATTAGATAATTTAAGGTAATTTTGAATTTTTGTGATGAATGGTGCCACGGTAACCAGTTTAAAAGGCAAAAAAAGGCTGATTTTTTACTGCTCACGCGATGTGAAAATTCCGAAGTTACAGGCATGGTAAAATTTTTTTGAAAAAATTGATGAAAGAAGAAAAGTAAAATGAACATATTTACAGAGCGGATTTGTGATATTCCTTTTAATAGTGTCAGGAATTGGGGTAAAGTTAGGTCTGGATACTGGTCTAGGGTAAAGTAGACTACGTCATTTTTGGGGGAAAAAATGTTTGTTTTTATGGCTGCAATATCAAATAATTTTGTTACACAACAAAAAATTTCAAAATTTGCTTTGTAAATAGTGAGACATTTTTTTAAGGATTCCATTGATGTATCCCATGAGTTCCTAGGTTGAACAGTGGTCAAGATTTTTCACATCCAGTGAAGGGTAAAAGCTGTTTTTTGCACATTGCGGAAAATGGCAAAATTTGACGTAACGTTGTTATAGGCAACTTATCAATGAAAACAAAGAGACCTATAGTGGCTATTTCTCCAAAACTAATGAAATTACAGGCATGATATTTTGCAAAGATTCTGTTATCATTGACATGTTTCACCAAAGTAAATACTGTGAGGCCATGGCAACTTCTTTGTTGTGTGTACGCCTTTGAAATGACACCGCTGCTCTTTCACTTCTAAAGTGTGTTGATGTTGTTGTATTTGACATTATTTTAAGAGATAAAAGAGACATATTTTGACATAATTGAAGTTTGCACTGGATGCCCAAGTTCATGTAGGTAGAATATATGAAACAAACTGAATTTGTGTTACCTTACTAAAATTTGGGTAATTTCTCACACATACTTCCCCTTAAAAATCGCATTTTTGGTCACATGACCATCCATTGTAACATCACCATAACAGAATAACAATGGTGATGCAATGAAAGATGTTGAAAACTATTCACTTCACATTTCTGATCAATTAAACATGCATTGGCATGCTTCAATGCAAAATTATTTTACTGTAAAGTCAAAAAGTTGCCAAACAATGGTGAGTTGCGAAGCAATGGTGAGTTGACCTATTGCGTTGTATAGGGGAGAGTGCCCTAAAACGCACCACTTCCTAAGAGATGCATCCCCTGTGTTTTGCAGCTAATAATAGACTTGGGGAATTCTAAACCATATGATTAGTCAAATATCTTGATTTTCTAATTATTGCGTCACATTTTGTAATACTGTCTCAGCATAGGTGCCCAGAAACAAGGACCGGGTGAAAATGGCCCCATTTCTTACAAGATCTCGATTTTAAGCTGGTGTAGCGGCAATAATGGTGATGGAGATCATGCGGAGACGATAGAATGCTTTTTTCCGGTTTTATTTTCTAGCAAATTTATAAAAAAAAAAATTCAAATTCCCAATTTTAAGAAAGCTAAAGGAATATGCCCTGTTTGAGATGTTAGGAATAACAATTATTTTCATAATTGTTTACATAACAAGCGGTTGTTGTTCTTTTTGAACGAAAATGTGTCTTTAATTCGTTAAACATACATAGTCTTTAGTCATCAGTAGTAGTAATTATGTGTACATTTACCTATATATTTTCTATTACCAAAAACACATTACATCTGATAAATGCTGGTATATGTCCTGGGATATCATATACTATTAATTCACGGACCCCTAACGCTACTCCAAACAAACTACTGATTGCCCAGTTATATGAAAACTTGCAACCACCTTTTATACAGCCTCTACAATGTCCTCTGCCATCTCTAACTTTCCAAATTACAGAGAGAGAGAGAGAGAAATTCTTTATTTACGTGAAATGGGCTCACATTCTAGCCCCCAGCCCTCTTGGGCTTACAATTCACTTCAAAAACAATAATACATCAAAATAACAGAATTTTCGTTGAATAATACAAATTTCCAAATTACATGTACAGCCACCGGAAAAGAAGCGATGTTCTCTTAACATCTAACTTGTTCAATAGAAAACGTCTTCATGGGTCTTATGCTAGTTGTCTAATAATATGAAAGAGTTTAACATTTCAATTACATAACTATCACCAATTTTGAATGTTAACTGCTATTCTGACACTGGCAATTATCTTAATTGCTATTCAAACACACGCCAGGCGTTGTTTTTGTGAGCAATGATGCATTGCAATATTATATCCAAGGGTACTATTGTGTGAACATTTTAAAAGTAGGTACAGACAGGCATATGAAAGTCATATTATTTTGCCTTTATACAATTGACATCATTATTTAATAACCCAACAAGCAATAATGAAATAATAAATTAATCTGAACTCAGAGATAACAATTTGTAAAGCTATACACTGGCGACTCACATTGTCGTCACTTCTCTATATTTTCAAAAGAAATACTTTGTTCTTTAGATCTGCATCAAACGAAAGATGAAAGTAATGAACACGGTTGAAACAAAAGCAATGTCATTTTGAAAGGTCTGGAACTGCGGTTAAAACAAAATGATCTTCCTACCTGGCAACTTTGGCCGGTACTGGATGGCACACAAAAAGAGCGAGTGCAGGGTGCTTGTTGACCTTCTACCGGGCAGGGAGTTTGGAGGTTCATGCATTTTTTATCAGCTGGACATGCCAACCTCTGAAAAAGGAAACTAAATGCATAATCTATTCACTGCACAACATGACCGCTAATGATAACAGCAGTTATTAGTTTTATTTTGCTGGCACAGATTTGACCTACACTTCTTCCTACATTCTCCATCCAGTAGTAGTCCACCGGCATACAATGTTTTTTGATGGAATAAGGGTGATTTTAGAGTGCTGAATCTAAATCTGCGGAGTGGCACTTTGTCACTTTTGGGGAAAATTAGTTATTCAAGATGGCGTCCAAGATGACCACCGAAAGAATTTTCTTTCATATTCAGCTTCTAATCAACTTACAAGAATTATATTTTCTATCAAAATATAGGCTTTTGGGGTCAAAGATTCCGTTAATATCATTTTCAAGTGTCTATATCCAATACCTTTCAAGGTAATGAGTGTGTTAGAAATAGTTTTTATTACATATCAATATCTTGACTGACATAACATGCAATTGCCTGTTTGTTTCCATTACCTCATGTGCAACATTTCAGAGAAATTGTTCCAGAACTGATGTTTAAGCTATACATTTCCATCCAACAATGGCATACACTTGTAACTGATTATTTATTCAAGCTTGATTATGCTGTTTGTGTGATCCAATTCAGTTAATTTTTTCTGTAAAATTTAAGTCAAATTTCTCTGATCCAATAGTCCCACAATTACAAGATGCCTTGAGTAGCACACTCAATAGCCAGGGCTCTCTATGAAGTAGTGTAATTTCATACTCACGGGAAGGACTTGGCCAAAATTCAAAGCCAGTCTGATAGCATTGAAAATAATAAATTAAACCTTAATAATTAACTGAAAATTAGATTAAACCTGACGGAACTAGTTACAGTGAAGTGAAACTTTCAGTCAGAGTTGTGTCGGGAAATGAAATATTCCCATGTACTTTAAACCTTGCATTGCAGCTACTGAGATTACAAATTAATAATGAACAACATAATATGCAATGTATGAGTGATTGCATAGCATAACCTTGGAGGTTGTTTCTTGGCAAATAGCTGAATCCCCATCTCTAATTTGCTTGCCCAGACGTAAAATTAAGCAAGACTTTTTACCCTCGGCAATGTATATTGCCGTCGGGTATTGTAGTTAGTATGGCAAATTTTTGGGCGGCGTCACACAATGTGTATTGGCCTCTGTGCCAAAACTATTGCACCTATATATATGAAATTTGACACATAAATGGGTCTTATAGTGTTAATGTGCCTTTTATAGTTCATATTTATACAAAGACCACAGTTTTTGTAAAATATTGAAAATTCGGAAAAATTAATTTTTTTCTTTTCCGGATCAGAACTCGGAAACGGTTATACCTATTGGCATGAAAATCTACCATAACATGTATTATATACCCTAGTTGTGCCTTTTGGGGTTCTGAATGCTCTTATTGAAATTGATTTTAAAAAATGCACCAAAAATGTAAAAAAATGGGTTTTTTTCAACCCTCTGTAATTCCCTCAATTTTGGAGTTAGACATTTGAAATTTCGTATTTAGTTGTCTAAAATATAGCTCTTTTAACTTCTTGAATCGATTAGAGGGTCAATCTAACGAATTTTGCACAAAAACCAAAATACTGAAAAAATGTGTAATTTTTCACATTTTTCTTGAATTTTTGTCTCTCACACCAAAATGGCAATAACTATATTGGTAAAAACCAAAAGGTATTACAATTAAACCTATCAAGAAGGAACTTTTATGGCCATTATGTAGTTGATGCAATATTTTAGGCCGACAAAACAAGTTTAAAATTCACAAAAATGTGAAAATATCAACTTCCTGACCATTTTGTTTCTAATAAAGTCATGCTACGTTCCTGAATATGAACAAAATGAATTAACATGAATGAAATACATGGTTATTATGCATATATCTATTAAAATCATCAGATATTTGAAAACAAAAAGACAGAAATTGCTAAAAATTGGCAAACAACTTTAGACCTTTGAATTGTCTCATTTTATTCAAATTTGCATCTTGGTTACTCAAAGTGCCATACATCGTATCCCAAATATAATTTGAAGTTATCTATAATAAATTATGTATATATATAAAAATATGCTTTATGCACTTAGTAAATGTTCTGACTCATGGGTTTACCATTTAAAACTTTTGACAATAAATCTCAAACCCCCACTCGTGGCTCTATTGCTTTAAAAATCTAACAATAGTGATGTAAATAAAAGAGAAAGAAAGAAATGTCAATATAAGTGGACTTTCAAGCATTTAGCATATTAAAAAACACACATTTGCTGTTTTTTTCTACGCTATATTTAAATATTTTGACAAGAAATCTTTAATTCTCAATTCTGACTTTATGGTTTTAATCTAACCTCAGTTATGCACATCTTAACACATTAAGTACTGTCAGCTTACTTTTATTTAGATTTTGAATTAAAATTAAATGTGAACATATGAGACAGACTGGCAATAAGACCACTATATAGAGGGTTATTAAAGAAAATTACTTGGCACATTTTAGTCAATTTTGGATCATGGTTACTCAAAGTGCCGTACAATGTGCCCCAAGTATAATTCTTCCTCAGAATTTATGTGGTTAAATATAATAAATTATGAATATTACATAATTGTATATACAAATATGCTTTATGCACATAGTTCTGACTCAGAGGGCCTTACCAAAACTTTTGACAGGAAATCTCAAAACCCCCACTTGTTACCCTTTTGCTCAAATGTAACCTCAGTGATGTAAATTAAAAGAAACATATTAAATTAATGTCAGCCTGCTTTTATTTATAATATTGCATAAAAAACTAAATATTATCAAATCATGATTGCAGAAATTATTCCACTAAATACATATATATTATACATATAATATATAAATATTATTTAGAAATTTACTTGGCATTTAACAAAACCTTATTTCCATTCAATGTTTCATTTTATATCCAAAGATATTTAATGTTGGATAAATCTGTATTTTAATTATTGACAACACTCATCCTAAGCATATTTTAGCACCTTGAAGACAATAAGTGTCACTGCTTTGTTGAAGGGGTACATAGCTCTTTTGTTGAATGGACATTATGTAACATGATGTCACTAATCCTCTCCAATGACCAAACCAAAGAACAAAGGGGGAGGGTATAGAAGCAGAGTTGCATGGTACCCTGATCTTTCTAGCAAAATTCCCTTCTTCTTAGAAATATGTTCAAACTGCATTTATAACCTTAGTTTTTTTCTTATCTTAAACATATAATAAATTTCCAATTTAAATCAGAAATATAGGCCAAGTAGAAACTGAGATATATGACTGTTCATATTCTATGCAGGCTGTTTTTTTGTCTTTTCAGCTATTGTTATACTTATACCCCCAAGTTTGGACAGCATTTGACCTTTTTTTGTGTTAACTAGTAAGTGTATTAGTCTTATTAAAAAGTATCTGTAGGCCATACATTGTTTTTAGTTTAATTTTTAAAATAGATAGGTTGGATAGATAGTCAACCTATCTACTATTTCTATTTTTAGGCAGGCCTTTATTATATTTAGATAGATAGATAGATAGATAGATAGATAGATAGATAGATAGATAGATAGATAGATAGATAGATAGATAGATAGATAGATAGAAGATAGATAGATAGATAGACAGATAGATAGATAGATAGATAGATCAGGCGTTTAACTGAAGATTGTTTGACTGATTGGACTGATTGAATGAATAATTAATTAATTATTGTTTGACAGATAGATCCACTATGAATTTATCCCAACAAATAAATTTTCATATTGCACTATTGAGTTGGTAGATAGATAGATAGATAGATAGATAGATCGATAGATAGATGGATAGATGGATAGTTGGATAGTTGGATAGATGGATAGATGGATAGATAGATTGAAATTGATTTGAAATTGATTGATTGATTGATTGTCAATGATTGATTGATTGTTGATTGATTGATCAATTGATTGATTGTTTGATGATTGATTGTTTGATCATCTATATTGTGTAATCTAATACATCCAGAGAATCAAGGATGGATGGATGATTGGGACTTTACCTCCTGTATTTATGCACTTGGTAGGCTAATTAGGATATGAGGAGGACATAGCAATGAGGTGACCCTTTTATTTCATTGCAAATCTCTTTTCATTACCTTGAATCTGTTGAATGCTAATGCTGGGAAATTTGTCAAAATTAAACACAATAAAACATCACATAAAATAGAGAAATTGATGTTTCATTCGTCTAAAAACACTTTCTGACAGCCATAAAAAGTAAATAAGTATGTCTGCAATATAACTTTGGTGATTTACATGTCTCAGTCTCATTAAACCATGCCAATCGCCGTCAAACTGAGCTCTAGTTATAGACTTATAGTACCGCTATTCTGCTGTAGTCCACAAATAGGCTCACTTGCCTGAATTTCATTATCCAGATTTCATGTAGTTACCATCCACCCCATGCAAGATGGTATTTATACACCACTTCAGGTGTATAATCTCATGTACCCAAATTTTCACAGTCTTTGCCCATGTTTCAACTGTTTGCCAATATTTGTTTTGAGGGGGGCTGGTTGTCCTGCTGCCAAACCTCCCCGCCAGTACGTCAATGGATTTAACTGGCTTCAGAATACCCTGTTGAATAGCCGAGGGTATGCTGCCGCGCAGCCTATGTTTTGATTCGAAATCACCATAAAATAAACTTTCAAAGGTCACGATTAAGGTTGATAGTTTCGATTAATGTGCTTTCTAAAATCACTTTCTGCCTTGTTTCAGGTTTTGTTCAAGTCATGATTCTTTAATATGTAATTGGCCTAATGCTCTGCATAACAATGGTGCATGAGTCCAATCGAAGCATGAGCTGGTACAAGAGATGTTCGACTTATTTTGACAAAAATGAAAACAGCCACCAAATTGAGAATTTTTGCTGCTTTGAGCCAAAATTGCTGTGAGTGATCCATATCATGCTCATCTTGCATGTCATATCACCTAAATATCTCAGAAATATAGAAACGGTAATTAATTGCATTTTGTTTGGAAGGTGTGATAAAACACCCTTGGAGGGGTGGTTTCACTGCCTCAAGCATAGTCTTGTGTCACGGGGGGTGATTATGATATTTATTTGAGCTAATCATCATTTTGAACCAATGTGCAAAGAAACAATGGATGTCATCCTCATAAGGGGTTTTAAAATTTAATTCCCTTGGCTATGGTTCTCGGCCAAATCTGGGGTGATAAACAAAATGAGATTAGTGACAGAGTATTGTTGCCGGCTCATTCATACAAAGATGGCACAGCATTCAAGTAGCGATAGGAGGTAGACACAGGTTTATGCATGACTGCTGAAAGTGTAAGTTGTAAAAATAATGCCAAAAATTCCACAACTTGGAAAAAAAAACTGCGGGAAATCAAGGACTCTTATATCTTTGCTCCACCTGACCATAGCACCGTAAAAGGTTTACACTGAATAAAACTAAGCTTCATATACAAGACTACTCCAATTCATCAGTGGTTTTAAAGTAAGAAGTTGAAAAGTTGAGAAATCCAGTGTCGAAAATTCATGAATAAATTTTCCTGTTATTAAACACAAAAAAAGTCACACTTTCACCTCCAGAAATTCAAATAGGATAGCCCAATACCTGGTTAGCTTAAAACTAAAAATCTGTTTCAGAAAGTACCTTCCATAGTTCTTTTCACAGAGAGAAAAGAGACAGTATTCATTAGAAGACTCTTCGGGGCCATGGCGCCTGAATCACTTTGATGGGTGGTCACAGTGAGATGCTTTGGAGAACAGTATTTCTAGTTTCTTTTTGTTCTGCAAACACCTGAATTGCAACATCAGAACTTGCTCATCAGCAAGTCCTGCTTCTCTGCTTCTTAATTTTCTTAGGTCTTCTGAGTGCATTGGTTACACATGTTCAGGTGCTAATGGTTTTGGTTGCTATCAAAATTTTCAATCAGGCTCTGGATAGGGGTTATTGGGGACATGGAAAAGTAAAAAGGTCAAGGGAAAGGGAATTATGCTTTAGGTAGGATATGATTCTTGGCTAGATATGCAGACCAAATTCTTGGCCTTCCTTGTGATATATTCATCAAGGACATCTTAAACTACATTGTTGGGTGAACTATGTAATTGTAAATACTCTCAGTCATGCACTGCAATGCAGGCACGAAATTCGTGGTGAGCCTTCCACAATGATACAGCTCAGGGCAGCCATAGAACGGCGCCCATGGGCAGAGACTAGAGGAACATTGCCCAAGGTTCCCATGCCGTAGCATTCTCCAGTGTTGGTGACCGCCGTATGATGATGATTGATGAGAAGACTGGGTGTCTGGCACATACCCTATTAATTCAGGGATGCCCAGGGTCTTTCAGTTGCCCCAGCACAGAACACTGGATACAACCCGCCTCCATTTAATGTCCCATGGGCTCGGACCAAATTGAGTTCCAGGAGTGGGAGTCGAACCCACGACCTCAGAGCCAGACTGGTAGTGCAAACAAGCACCTTAAACCATTAGGCCACGGAGAACTCTGAAAGTAATACTGATAATTCACCAACAAATGTTTATAGTTTTATACCATTCGACACCTCTGTCAGCCAATCAATCACATTACAGTATTTCAGGGGAATAATTCCCATATTCTTTGTTGTCCAGTTATCCTCTCATGTTTGACTGTTTGAGTGTTTGTCTCATGGTATAAGCCGGTTATTCACCATGGGATCAGGAATATGTGTTTATCACACCTCGGCATAAAGGCCTCGGGTGATAAATCACATATTCCCTCTCCCGTGGTGAATAACCTTTACTTATTGAAATAATGCTATATATGTCCCAAAACCCCACGCCCATGGTGAGACCAAATTATTAACTTTTTACTGTTTATGACCAACAATTTTAAATAAATTGCATCTTGTCGCTATCCTGGACACCCGCATTTGTAACTAAATTTTCCAACAGTGCACTGTCGTTCCTTGGTTTGGATTTTTATCTCATAGATAGTGTGCCCAGCAATGATTACACAGAACATTGTTTCATTGATCTTGAACACAAGTCAATTAAGATATACCTGAGCAGAAGGTGAATACTATAGTTAAATGGATATATATATACAGACTAAATTCACTTTGTACTGATGTAATAAATGAAACAAAATGACAATAGCATTTTTAAGTCCAAGATGTCATTGTCATCAGCTGCCACGAATATCTTGAAAAACATTGCAGGTAGACACTTTGAAATGATTTTAATGGAATCTCTGACCTAAAATCTGTATTTTGATGAAAAAATCATTCTTGTACATGTAAGTTGATTAGAAGCTGAAATATGAAAGAAAATGCTTTCGGTGGCCATCTTGGACGCCATCGTTAGTAACTAATATTCCCCAAGAGTGACAGAGTGGCACTCTGCAGATTTGGATTCAGCACCCGCAAATTACCCTTATTCCCTAATAACATATACATATCACATTGCTTTATTATATGCAGATGTTTATTTCTCAAGACTTACACAGGGTCTAGTGACACAGGACGCAACACATTTAGGTTGTGATCCTTCGGGTTGGGCAGCACTTTTATCAAGGTTCACCACACAATCCTGGCCAGTTCGGCATGTGAGTTCCTGAAATAATAATATTTTTTGTATTTATTAGGGTGGCCCAGGAATTGATGACCTCATAAGTGAAACAAACACACGCACAATTTCAGCCAAATTGGTTAAGATTTAAAGGTTGCACAAAGCCTTTGAAGTTTATAATGTAATTCCCCATTCACACAACTGAAAAATTGGTCAATTTCCTGGATCTTTCTTCAAAGTGAAACACACTCTAAAAACAAACGCCTGTTTTAAACACATTTAAGTGTTAAGTTACATAAACACGTTTGAAAATAAACACTTTCTACCAGCATTAACAGATTTAAGTGTTTATCAAACTGAGAATATTTTCTCATGTATGGTTTCAGAAATTAATTATCAATTTAAATCAGGAAATTTTGAATATAAGATGACAATATGTCATAAAATGTCAGTTGGCAGCATATTGTGTCTTTTATCTTTGTTTGAATGCTTCCAAGTGCAAGAAAATGTGTATTATTTCTTTTTAATGAAAATTCTTTTAAACACATAGTGTTTTTGCAAGTTTGCTGGATAAACACTTATAGTGTTAATCTTTAAGGAGGCACACAATTTAAAACAACATCACAAGCGACCGACCATGAAATCACGGCTTTCTGTACTTAACACAGATTGGAAGGCATGTAGTGTGACTTAAGTCTTCACTGAAGTAGCTTATAACTGGTAAGCACAACTTAAAATGGTATATTTAAATGCTATTTATTAAACAGCAAAGAAAGTTATTTAACTACATTTTGATTCAATGGTATTTATGTACACTATTTATTTGCTAAGAAGAACGTGTCAATGGCAGCATCTGTATACAGCACAACATGCAATTTTACATTATTAGGCCTAATTTTCATTTTATCAGCAACATTTTGAAGTCTATCTAATTTCTAGATTTCAAACACCTTTAATATATTTTCTGCACTGTGCATTGGGGAATGGGCAGAGATAGGTGGAGTTGGGGCCATATGTGCCCAGTGTTTTCATTGGTGTTTATAATTTGTATAAAATTTATTTGACACTCATGAGACAACCTTATTTTATTTTCAGCAGATATCTGGACTCAATCTTCGAGTGTTAAATATTTTTGGAAGAATCCAACTACAATTTGAGGCAAACCAAAATAATATATAGTTCGCATCTACACTGTATCTAGCAAGTCACTGAGGTAAATATCACATTTTAGTAAGGCAACACTATTTTGATAACATCAATCAACCATCATTATAAACACACGTAATTGTTAAAATTTCAAATCATCAAACGGCCATTATATTTTAAAATTTTGGGATGAACTGGATTAGGAGGAGGTGGGCATACGATTGTTCATAAGGGCATGCTGCGCATCTGGAGGAACTTCAGACATTTTTTGATGGAGGTCTTTTGTTATATATCCAATTTATGCCCTAACTAGTTTTTCCGAATATCTTTAAAAGGCGGCGGGTTGGTGTAGTGGTAGCTTGCTGGACTGCCAATCGCTGGGTCCAGAGTTTGAATCCAGCTCTTGCCAGGTCACCTGGGCCTATGTTGGACAGCTGTTTCAATCATCCTTCACCTCATTGCAGTATCCTCCTCCTGTCCTAATTAGCCTACCAAGTGTATAAATACAGGACGTAAAGCCCCAAACATCCATCCATCCAAATATCTTTAAGATATTTTGGTTGTTCATTGCAGTTTTGTATTTTGTAACTTTTTCTTTCCACAGCAATTTGGACCACAAAAGATCTGACAAAAAGACAGCTGCAACATAAAGCAAAGGAGAAAAATGAAAGAAAAAGCCACAAAGTCTTGGAGGTAAATATTTAGCATAATTAACATTTGGTTAACATGCCTTTCATAATACCTATGTTTATAATCTCCTGGTTCTGTGGCTTTGCTTTTGATACATCCAATACTTTCAAATAAGTTAATTTACCAAGACTTAGTGTCACTTGGACATTGTTTAGATTGGCCATTAAATTGTTGGTTTATTTTATTCTGATCATATGGGGTAAATTTTAAAACTATTGTCTGGTCCCCACTATCCCTGAACAGTTCTGCTGCAAAATAAGTTGAAAGCATGCCCTGATTCTCACTGATGAACTGCAAGTCATATCCTTCATACATGATTCCCTAAAGATCTGCATAGCTGCACTTCCTATTTTTTTCACCATTTCAGTAAATTTCTGAAAATTATGTATGATGAGATATTATGTCAATATTCATGATATATTATGCCTAAACATTTAATAGTAAACAAGGATTCATACATTTGCAGGAGGACAACATTGACAAGGATGACGTAACATTGAAGAAGGTTCCTCGATCTGGAAACATCTCATTCCAAATTTTTGCACTCCAGTCGCTTTCTCAAATGGATTTATACCATTGCTGAGAGACAATAGTTGTCGCAATCATATTTGAAGCTTTTACAGAGGCAATGCACTTCTTGTAATAAGGACCTTGACTATCCAGTAATATTTGGACAGCTTCTTCAATGTTCAAACAATCATTTGATTTTATTCTAAAATAATCAAATCCATTTTCGAAGAAACACATTTAAAGTGCTATCAAAAGAAATTTGACTGTTATGTGAGAACTTGCCACTTTTTCTGCAACGCCTAAATGGGTTGCATTGAGAATCAAAAAATTATTTTAATGGCATAACATCAATGATATGGATCATCACGTGGTGTAACGGGATACCATTAAAATGCAGACAAAATGATGACATGGTAAGATTTTGACTGTACACCAATGTACTAACGTAGGGTCTTCTGTTTTTCATCACAATAGGGTATGATGCGGGGAAATTTAAATGCAGAATTCACAACATGAAAAAACAGTTGATTTGGAATATGATTCAGTTGTTGAATTTCTTTGTGAGGTTTTATGGTATACTTACACAATGGTTGAATATATCCGTCAGTGTCAGTGCTCAATTGAAGAATAAAATATGTACATGGACTATCTATTTTCGTGTCATTTTTCATCGGGTTTCATAGGGGGCTAAATTATCCCGAACTTTAAGGCAAATCCAGCCCCTGTGATGACTTATTATCTAATGGCGGCTTGAAAGTGTCAAATAAAAGAATTTAAGCTTCAATAGTTAATCCATTCCATTATCCCATGCATTAAAATGCTATTTTTTTATAAATATGAACTTTTTAGAAAGAATATGGGTCAAAGGTGATTTCCCCACCTCACCCTGAAATATAAAAAAAACAAAAAACCAAGGACAGCCCACTTATGCACTTTCGAGGGAGGGCAGGCACAGATATATACCATCCAGTTTTTTTGTGTGTAAATACATTAAGTAGCATTAGTAATTGCTTGGTCCAGGGTTTGAATCAAGCTCTTGTCGGGTCACCTGGGCCTATGTTGTATAGATATTTTAATTAACATTTGCCTCATTGCCTCATTGCTGAACATTATTGAGATATTCCTTCATGGCCAACTTCATATTTATTTGAAAATGTTTGCCATAAAGGACTTATTTTTCCTTGTACAAGAGAATGCATTTCACCAAATTATTCAAATTTGTTTACTTTGGTTGCTTCGACGACACTTTGTGTGATGAGAGTGAAGCCAACAGAAAACATAGTACATTTTTGGATAGCCCAGAACACAGACTTTCAGAATAATGTAACTTACATTGTATGGTAATGTATATTCAATTGATTTAAGAGAAGATTAATTGTCCTATTTTAAATATACAGGTGTTATGAACGAAAGTGTTGTTGCCATGGAAACAAAATAAACAATAGATATCTGTAAACTCTAATTTCTGATTACTCAACTTCAATACTACCATTATGTTAAAATCAGATTGCATCCATTACTGAATCTATCAGTTTGAAGCAGCTTTTAGCAGAAAATTTTGGCTATTTACGTTTTTGGACCTTTTGCCATGGAAACCAAAACTGCCGAGTTAGTCCCTGGAACCAGTCTTTTTTATGTAAATTTCCCAAAACTAGAGAATTTTCCGCACATTTTGGTATATGGCACTGCTTGTTGTACCACCGCGTGTGGTTCATCTTGGAAATTGGCCTTCTGCTGCTCTTATCTACTAATCGCTCACCATAATGAATGGCAATCATACCAATCATTATAGTGATAACCTCTGCATCTGGACATGGCTGGAGCGGGGTTCAAACCCATGTCCTCGTGTGTACAAGGCAGGCATGTTAACCACTGTACCATAGAGCCACATCACTCTAAGGAATTGTGACCAAGCCAGATTAAAGATTCGTAAAGGTTAAGAATCTGCACATGTTACTATCCTTCCAGAAAGTACGTAGAAAATGATTTTTTTTTGTAATGTGGGAGTGTGACATCATATGGCAGTTCCCACAGGTAAGCATTGAATGTCATGCAAATCAGGTGCTCCATATGAGGTCACAGATGTATTCAGCCAATGATAGCCAAGAATCAGTGCGCATCACATTATTGAAGACTGCAGAAAGAGCATACACACCGCATCATACTTGCTGTGCGGAAGAGCGGGGCACCATCAGCCGCGGGGCACCATGAACCATGACCCCTACAAAACAAACGGCATGATAGAACTGCCCGATAGGAAGACCATATATTCCTTTATTAGTGTAGAACTGGCTAGGGTAGCAATCATAACCTTTCTTTTCAATGTAGGACCAAGAATTGAAAAAATACTTTTGACCGGTGAATTTGAGTGAAAATTAAAATATTGGGCGGTGGAACTTTTTCTTCTGGTACCGTAATATGGGGTGAATCGGGACAGAATTGGCCGTTTTTCTGTCATAGCATGGTCAAAAATCAACTCAGGTATCAAAATTTTATATCAAAATGTGTCTGAGCATAATATCTCGGTATCCCTAGGAGCTTGAAATGATATCTTAAATTGCTGAGGCACAGGGCCAAAAAAACCACTGTCCCAATTCACCCCACAGTTTGGGGTGAATCGGGACACTCCATTATTTCCACAATCAATACTTCCTAGCTTCCTTGAGTGATGGATTCTTTTGACTAAACATTAGAAAACATCTTCTATTTGCAAAATATTCATTTTGATGAAAATCTGAAATCAATTCCATTGATAATATCAAGATTTTAAAAAATGTGATAAATGGCAGAAAAGTATCAAAAACTGTAGTAATCTGCTAATTCTTTAGGTGATTCATAATTCTGGACTAAATCCATAATAAATCATGCAAAATTAAACAACATTTATCAAAAAGCCATGCTAGTACATTCAAATTAAAATTGGTAGATTTTATTTTGATTATTCCCGAAACTTTGCCATTGACCTGGATCTTAACCCATGATCAAACATACATAGTCCCATATCTACACTACTAGCCTGGTTCCCTGATACCATTTTATATTGTAAATAAGTTTCTTGCAAGTTTGATGGCTCTGGTGTTTATATTTTTTTAGGAATAGGCAAAGTTTTTTCAGCATGTCAAAATTCAAATTATGCAGGGCCAAGTTTAAGGTGCTGAAGCTCCTCATTGCCTGCAGTTAGAAGTGTAAAATTTTATCACAATATGCGCATATATGTGTACTATACATGTGCCAAAAATGAATTCCCTAGGTTTAGTGGAAGTAGTTGATCTTTAAAGAAATAATACATATACCTGTTCTGTCCCGATTCACCCCTTTGTCCCGATTCACCCCATATTACGGTACTTCAATTATTTCCGGCATCTTCATAAAACTTAGTCTCCCAAGAGAAGGCAAGGCATGTGCTAGGATGATGTCATAACATTGATACTATGATAAACTGGAAAATGTTGATATGCACTAACAGATGAAACTTACAAATGGGGCACCATGAGCCACTTGAAAATGGGGCACCATGAGCCAGTTTCTATAAAGTTTTAATGTACAATTAAAGCTGAATTGTAGCAACAAATCTACTGTTGTAAGTCAAGAACTATAGTGCAAGACATCAGCAGCTGTTTAGGACACATTTGTGCTATTTTCATAGAAAAATATGCAATATCCATCTCATCCACATTGTGGTATGTGCCAAGGGGAAATTTCAAGTACGTGTAAAACATCTGGTTTATGAGGTATCAGTTTGTAAAAGCACACATGCAATTATGAATACCATTTTATATATATTTGTTAGATCTATAGCCTAGAGCTTCCCTACAGCATTTCTATGTATTTACCTTGATCAGTGAGGCTTGGATCCAAAAGTTGGGTAATAATTCTTTTCTACATGTAAGTTGGTACATTTTGGCCAAGATTAATTTTCATGCATTTAATGCATTATACAAGATTGCCAGTCCAGAGAATTGTCCACATTTAAGAGACCATATAATTAAAGTCCATTCACACATGGCTTGCCCTTTGTGACAGCAACTTACACAAAGGGCCCTAATTTTAATCCTCTATATTGTTGTACCATTTATTAGGCTGGAATAACCTAACACAAAGGCCTTGCCAGACCGAGGCATCTGACAATTCTCTGTGATCCAGCATTCTTTCCATTGGGAATTAAGATAAATTGGGGGGATAAAAGCTTGTAACAATTATCTAAGGGAAGTTAATTGCACTTTAACAATTAGCACCTTTCTGGTTATGAGACCTGGAGTCCAGAATCACTGAACCCACATACTGATTATACAATGCATAAGGGCACTGTCCCATTGTCTTAATACTGTTCACTGATTGGCTGTTGCCATCCACCAATTACCTGTTTGTTCATATTTCTATATAACCTGCTGTTACCTTCAATAAATCATCTATTCTTTTAGTCTATCTGTGAACCATACATATCTTGTTTGTAATTATTACCATCTGCAAGTTACCATCTTGAAATCCCAGTATAACTGGTCTGGAATTATTGGATTTGTGATAGCCATTTCCTTGGCTAGCGGAGCTCCCTCAACTGCAGTGATAAGAGTATATTTGGGAAGCTGTAATTGAGGACTGACTTTTAGTCTGTAAATTGTGACTATTAGTCCATGATTGTCTCTGTCCATCAGTAGACACCTGGAGCCCACAATGGTGTACCCTGACGTGATTGAGCAGAGTCAACTTTTCTGAATCATTGGAGTGAAGTGAACAAAAACTGAATTAAGCACAGGCTCAAAATTTTGTTTTTACTACTAGTGGAGTTCACAATGGTGTACCCTGAGTGAATTGAACAGAGTCAACTTTTTGTGAACATATTGGAGCAGTACAGTGAGTACATAGTGGATATTACAAGCCAACATTTTTTTTTTAGTTTTGTCTGGATATTTTGAAAATTGGAACTTTTACCATACGCATTATTGGATGTACTACAAGAGCTACATTAGTTGAAAGTAGTAGGCGCAAGATAACTTCTACCAAACACATGGGCTTCAAGATTACTATCTAAAATCAGTCCAACATGGCTCCTGTGTCACCAGGATGCTTCTAGTCCAAAAGGAAGGAGAACTTGGGAAACGAAAATTGGATTCGAAACAAAACGAAAATTAGATATGAAACATGGAAAAGAAAATTTAAATGAAGCCAAATAGAATAGAATAGAATAGAATATACTTTTATTCGTCCATTCATAGTCATATAAACAGAAACTTGATACAGATTTGAGCACAATCATACACACATTCACACAGACACACACAAATAAGTTAATAGGTAAATACATTATGAAGAATTGAACGATAGAATATAAATATAGTAAATAATGAAATGATAATAAATAAATGAAATAATTAACAGTTAGAGAGTAAATCACAGGTTATTTGACTTAGATGACACATGATTATATAACTTAATGCTCCTTGGTACAACATGATCGACAAAAACTATCATCTATCATCACAACATCAATGCATCAGACATGGGATGTGTCAATTTAAGTGGCCTGCTTGTTGTCAACGTAAGTTGAAAAAGTAACTCTACATTTTTCTAGGAGTTGAAGTTGGATACCTACAAGTAGCCTTTAGATGTTGCCCGCTTGGCACAAGGCATAGAAATGTTCGCCTTCGGAATTGTGGGTTGAACCCTACTTGGATGCTGCTATCACAGATCCGTAGGACCCAATTATTGCAGCATGTACTTCAGGCATCATCAGTGGAAACTGCAGAATTTTTGGAGTTATAAAATATTTGTTATATTTGTTTTGGATCCTTATGATTACTTCAACCGGACCACTTAGGATTGAAATCACCTTTGAACTGATGCCAACTGATTTCAAAACATCATCTCATCATCAAGAATGGCTATAGAGATCTACTGAATGAGGAGCAACTCGACGAAATTTTATCTCATGCTCAGAAGAAATTCCAGGTGGGAGGTTCATTAAATTGATTGATATCAATTTTCAGTGATGTAAAGGTTAACATCTAAGATTGATGCCCCTAGGTCTGATCAAGGGCTCTGATTGGCCAATTTTATCGACCATTTAATGTTCCAACTAAACCTGGCTGTGATAAAATTTTGAAGCCAGGAGATTGTTATTTTACTGTAATTAATTGTCATTTTGCAGATCTCATCCAATTTTAACATCTGTCAAGTATATTTTAAGGGCTAGGGCACCTAAATGCGCCTCATTTATGTCATTTATTGTATCATTGTATTATTTTTATGTAACAAAGACTCAGTTTAGGTGCTCCCTAATAGAGCAGCTGAGGTCTACATACGCATCTCTGCATGCACATTTTTTTAGACATGAAGTCATTTTCATTAGTCATTCTTTGAGATTCAAAGAAGCTTACTTAAAATTGTATTTATTTTCATTAGTCATTCTTTGCCATTCAAAGAAATTTACCTACAATTGTATTTACTGCACTTACAAATTAGGTTAACATAAGCCGTACGCAGTTAACATAAGCCGTACGCAGTGAAGTAGCATCTAGTGCATAAATTTGGGGTGTAAAACCACGTTTTAACCCACATTTAGAGTCAATAAGCCAGGTCCAAGAGATGCTGTGCGACTCCCTGTACAATTTGATGTTTAACTTATTTGAAATTTAGAGTCAATAAGCCAGGTCCAAGAGATGCTGTGCGACTCAAAGTACAATTATGTGTCATTTGAAATTTAGAGTCATGACACTCTCTGTAGAATTTTATTTGGTTGGAATGAGCTGAGTCAGCATGACTAAGCGATTTTAATGTACAAGATTATAAATATAAACAAATTATTACTAGTAAAACAACTCTTGTTATAGCTCAATGTAAAAAGTTGTCCTAGTATAGCAGGACAGAGGGTAGAGGAGATTACTTCCATTTCGTCAGTGGTTTTCGTCTTGCTGGAAGTCTTACTCCACCATCGCCCAATTATTTAGTGGATAAAAGGATGCCAATTGTGTCATAATTTACCTTCTTCCAATCAATGAAGATTGTGATTAGACATGAAGTGGCAAACTAAACAATATATATCTATTTTTTTTAATTTATTTTTTTAACATATTCAATTGTAAAATTATTTTTTGTCAGGTATGATTACCTGTTGTTTAATCATGTGACGTTTTATTGTTACCTGTATGTTGGTTTAGGTGTTTTTATATGTTGCAAGGCCTGCATATTTTGAATGAATTACATGTATTATGCAGTTGTGTGGGTCAACTTGTGCATGGTTTATTTCTTTATATTGCTGTCAAGAGGGCAATTGAAAATCATTGTATTTATTAAAACTGTTTGTATGTCAGTTTTGTCATAGTGATATATATGTGTAGTAACATCTTGGGAAGGTCAGCTTACATGTCATAAGTTGGGCTGAAACTTAATCCTAAGCTTAGTCACCCCCTGAGTACCAGTATTACCTAAATTAGCAAATTTTATATTTATGTGTTGAGCATCAGGTCAATTGGGATGTCACAAGTTCTAGGGTAGGCAGCTTGATCCTCAATTTAGTCCGCTGTGCCACACATGAAACCACCCTAGAAATAAACAATTGCATGGGACAGATTAACTTAGATGTCATAAGTTAGGTCGCAACTTAATCCTAAGTTTAGTCATCTGGTACCTGTCAATTTGTAGGATGGAGGCTGATAGCCATCACTGCCCTCTTAGTACCCCCATCTAGTGTTACTATTATTTTTTTTTTTGTATGTTTGATGTTTATGTATTGATTTTATTGCTAGGTATTGATTTTATTGTATGTATTATGATCAATCATATACAACATCGACTTATTATTGTGTCAGTAATTACTATAACCTTATTATTGTGTAAACTTACAAGTATAAAGTGTCATTAACACAGCAGACTAGGGTAAAGGAGATCACTTCTAATCAATCCATGGCCATGGCTTTCGTTTCGAACGAAGTTTTACTCCACTATTGCCCAATTAACATATATATAACAGGATGCCAATTGTGCCATCAATTGCTTTCTTCCAACCAATGAAGATTGTCATTATACACAAAATGGCACCTACAACATTTAATATTTATGTCTAGATCAAAAAACTATTACACAACAAGGTGATATCTGGTATTTTCAACTTTTAATTTGAAAACATTTGTCAACGTTTTCTTTACATTGTATTAATGTCAACATTGTCAATATTTCCATTTGTCATTTAAAACACACAAAGGGAACCAATGGGATTTTTCCGCACGACGGTTTTACCCGATTGGACGTACCTTTAAAATGACAACAGCTCATATACATATATTTTATAATGTCATCATGTCACTTTCCATGTCAATTGTTCATTTTTTTTTATGTCATGTCTATGTGTCACTGTGTGTGCATAAAACATCAAAATAATTTTTGTTTTTTACGGTTCACGCTGTTCAAAAAGGGAAGCTCAAATATGTGTGTAGAATTACTTAGATTAAATCATGTAACAAATTAAGCCATGCTGCTAATAAGCATTATGTATTGTTTCAGATTGTCATGCCATTGAAGTTTAATATTATGTCATTTCATTGTATACACATATCGTATTATAGATTACGATAGATTACCATCCATTGTCCACCAACTAGGGTGTTAATTGGAATTACTGATAATGGCTTTAAAGCCCTATCATTGTGTAACTGAAGCCTATTGTTTGCTAACTCTGCTTGTGTAAAGTAGGATTCAGAGTCTTTTTATCAGTTACAAATTGTCAATTAGTCACTGTGTTTAAATTTTGCTGGTTAAAGGCCAATGTCGTATGCTTGGTATGTTAGTGTGAGTCTTTTGTAACACACCGGCCTTTAATCCTTGGGAGAGCAAGCATTGTTTAGATAATTAATTGCATCTTTTACTTAATTTCTGATAAACTTTTGGTAGAACCCAAAGCTTTGTGCTAACAAGTATCACACAGCTAGGGCAGGGTATAACCAATGTAAAAGCACACATGCAATTATAAGTATCATTTTATATATATTCCTTGTATCTATACCTAGAGCTTCCCTACAGCATTTTTATGTATTTACCTTGATCAGTGAGGCTTGGATCCAAAAGTTGGGTAATAATTCTTTTCTACATGTAAGTTGGTACATTTTGGCCAAGATTAATTTTCATGCATTTAATGCATTATACAAGTTTGCCAGTCCAGAGAATTGTCCACATTTAAGAGACCATATAATTAAAGTCCATTCACACATGGCTTGCCCTTTGTGACAGCAACTTACACAAAGGGCCCTAATTTTAATCCTCTATATTGTTGTACCATTTATTAGGCTGGAATAACCTAACACAAAGGCCTTGCCAGACCGAGGCATCTGACAATTCTCTGTGATCCAGCATTCTTTCCATTGGGAATTAAGATAAATTGGGGGGATAAAAGCTTGTAACAATTATCTAAGGGAAGTTAATTGCACTTTAACAATTAGCACCTTTCTGGTTATGAGACCTGGAGTCCAGAATCACTGAACCCACATACTGATTATACAATGCATAAGGGCACTGTCCCATTGTCTTAATACTGTTCACTGATTGGCTGTTGCCATCCACCAATTACCTGTTTGTTCATATTTCTATATAACCTGCTGTTACCTTCAATAAATCATCTATTCTTTAGTCTATCTGTGAACCATACATCATTTTGTTTGTAATTATTGCCATCTGCAAGTTACCATCTTGAAATCCCAGTATAACTGGTCTGGAATTATTGGATTTGTGATAGCCATTTCCTTGGCTAGCGGAGCTCCCTCACCTACAGTGATAAGAGTTTATATGGGAAGCTGTAATTGAGGACTGACTTTTAGTCTGTAAGTTGTGACTATTAGTCTATGATTGTCTCTGTCAACCAGTAGACACCTGGAGCTCACAAGTTGTTTACAGTTGAATGAGAAGGATAATTAGCTTCGCTGAGAAGCTATTGTGGAGCATGGCATTTCAACATGTGCGTTAGTGTGTATGTGAGTTGATTCCTGCAAAAACTACTGGATGGATTTAAATTTCCTTTGGCATGATGTGTTCATTTCTACCACACAATACCTGATTAAATTTTGGTGACAATTGGAGCTTTTTGGCACCTACAGTTAAAGAAATCTAAAAATGGCCTCTACAGTGCAGCATGCACAATCATTTCTTTGCTGTAACACTAGCAGCCAAAAGGGTATATTTTAAATTCCCTCTGCAAAAATGGCCATTAACTGTCCGTAGAATGTGGCAGGGGATGCCAAAGCACTAAATTAGCAACATTTCAACGTTTATTTGATGTAAACCCGACCAGAATTGCCAAAATTACCTGGGTCTTTCATCATTGGTCTTGAAATTTATCACTATCAGTTTTCCTTTAAAATTCTACAATGAGTTGATAACAATTAGGCCTAAAACTTAATCAACTGCTTATGTGTGACATCTTGCATTAGTTAAAGTTCAATTTGAAAATGGACAGCGAAGCTATGTGCTCTCCGAGTGCCAATTCTAGTTCATGTATGTAGAGTCGTAGACAGCCCCCCATGCCATGGGACTTACTAGGATTTGCCAGGGTCATTTCAAAGTAATGGGCCACATCTACAAAATCAAAACTGCAGAAATAAATAGAAACATGTCTTAAAAGCCTTTTTTTTTACCTCGGCTCAATTTGGTCCAAAGTGTGACTTGCTAGGTTTTTCCATTGGATGCTAGATTTAGAGTTAAAACCTGAACAGTTTTGCTTTGGTTTGTTCAATTACAGAAAGATGAATCAACAATGAAGGACAAACAGTCGTGTCCACTATAGAAAAAATATTATTAACGATTGTACGTTTTATAAAAAAAGGACTTACTTTGCAATTGGTAGGTGTCCCAGGCACACAAGCAGTTCTCGGGAAGCATTGGCATGGAGGGGTAAAAAATGATATCCGACTGCAGTTGAATGGTTGAAGTATGCAACGTTGACCGCTGGGGCATCTGCGGCCCTGAAATATATCCTTATTATTTAGGCCAGACTTTTTTCATTTTTAGCTTCTCGGATCTACCAACCTAACAAATTTTCTGCCTATGGAAAAAAAAATTGAGCATAACCAGAATTTTTTTTCGAATTGACCTTATAAAAAATTGTGTTTTCACCTCTTATTTTTTCGTTCTACCGACCGACCATAGAAAATGTGCCTCCAGAAAATCCGAGAAGCTAAAGATAAATTATGTGTGGCCTTATTTACAATTTTGGATCATGCCACAGTCAGTAGTGATTAGGAATACAGAGCCATGAAATTGATGATGACTCATGCAACCAGAAAATAACACTTGCACAATCCTTAAGTTGGAAACAAACTTGTTTTCAATTTTCATACACAGAAACTTTTTTCAGAGTGATATCCCAGACAAAAATCAGTCCTCCTTTTCTTCACGAAAATTCCACAACTCACTGATGTTGAAGACATCAAGCAAAGAGTGAAGCACAAAAATTAATTTAAAATTATAAGACTTTCAACTGCAAATCACTGCAAATCCGGCGTACTTGTCCATCACCATATGACTAACCTCACAGCTTGGTGGTTTGACGACAGGACGGCAAAAAGGTGTATCAAGGAATGGAGGAGGTTTACCGGGAGGTGGTGCAGCGCACAATTGTTCTGCCGTTTGACAACGACCATCCTGAAAATCAAGTCAAAAATTGTTATCAAACAGAAATCATTTTCTTTTTTCTAAATATTTTGATAACTCATATTTTGATAACCCATCGGACCAATTTCAAATCAGGATGTTTCAGTCCTCTCCATATCTAAGTGGAATCTCTAGTTCTTTTCTCTGCTTTTGAACTGTGATGTCACTTGTTAGGTCAGTGTCATAGCTTACACCCCTATTCTTGGGTCGGATTCCCCAGCTTCTAGTCAATAAGAAGCCACCTCAACTGAGCATCATAAACTCAACAGCTAAAGAAATTTGTCACTTGATTTTAGCTCATAATTTTGCAATTAAAAAAAAAAAAAAACTTATTGCCAAAAATCATCCAGCTGTGACCGTTTCCTGTATACCTTTAGATTGTATATCCCATTTCAGTTTTTGCCAAAAAATATAGCATTACCAACAAGTTATGCCAAAAATAATGATGCCATTTTAAAGAATGCCCAGACACTAAAAGCCAAAAAATTAGCACATCAACTCCATTTTTGAATTTTAAGGGACAATTCGAAAATTTGAGTTTTGCAGATATGAAAATGTAGCAGACAAAATCATTATGGTTTGGGCTCTTGGAATAGAGATTTTTAAACCAAGAATTGCCACAATTTTTTTCAACGCGAAATTCACTGTCATGTTAAAACAATTTTTTGCAGCGGTGAATGCTAAATTCACTGTCTTGTTAAAACAATTTTTTGCGGCGATGAAGGCCATATTCTTAAAATCACATTAATATGTCTGGTATGCAATTTTAATATTAAAAAATGAAATTCACCAAAGCTTGGGATGTTCCAGATTATTGAGTTGAGAGATTGACTGAACAGATACTCAAGTAATAAAGTTCCAGGTCGATAGTTCCAGGTACAGTGTTTCATTTAAGAACTGAAACGTCGTTCTGAAAATTTCCGACACGGGGTGCTGTAGACTGGGACTGTTACTCTTCTGGAAGTATACTTCCAATTAATGCTGTTTTAACAGATGAATGACTAGATTATGCAATAACAGTAACAATAACCTAAAATATTAGGGAAAATCATCAACTTCAACAATGACAGTCTCTAGTATACGGTATTCACACCATTGGCAGCAATAAAGGCAGTGATTCTGTTTTCAGGTAAATCTATTGCTCTTATAAGGTCTCTGTCATCATTGCGCAGTTGGATTTATACAATTTGAGGGTTAAAACAGCATAACAATTCCCACTTTAATACTTCCAGAAAAGTAACACTTGCTTTCTGCCTATTGCCAAAATTGATGGATCCATTGGAGTCCCAGACTACAGCAACCCCTGTGGGAAATTTTCAGAATGACACTTCAATTCTGAAATGAAAAGCTTTACTTGTAACTATCGACCTGGAACTTTATTACTGGAATACATGTTCAGTCAATCTCTGGAATCAATAATCTTGAACATCCCGTGCATTGATGAATTTTGTTTTTTTATCTTAAACTTGCATACCAGTCATGTTAATGTGATTTTAAGAATGTGACCTTCATCACTGCAAAAAAAAATTTAAACAGTGAATTTAGCATAGGCAAAAATTGTGGCAATTCTTGGACAACATGGTTATATGGTCTGAACATTTTATTTAAAAAGGCTAAATTCTAAGGGCCCAAACCATAATGATTTTGTCTACTACATTTTAAAATCTGCAAAACTCTAATTTTCTAATTGTCCTGTAAAATTCAAAAATAGAGTTGATGTGCTAATTTCACTGGTCTACAAGCAAAATGCTTCCGGAACAAAAGTAGTGAAACTTTTCTTGTATTAGGTCACTAATAAAGAAATGGTAAGTCAGAAGTGCTGATTGGCTATAGTTTCCAAGATACAGTATAGTGCCAAATTATGAAATTTATGCAAAATTAGGCAAAAACGTCAGTATATCAGAAAGCACAGTACATCCACAAGCGTCCATTTCTATCCTAAAGCCTGTCTGCACATTCAAATACATGCATCTTTAATATGATTTTGAGTTTTGACACAGAATTTTTAATTTTTTTTAAAATTTCACTCTGGGAGGTGCACAAAATGTATGCATGTAGACTAATTCCATGAGCGGGAGCATAAATATCTTTTGCATCACAAGCTCTGCATGCAATGGCTTCTAAGATCACATTTGTCAGATATCCCAACTTAATTGCATCATTTTTTCTATCTAAGATAAAAAAATGCCTGGACTTTGTATGAACAGCCCAGATAACTTCTATTACATTTGTGGCCTAATGAAGTTTGTTTCACGAAAGTGCAACATTTAACTACAGTGGTTAGAAAGACATACCACAATTACTTTGGTTGCAAAGCTGGAGGTCAGGACCAAATTTAGGCCTCACACTATTGTTTTAAGACAATTGCAACTGACCTTCAGCAGTGGCTCAACAAGAAAAGAAAACCTATGCCCATTGAACCCCAATGGTTTGGCGAGAACCTCACAGTAGCAACAGTTACTGTTACTTTTGTATGATTCCCCCAGTTGCAATATGGAATAGTAACAGCAAAGCAATGGACAGTGGATTATTTTCCGAGTACTTATTCTATCAGCTCTGTGCCCTGTACTACATGGATATGAATTCCTATCCCTTTAGAATCATGTACACTTTGGACACAGCTGAAGATCATGATAATAACCAGGATTCAGTTGGCCCTGAGCAATCAACACCATGATGAAGAGAAAAGAAGGCATGCAAAGCTTTTCAGTCAGTAGTACCGTAATATGGGGTGAATCGGGACACTGGGGTGAATCGGGACAGAACAGGGACACGTTATATTTGCTCAATAAACACCAATTTCTACTTGCCTTAGAAATGTGAATTTTGGTACATCTTTAGTACACATATCAAGGCATACTGTGACAAAATTTGGTTCTTCTAACTTAAGGCATTGAGGATTTACGGCACCTTAAACCTGGCGCTGCAGAAATGACTTTTTTCAAGCAGGTCAAAACTTTGCTTGTGTCGTATAAAATACAAGTAATAGAGCCACCAAACTTGCAGCAAACTTTAAAATCAGTCTAATATACTTTTGGGGACCATAATTAAAGACTGGATGTAGGATTGTGTATGTTCAGTCCCGGGTTCAGGTCCAGGTCAAAGGCAAAGCTTCAGCATATAAACAAAAATAACCTTGCGAATTTTCATTTGAGTGTACTGGCGTGGCTTTTGATTAATATTATTGAACTTGGCATTATTTACAGTGGATTTAGTCCAGAATTACCAATTACTAGAATTTTTTTTATAAAACCATTTTTTATTTAGTTTTCTGTCATTTATTGAAATTTTTAAAATATGCATATTATCAATGAAATTAATTTCAGATTTTCCTCAAAATAAATTTTTGGCTGGTAGAATATGTTTTCTAATATTTATTTACAACTAGCAATCACTCAAAGAAGGTAGAGAGTATTGATTGTGGAGATAATGGTCTGTCCCGATTCACCCCAAAGTAAGGGGTGAATTGGGACAGTGGTTTTCTGGGCCTTGAGCATTGAGATCTTAAGATATCATATCAAGCTCCAAGGAGTACTTAAACCTTGTACTCAGACACAATTTGACACCAAATTTTGATTTTTTGATTGATTTTTGACCATGCTATGACAGAAAAACCGCCAATTCTGTCCCAATTCACCTCATATTACGGTACTGGTCAGTTGTTTGGAAACTGCAAGGCAGATGATTAAAAGCAGCTGGTAAAAAACACCTTCTGAACTCCGACAGAGCTCTTGGCTTCAATATGTCAAGTACTGAAGATACAATTTTTGCCTTGTGGATTTCTTTACTTTGAAATGTGGAAGTAAGTGGGGAACAGATTGAACAATTCCAAGAACTATGGAGGAAAGGTATCAGAGATAGTGGAATTCATCCATGCTGACTGACTACTATTGGAATGTTGTGAGGGATGACTCAGTTGCCAAATGTAATAGACGGACAAAAAATTAAGGGTCATTCAGATACAAAATAAGGTGATCTTTACGGGTTTAAGTCATACTTAAGCTTTTTTTAAAATGATATTCAATCACATGATGTCTTAAGGTATTACTTCTTGACAGTTCTTGACAGATAAATAATTACAACTTAAATTTTTCATAACATTAATATCATTTTAAAGCAAAAATTCCTAAATCTATTGAATAAATAAATGCGATTTTGATGTATTACAATGTCATTGTATATCTTCAATGCATTAGCTAACCAGAACAAGTTTCAATTGATTTTCAGTTTATCTTATCAATATAAATGAGATTTAGCCACTTTTATCCCGGAAGCAGACCGACTCCAAAAATTTGTAGACCAGTGAATTTTCTGGCTTCTGTTTTCTACTTGGGCAGTGTTTATGGCAAAAACTCAAATGGGACAAACAAGTCTAAAGGTATACCGGAAATGTTCACAGCTGAATGATTTTTGGCAATAAGATGCTAGTTGATCATAGGAACAAAACTATATAATTTAATTTTTTTTTGTAATATTATAAACCAAAACCAAGTGACAAGTTTCTTTTGCTGTTGAGTTTCTGATCGTATCACTGTTACGAATATTATAGTTTGCCCCCTTTTAGTGTAGAAAAACTATTATCTTCTAATCTTTCATTCACTTTTTCATTCCTTAGGATGCACCTGCACAACAATATGAAACAATTAACAAAAAATTCGAAGTTCACTTCTTCCAATATTTGTCTAATTTTTCAAAGTACTCTTGTATGGTGAATAAGCATAATCTGAAATTTAATGAAACATAATCCATTCTTTTAAATAACCATTAAAGAATAATATAACTTTAGAAGACCAGCACTTACCTTGCATGCTGCAGGTGTCTCATCAGCACAGTAAGTTTCAACACATAAATTTGGGAGAATAAACTCCGTGCATTTGCCAATGTTATTTGATGTTCGTATCTTGCATTGCTTGCCTGCTGGACATCTTACACCCTGGAAGTGCCACATTTATTATTTTGGAGGTATATTATAAGTTTTCTTCAGAGTTTAATTCATTATTTGGACAAAGTAATAATAATTTACTTTAAAGACAGGTTACAATGAATAATTAATATATACATAGAACTATTTCATGAATTTGCTAAAATGAAGCTTCCCCTTGGTCAGTCGTTTCAATAGTCAAGTTAAGGTATCCATTTTCTTTCTAAATGTTTCACTGTTACAGAGTTTCATTGTCTTTTAATCTCTGTTGATAATACATGCATTATCAGTTATTATAAGGCAAATGCATCAAGACTCAACCAGTTCGTTTAAACGACTGGACCCCAGTACAAAAGTTCTTAGAGCTCTTTGCAGATTGGCGGCCCATTGGAAAAATGAATTTTCTTCTTTTCAATTTTCAAACTGGCTTTGCCACATCCATGGGTAGGTAAGGTGGCGCTGTTGTTACATTTCCTGTTTGATCATAACAATGTCTTGTGAAAAGCACATGTTTAAAAAAGAGCCACATTACTGTGGATCAATTTGTTGTCAGCAACATAATACCATGCAGAACTGTCTATGTAGTCATTTTTGGCTGTATCTAAGCAAAATTACACCTTCAGACTTCTTTGATTCTAAATTAAATGGCTTCAAAGTTGTCAGGTGAGTTGGCAAAAGTTTACCTGTGTTGACATGGTTTTAGGAGAATTTTGATTTCTTACCTCGCATATGTTCGTCTACTGGGCAATACATTTAATTTGCCCTCTCCATGTATATCCCTTGCAATGAATTAAGGTTCAGTAAATAGATAGTTCCATGTGGATAAATAGAATTTAAAATGGCTCAATTAAGATATCTTTGGCAAAAAGTCCATGGCTCTGCTCTGATATCTTCTGCTTTGACAGTGTTCATGAGGCTCTCTCAAGAAACAGGTGACAGGATTTTAATCTTATTGCATTATTTTGCACTGATTGCTGGCTATAATCCCCTGTCTTAAGCCTCAGGTCAACAGACCCTAAACTTGACACCCGTTTAAATGTGATTAAAACTGGATTCTCTTTCGAAAAGTTGTGTGACCAGGCACATCGTTCACAGTTACCCGTTGGTTTCTTATCTTCTTATTACATGAGTACCTTTAGTTATTTATTTAGTTGGTTTATTGACACCCATGCTGCAAGATATGATACACATTGAATCAATTGATTAAACCATAAACTGAAACGAAAGATTGTAAAAACATTTTTAAGCCAGCGACATCACAAGTCCAAGTTGAAAGTTAAGCTTGAAACTGTTTGGTCCGCTAATCCGCAAAGATCTATAAGAATTCGTAATCTGTTGGAGATGATATTTAGAAATCAAATGAAAAACCTGGAATGTATTATTTTCTATATATGTATAATTTAGCAGTAAAAAACTCACTTGACATGTTGGTCTACAATAGGGTGCTTCACAAGGAGGGCTGTTGCACTTGGTCTCAACAAGAACACATTGCTCATTGGCTCTGCATTTAATACCCTACAAGAAAAAACACATAACACCCATGGGTTTAGAAAATGTATGTTAATCATGGCACATATGCACTGTTAGGTCCTTCTTCAATAAAAGCTGATTCAGATAGCCCAGGTACAACTATGAGTGAAAAAAATAACATATTGAGTAAATGTAAGATGACTGAAAAACTATTTGAAATAAGCATCTGAATCCAAGAGTCAATGATTGGCCTACATAGGGACTGCTTAGAACTTGCGTCTCATTACAGACATTCACTGAGGCCCGATTTCACCAACATGTTGGGACTGGTCCCAACTGTAAGAGACCAGTCTCAAGTGCAAAAAACATTTCACCAACATCGGTGTTTTAGATACTTTAAAAAGCTAAAAGATCCGTTAAATGAATTTGAATTTGAATTATTCATTTATATAGCGCTACTTTTTACTCTAATGAATATCCAAGCGCGCTTTACAATGGGTACATCATATACATCATATAGACACTAGGTACAGTGACAATTATGAATCCTGGACTATTTATAGATTCTTCATCAGCACCAGGTGGCAGCTCCTTCCTTTTCTTGCTCCATTTCAAGGATCCAGGCATCCAGTTCATTCCATGTGAAGTCTGGTTGGGGTGTATGCTACATACACCAGACAGGAGGGTGCACCTCTGCCTACACAGTGGCCACCCTCCTCGGCCACAGCCACCTCCAACTCACTCCAATGTAGTTCCAGGACGGGGATTCGAACCCACGTCCTCTTGAGCCAGTGGATTCAAAACCAACTGCTATAACCATTAGGCCACGGAGAAATGAAGGTAATTTAGTTTCAAACTGCTATGCATTGAGTATATAAGTAATTTTCACCAGTGGGCAATTCCGTAAAGTCTGATTCACAGATTTGACAATTTAGCAGCTTGTGTAGCCCTACCATTACACCTCAGCTATTTTATTGTTAAACAGGGCTGAGGTCAGGTAATAGGGGTATCAGACAAGCCACAAACCAAAGCTCCAAGTGTAGCAGCAGCTGAGCCACAAAGCAAATATCATTGTGTCGGACGTACATCACACGGTGTACGTGAAAAAAATAAATTTTATTTCAGGAAATGATAGAATGTGCATATCTAAACATGTCTGGAAACTTACAAGCTTCAATTCGACACCTTTGAGTCACAATCACCATATCAATGTTCAATCTCAGGGGTCGGATTTGCCCCAAAAGTGTGGGGCAAATCCGCCCCCCTTGAATTTTGTTGACAAATGACAAGAAAAATTTGGCTTCTGAAGTAAATTTTACTCTCCAATTAAGCACTGTCACTTAAAGGTATATTTACCAATGTGCAAGGATCGTTTCAACAATTTATTTTTGAAATCAAGAAAAGTTTGTGTATGGCATATTCAACATAACATTAAGCCTGGCAAAATTCTTAACTTCATCTCGATTCGAATCATGATCACCATCAATGGTGTTTTAAGGCAAACAGAGTGACTTGCAAAGCATATCTAGCTGTTATGTTTCTAACATGAGAATCAGAGGGGGGTGGATTTGCCCCATCCTCAAGGGGCGGAATTGCCCCTACCACCAGAAAGATGTGTGTAATTTTCTAAATGTGGAATATATTGACCTGTGAAATCTCTTGGACTTGTAAAGCAGTTGAGTTAATGTTGCTATCGATGACAATAAGTAGAGTGTTTGTAGAAAATATTCCTGTAAAACGCCTCAGTTTTGAAAGTTCAATTGCACATTGAAATTGCTTAGTGGTGAGATGCCTGTCTTCTTTCCCAGTTGTAGTCCTAAGAAAACTGTTTTACAGCCCAATATTGTTGTTTCAGTAACCTCTAGACACAGTAGCACTGATCTGTATAAGAAATATCCATTGTCAATTATATTTTGGGCCATGAGTGAACATTTTCTACTGAAGGGGGCGGATTTGCCCCGGGGGCGGAATTGCCCCACCTTACCCTATTTCACATGGAAATTGCTGCATGACTTCCATTGGGAAGCTGCAAATACGGGAAAAATAATCCCTTATTTATTTTCACCTATTTTTGTGGTCAAAATGCAGATAAACCTACTTGAGACCTGTCTCAATTTGACAGCTGACAGAGACTTGAGTCCAAACACATTTCACCAACTTTTTGAAGACCAGTCTGAAAACAAGAGAGACTGGACAGCTGTTAGCATGATTCTTTGGACTTAAGCCTGTTTGTTACTGTTGTTAACTGTTTTGAAGACCTGTTATACATGGTGAAGCAAGCTTAGTCTCTGATTGCCCTATGCATGCTTTAAGCAGGAGGATATTTCAAGTGGTGAAGGATGGGGGTGTTAGGGGGTTGCTACCTCATCCCCGCATATAAATAAAATATCCCTCTTATGGGGTAAATGTGTAATATGTTGAGGAATCCCGCTCTCTCTCCCATTTCATCATGAATCAACCCTCATGAGCACCCAGAACTAGGTCTTATCTATCTTATCTTTGTATGTATATGTCTATATATGTATCTATCCATCCATCTGTCTATCCATCTGTCTATCCATCTTTCTATCCATCTTTCTATCCATCTATCTATCCACCTAGATATATGTCTATCTATCTATCTATCCATCTATCTATCCACCTAGATATATGTCTATCTATCTATCTATCTATCTATCTATCTATCTATCTATCTATCTATCTATCTATCTATCTATCTATCTATCTATCTATCTATCTATCTAAGCAGGTCTCTATTTGGGCCTCTTTAGACTGTGACTCCCAACTATTTCTTCTAAAGATTTTGTTGGTGAAACAGTTCTGTATTAGTTAGACACCGATTTGGAGGGTTCTAACTGACAAAAATGCATGTTAGGACCCGACAAAGAGGTGTCTAACTGACTTAGACATCATATTCCTCTTCTATTATACATTTTAACTTATAATCTTTGCAAAATAAACAATAATCTGATTGTTTGTTTGCAGTTGTAAACATAGTTAATTCCTAGCTAGGTACTAACATGCAAAAATTGTCAGTTAGATACCAGCTTTTCCAATGGTATAAGTATCTTGGTGATGTCTAATGTGAATTAGACTTGTGACTCATGCAGGTGTGAATAACATTGAAAAGATTGAGTGGGATTTGAGACCAGTCTGTTTGGTCAGTCTCAAAAGTTTAGACTTGTCCCAAGTTGGTGAAATCGGACCTCAGTGTCATACCAGTCACGACCACAGCTTACCCCAATTATAGTGATATCAGTTACAATTCACTGAACACGAAAATGGAGAGGTGAGACCTTATGGTTTTGTCTCAGCGGAGTGGCAAAGACACTCTGGGAAATAGTTTCGGGCAGAAAGCATTTATACAGAATAAGTAATAATAACAAAATTAATTTAACAATACAATGACTTTTGTTATTTTGTGAGAAAATACTGAAATATCAAAATATAACACAAGATACCTTGCATGTTGGATCTTCGCCGTCTAAACAGCGAGGAAAAGGAGAGCAAGGCACTGGGGGTGATCCAGGTCTTTCGGAAGGACAATTTCTTGATGCAAGATAACAGTTTGACCCTCTTCTAAGACATCTAAAACCCTGTTAACAGTGTTAAGCATTCAATGAATTAAAGATGGGTGCAATCAGTGTACACACAACACTTTTATTCATAGAAGAATAGCATGGACAGTTAATTTATTCTTATTTCTGTTAGTTAGAAACCTTAATTTGTACATTTATAAGTTAAATTTAGTTGACATGTGTTTACCTCACAAGTTGGTGCCTTGTTTGAGACACACGTTGGGGTCACGACAGATCCCGGGGACACCGTGGAGAGTTCACAGTGAAAGTCTTTCTTACACTTGAAGCCCTGAAAACGATATCATCATCTAACATCATATTACAACAACAAGAATCCGAGGATTCAAACCCTGGGTTCTGTTGGGAATGAGTAATAGGCCTAAGCATAAGATCCATGGATATAACATCAAAGTAGCACTGCACTGTGAAGTGCAATCAGCTTTGACACCTGTCAGATTGCCTTCAAGTGCTGTTCCTCAATGGCAATTTGGTAAACTGAGGATGAAAATAGGCTTTAGAACTTGCAGAATTACAATTAGCATTGTTAGACTGCTCTGAGAATAGATGCACTGCAAAAAACAAACGCTAAATGCATTATTGGCCTTCCTTGAAACGCATGGACGATTGTCACGTGGGCGATATTATAATGCAAAGTCAGCTTGAAAACAGTCCCTCAAGACTCAAACAATCTATCAACAAACCGTAAAAAAAAAAAAAAAAAAAAAAATTTTTTTCAATTAAAAAAAAAAAATCAACTTAACCCAACTCAACCCAAACCTGAAACGCATTTTACTATAACATCATAAGAACATGAAGTGGCCATAATGGCTGTACCCACACCCCTATTCATGCCAGGACGACACTTCTCAGAAAACCCCTCAGACTGGTTTTTCAAAAAAAGTACCCTGGGTGAATCACCCAGGGCAACAACAAGGTCAGAGGTCATCCCCAGGTCACCTTTTCAATGTGCCTGCATTCTGACTCTGCAACTTTTCTCTGCACCTCTCATACACACGTCCTCTTATTTCCTCCATACCCTTCATATCAGCCATCGTTTGCTTACCTTCCTCCTCCAGTTTCCCCTTCGATTCCACCCTTCCCTCACATGCAGCTACATGTTTACGCATCGTAGTTCCTTTACTGCTCACTTCTTGCGGGTGGCGCCACCGTCCCGTTTCCCGCCAAAACGATCCAGATACTGCATGTACAGTCATTTCTCAGAATTACCAAGGCTTTTCAAGTACTGCCAGCCACAATGGCAATACACTCATCCGATTGCAATTCACAATGTTCTGCCTTTCTCTTGACACCTTCTTCAACATCCCTATTACCTCTTCACACTCAAGTGCTATTGACATGCCCTGTCAAACTTCACCCTGCCAGCTGAAGTGCAATTCAGTAATTAGGCCTGCCTCACCGTGCCCAATTGCCCATGTGTGATCAAACTTATGATCCATTATGTATGCAACAGATGCTCATAAACTGTAACCACACCATTACAAGAACCTGCCAGGCCCTTCACCTAACATAACTCTCACTCCTATTGTTTATCTATCTGTATTCACGTGCACCATCTATCTCACTCTATATAAAAGTGTGCCTTCTCTTCCTCAATTCTTTCTCTAATTCCCTGTTTCATGAATTTCTTTCCATTCCCACATTTCTCATGAATACACAACTCACAGCCTCTCCATTCACATCCCTCTCACAATGGGTACTTATATATTACAATAATTGGCCAATGGCCTTTCACCAACACCGGCCCCATTCGGATAATCATTTCTGTTGATTAGAAATGTCATAGATTACTGCCATTATTCTTCAGTTTCTTCATAAATTTTTTTCAAATGGGTATTTTCTAGTGAACAATATTGTCGCTCTTCCTACTTCATTTTAAAATATTGGAAGATATATTGGTAGAAAATCAAGCTCAAAGTTTGGTAATCTAAGCATAAAATAACTGAATTTACTCATGCATGATCATGAATTATGCCACCGCTGTTCGACAAAAGGGGAATGGTGAACCCTGCTTGTAAGAGCCGGTGGAGTGCGGTTCAGTTGGTGTGAGACTGGAATTACACGCAGAAGGTTGTGAGTTCAAACCCAGCCCGGGTATACAAAGGAAGTGAGCAGATCCTCATTAAATCACTTTCATTCAACTCCGGCAGTTTGGTTTTTAAGTGGTCAGGGAGGTTGGCTACAGGCAGAGAAGGTTCCAGACTGATCATTGATGGTGCCTTCTGAGGTTGCCGGTAGTATGTCCCCCAGGGGAATGAGATGGATCAAGAACAATCAGCGAGCATGTCAACTTTTATTTCATAAATTTAGTCAGCTGAGCATGTTTTTGCAATTACTAACGTGGAAGAAAACTCTTCATTTGCCTTCATCTGTAAAAATCAAAACATAATTTATTTCTGTTGTTATTTTTCAGGGAAAAGTCAAAGAAAGTGATCATGAAGTTGCCCAAAATAATATAAGAGCAGTTTTCCTATACATTCTTGTGCACCTGTTTGAGGTCACTGTACAGCAGTCAGGGAAATTACCGTCTGGCCATGACATCCGATGTCCTCTGCCCTACAGGACACTCATCCTAGCACTGTCTTCATCCTCCCATGACCCGCTAAGGGCCAGGACTTTGGCAATGCACAAAAACATCTTTGACAGCCAATAAAAATAACCAATGCTATTATCACTGTCTAACTTGGCTTGGAGATGTATCAGGGTCTCAACTGTCCCTGTAAATTTTGACAAGCTTGTCCATTACATAACAAAGAAAAGAACCCGAAAGCTCCAGATAAATAGGGAACTGTCATCATCTGCTGATTTTGCAGTACTCTGGAAATAGGATAGAATAAGTCCAGCTACTGTCATGCTACTGTGTGGTGAGGATGGCTGCACAGAGATCAGACTTCTGGTACCCAACAGATCAACCCCACACACTCAATCATCTAGTGATGCAGACCGGACCGCTTTGGACCGGTCCGGTCCGCGGTCCAGCCCTGGACCGCCAAAATACTGAACCACCTACAAAAAACCGGTCCAGTGCTGGACCGAACCGGTAAAGTGCCGGTCCGGACCGGTCCAGTGATGTTTCATGTCATAAAGGGTGTGGTATCAAGTTTGTCATATCAAAAAACTGTTTTAACCCTCATTTTTATCATAATTTTCGAAATGGACCGCTTCTGGACTGGTCCAGTAACAAAATCGGACCACCTCACCCTGGACCAGACCAGGACCGGACCACTTTTGTAAATACCGGACCACCCTCTAAAAAGTGGTCCGGTCTGCATCACTACAATCATCCTCTCAGGGCCAGGACTCATGTCCTCATGTGATTGTTTTCTCATTGTCAATCTACAGACTGGTCGACATGATACAAATGCATTAGCTCTTCAATCTGCAGACTGGTCGACATGATACAAATGCATTAGCTCTTCAATCTGAAGACACAATCTGACAAATGTATCGCATGAAGACATACAATATTTATTATCGTTTTCATAGCTATGTGTTTTTTGAAAACTTCGTTTTGCAGTTAAACCGTGACATCATCAGGTATCTGTCAATGTGATTGGTCTAATCTTCAATCTGTGACATATCAGTTCAGAGTTTGACATCACAGTTAATGACAAAGGAATTTAAAACTGTCAGGCAATGTTACTATTTGTGTAAAACCACAACAAACAACACATGTCTAAGCTGAGTGTTGCACCTCATTAATTGTTTTCCAAACAAAATGTGTTGCTGTTTTTCACAGGACACCAGTCATCACAATTTCAAACAAAATTTTTTTTCAGTAATTGCAACTCTCTGTTGAGACTAAGTAGTCTGTTTGGTTCAGTTACAGTTCTGAGTGAAACATACTTTATCCATGTGTCACTGCACTTTGTCAGTTTCCTGAATCTGAGCTTGCAATAAACAAAACTACTCAACTTAATCTCTTACATCACAGTTTTGGAATGAAGCAAATTGCAAACTTGAAAAACACATAGCTATGAAAACGATAATAACCATGCAGACAATGTAGTGTCACTTACTTTGCACGTTGCTTGAACCTTGGGAACACAAATATGAATTTGTGCACATTGTCTGCCAAAGGCAATTCTGCATCTGGCTCTGGTGATTTTGCATCGTTTGTCTGGTGGACAGGAAATTCCCTAAAAAATACACAAATGTCAGAAAATTATTGAACGGAGACTGAAGAGTGAAAACAATTTCGACTCTTTAAATCAAAATGAATATTGTGTGCCTCAAGGTACATGTTAAAATGTCAGAGAGATAATTTCAAAATGATTAGTGAAGTCATTTTAACTTTATTAGTAATTTCCAAGAATGGGATTCTTCTACTACTTTATATTGGGATTCACTGCAACAATTTTAAAAGTAAGAATAATTCTATCTAGAAACAAGCAAAAAGGCTAAAAAAAATTTAATCCTTCAATATCGATATTTGAAAATAATTTAATTTTATAATGATCAGAAAATTGTTTATGATGATGGCACCATCGGGACAGTTGTTCCAAGCCGAATTCAAATGCCTCCATAATATGTACTATATACTCTTTCATAGTAAGAACCAAGTGTTTTTTCACAAAGCTCAGAATTTTCTTTTGATCATTCTGTTTTTAGTTATTATAAAAACAACAACTGCACAGCTCAGCAACTTTTGGATTGTATTTACATATATATACATATCATATTTATTTACCTTGCAGGATAATGTAAATTTGTCCTGAACACACTGTGGTTCTTGACAAGATGAAATGAAGCTGGAGCAACCATTAGACCGTCGTCCCATTCTGCATATAGAACCTGACGGGCATCGGATTGCCTATAAATGTTAAAGCTGTTTTTAGCTGCATTGAAATATAGGTTCTGATCCATTGACATCATATAATTTTTTAAGATATAAGAGTTCTCAAGAACAGGGCTGGGGTCAAGTACTTTTGTACTTGTACTTGGCTGTACTTAATTACTTTTTCCAAAGTACTTCAGAGTTCTTGGTACTTGGACCTCATAACAAGTACTGTACTTGTACTTGTACTTGTACTTGGACATAAAAGTACTTGTGATTTCAAGTACTTTGTTCAAGTACAAAGTTGTTTTAAGGTTGGCACTATGGTTTACTTGAAGAAATGAAATGAAAAGGCTGTGTTGTATTGCTATAATGACAGTGTACAGCCTCATGTAATCAATTAAGTGATCCCAGTATACTTACTATACACTTTGGGTTCTTTTGTGTCATAAAACTCATGTAAGTAAGAATTTCATGCCCACATTTCGCGATGGGTGGTTGAGTTCTAGACGAGAACAAAGAAACAGATAAGAGATAATAAGGGGTAAAAAGGTCATAATGAGCTCAGAGCGTGGAAAAAGGATTTAGATAGTACTCATACACTAGCACTGTTAAAATTTACCCCCTTTTAATTTGTAACTTCATCTACATTTTTATGCAAATTTAACTGAGCATGAATAATGAGAAATCAAATATCTCTCGTACAATAGTCAATACTAGGTAATTAATCTATGGTCATGGTGTGATAAGCATATTGATAACAAAGCAGAAACACATTCATTGAAATTTCAGGTAATTAATTGAATTACAATTAGTAAAGGTTATTCACCAAGGGAGAGGGAATATGTGATTTATCACCCGAGGCCTTTTTAGGCCGAGGTGTGATAAACACATATTCCTGATCCCATGGTGAATAACCGGCTTATACCATGAGACAAACACTCAAACAGTCAAACATGAAAGGATAACTGGACAACAAAGAATATGGGAATTATTCCCCTGTAATACTGTAATGTGATTGGCTGACAGAGGTGTCGAATGGTATAATGAAGATAATGTTTTTACAGCTATAAGCTGTACACTTATAAGACTTACTGAGGTTTATTCACGATTGACCATATGGCCAAACACCTTTTTGAGTTGTGTCACAGTTATTGCAATTTTATTGTATTTGACCACTGTTTGAAAACTCTCTTTTATTTTTGACCACTAGCAGTTTGGTGAACAGTCATGCCTGGTTACTTTAAAGGTATAACCGAGAGACAGCATGAATGAGAGCCCAGATTTGTGTGATTGCCAAACCTCAAGGATTAGAACTTGCTTTTATTCAACGTTCAGGGAGCACATTTCATATCAAGGGAGGGGGCTTGGGAGTTGTTGTTTTTTTAAAATAAATAATTTCTGTTCAGTTTTCGTGTCCTGTCTGGACAACCAATGATCGATCTATAAAAGTTCCATCGGTACCAAGAGTGGTACATAACATCTTACTACTATGTACTGCACCCTGCTGGTCCAATAAAATCAAGTAGTACCGGATGACAGACCTATCAGTCTATCACCCATCCTAGCCCAACCCCTCTCAACAGCCCTCCTGGCAGGATACACCCTCGTGCTGACATAGTCTAACAGGGTAACCATTGTGATGATGGGGTAACCAATAGTCGTTGAGGGATACAGAGGGTAAAGCTGGGGGTGAGCTGAGTTAAGTTAAGTGAGGGGCTAGTTGATGGTATTTGAGGCCAGGTGAGGGAATTTAAGGTAATATGAGGGAATTTGAGGCTACGTGAGGATAACAGGGGTTTAGGTTAATTTGTGGATTGGTGAGTGTGTGGCGGTGTAGGCCTATCCTACCATGAGGTCTCTTAACTGTTTCTAACATACAGGGCATAATATGAGAAAATTTAATTTTAGTCATTGCTCATTTTGCCTCACATGAACTATGAGTAATTTTTGGCAAGTCCCAGCATTCATGCAGGTTGCTACTGAATGAAAATATGATCTGTGATTGTGAAAAGCGAGAATCAGTTCATATGATTTTTTTTTTGTGACAAGCTCTGGTTTGGATTTTTTTTAAAATAAAAAATGAATAAACTCTTTCTGGGCAGTCTTAAATAAATATTTCTGGTGGGGTTTTTATTAACCCGGTGTTGCTTGATTTAGAAATGAAATTTTTGGGATGCTTGAAAAGTAAATAATTAATGTGGCTGTCACCACAAAATACATGGTCCCACAACCACACATAAGGAATTCACAGAGACATTGTTGCACTCCACTGAACTGAGGTTCGAAACAGGTGATTACAACAAACAGTCAATGCCAAACAATGCTAAACAAGATAATCCAGCTTGCTATTTTGTAACAGGGGCCCTTTAAACATTGTCATAGCATAAGAAAATGTGTTAGAAGCTCACAGAGCCAGGGAATATTTGCCAAAGAACTTCTGATTTGAGCATCTGTGCATCCATTTATCCACATGGAATTGTTCATGGACTATATTTATATTGCATGGGATACATATATTTGGAATTGCTAATAGGACAAATCATAGGATACAGATTCATAGAAAAGGTAAGATATAAATTCTCCTATGGCCATGTCAACACAGAATTTTTTGCCAGCTCGCATTGAAACTTTGAAGGCTGTTAATCAAATATCAAAGATGTTTCAAGGTTGCACTTTGCATAGGCTTTGTCTACAGTGACTAAATTCACCAGTTGTATGTGTTTTCTACAGCTGACAGCAATTTGATTTTATATGAATTGACTTTTTGTGAAACATGTGCTTTCTCCAAGTCAATGTTTTGATCAAAGAGGAAGCCATGTACAACATGTACAGTGCTGCCACGTTGTTGCACCATGAAAATAAAATATAATTTCCCATTGAGGGAAATTTCCAAGGCCCTCCCCCCTGAAAATCTGGATGTGCAACTCAATTCCAATCACTGCACACCATCCCATTGTATAAGAAATGTGTCAAATACAAAAGAAGAAATGGAGCTGTGAAGTGAACTGGCAGTTGATAACACCTGAAGCTGTGAATCTGTGTCTTGACCATATCACTGTGGCAAAACTGGACGAGGGTAACTGAGTTACCCTCGTCTCAATTTGTTAAAATTTAGTGAAAAAACTGGGTCATCCCATTGGATCCCATGTTAAAAATATGACGAGGGTAGCTGCTTTTCCAATAATTGGAAGACGAGGGTAACTGGAGATGATGACTAAGGTAACTGCATGTAAATTGAGTATTAAATCATTTATAGATGTGGTAGAAATTTCAAAGGCAGGATGGAGATTCAAAGGTAGGTCGTTATATCTTGAAAAAATGTCATATAATTGAAATATCAGGTCAGGAGAAAAAGAAGAATATGCATGACAAGATAAATTATTAGAGTAAGGACTGTGGAGAGAAGAGGAAGTATTTGATGGGTGGGGGCAGGAGAACATAATACATACTGGGGATGGAATTTTTAGTTACAACAATTTCAGGAAGTATGAGTTTCTTCAATGGCACAGAAAAACGTAGCAAATATTCTACCTGTGATTGGATGAGACAGTGAATTAAAAGCATGAATCTCATTTGAATACCAAGAAAACGTTTTTCAAAGCCTCTGACATGTCTGGCATTGGCAGTAACTGTTTGTGTTTACTTGCTAATCTTGCCTACAAACCAAACTCGGCACCCCAATGAAGTGGAACTAGAATTTGTGTCGCAAGCGGAACACATGCGAGTTCACTATGCGTATGTTGTTTTGCCATTTTTGTGAGTGGATTCTTGGGGAAAATGGTGTAGAATTTGGGGCCTAGATTTTCATACATGATCAGAGAAATAGAACAGACAATAAACTTAGCAGTGGTATCACCAGGAGGGGTGGGCGGTGCAGTAAAAAAGAAAGTACAAGCGGCTTACAACAAATTATGTCAATAGCAGGAAGGCCAGATCTAAAAGGTATTGAGATCAGTAGCATAACCATTAGGGGGGGGTTAGAGGGCAGGGGGGACAACTTGCCCCCTGAACAGATTTCGGGGAAATTTCTGCAGATGTATTAGCAAGATTAGAAACGAAAATGGGGAAATGGTAAGAAAAAAGGAGAAATTATGAGCAAAATGGGTAAATGGTAAGCAAAATGTGGAAATTATAAGAAAAATGGGGAAAAGGTAAGAGCCTTGGGCTCCCAATTGTTGGGACCCAGGTTCGGAAGCTCTCCACAAAATATTTTTTGCTTTGCTGAAACAATTCTTTGTCGCATCCCTCAATCTTCAGATATATATCAAAGTAGGAACTCCTAGTACAGGGTGAATTTCCTATAAATCTAAAATGGTAAGTTTAAAAATGTATTTAGGAGTCGTCTGTAGGACTATATTTCTTTATGCATCTTCAAAAATGCCACAGTCTTGTGAAGCAATATTGGCAATAATTTAGTTACTCGATTGATTAAAACTGTAGAAGACTCCAAATGATCCATTATTGACCTATTAAATATGCAATGACATCACAGTAACAAAAGCAGATTGAAGTAATCACTTGCACTTCCCTGACTCTAACTACTCAAAGGGTGTGACCTGGGTGTCTGCCAGTCCTTGAAAAGCCTTGAAAAGCCTTGAAAAAATTGCATTTACCACAAAAGGCCTGGAATCTGCTTCATACTAATAAAAAAAAGAAACACAGCTGAATATTTTGCGATTTCTTGTGACAGTCAGGTCGCCGATACATTTTTACTATCAGAAAAAAGTAATCTGCATTTTCTGGAAGATTGGCCTTGATTTTGGGAAAATTTGGGCCAAGAAAAGCCTAGAAAATCCTGGAATTTGATTCCAAAAATGCTGCAGACATCCTGCACTCAACACAACGAGACTGCAATGCAAGGGCAATAATGTTCTTCTAAAATTGAGTTATAAAATACAAGAACTTTTCTGCTGACTTGACTTGTGTTGTGCTGGTATACCCCGGCTGACTTGACTTGTGTTGTTCAGTTGATGTTGACAGGCTAGTAACCGTGGTAACTGTTACTGTATCCACATATTCATAACATTTTGTCAAGGACCAACCACTGGTATTTTCATTTTATGCACAATATTTCATTAACGTCTCTCTACTCAACCACCCTTAAATTAACAAAATATGAATGCACTATTGCAATGCGCTGAGTGAAACCTGCCTTATTTGGCTGTCCTATCAAGATGTGTGTGCAGAAGAAAATTTTGAAATGCTAATCTAGTGCATTAATAAAGCACATAGAAGCTTGAAAATGATCTTATAAAATACCTTGTATTTTTAGCTGTCAACCCCTTCCACAATTTTCCCGAGTTTTTCATTGTAAATAGCTAAAAAGTGAGTTACAAAGACAAAAGTGAGACACCAGTTGGTAAACATATATCAAGATGCCTGGGGTTATTTCTAATATAATTTTTCGTTCAGATAAATGTCACTGCAATAATTCCTTTCATTTAACATTATAGTATGAGTGCACAGTGCATCCTGGGGAAAAAATATATAGGCCTATGCATTTTCAACGAATTCTCAGCAATTAATTGAGATATCTTCATGAAAAAACGAAATCATAAAGATTAAGGCACCAGGATTCAAAAGAGCCTAAAATTCTAATTCTAGCCCTAATAGAAGTGTCTGAAAACTATCGGGAAGACATCGAACCTGTTTCGGCCAATCAGAGGGCAGTAAAACAATAACAAGAATATTTCTATTTCCTGTTTTGCCGTGATTTGGTTGAAACTAAAAACTTAAATTGTAATTAAACAAGACACAAAAGACACACAAAAAAGCAACACGCCTCAAGTTAGCCTATTCTTCATTAATTTCATGAAAAAGAAACTTTGATAAGTGCTTCCTTGACTCTCACAAACGATCCAAAATTTCTGACTACCCCTTATTTAACTGGTTCGCTCACAAATGCGAGTGAACTCGCAAATAATACCTTACAGATTTGGAGGATGTTTTATTGCACTTGGATCAATCAGGGAAGCTGAACATGCTATGTAGAAAGTAAGAAAACCAGCCAGAGAAAAACATTCTAACTTAATCTGCTATATTAAGGGATAAGCATATGCAATGCATGCATGCGTGGAGATGAGAAGTATCTATATATATAGGAGAATATGGACAGAAAAGGAACACGGATATTTGGAGGAGGATGAAGAATACATTATTGATTATTCGTTAATTGTATTGCTTATTGCATTACTTCACAATATCAGATTGAGAGATCGTCTTATCCATCTCAATTTTATGAGGCATTGCCATGCACTGAGCCAGATATAAATATGCAGTGTATTGAAAGAAAAACAAACCTCCCACTTAGTTTCTCGTGTCTGAGGTCAATTCCAGAGAGGAGGTATAATTTGATAAGATCATCTCAATTGTTCACCTATAGCCCTGCGTGACTTTTCAGAATGTGCAGTCGTACATTAATACCATTTCGTAGGGTGGACATTCTAGTGGGGTGTTTATAGGATGTATCCAAATTTCTTAACTCTTTAAAATCTGTCTTGACTTAATTTTGGTATAACATAATATCAAAGTTGGCATATAGGCCTACATATAAGTCACCTGCAAAAGCTTGGCTCATTCTAAAGTTTATAAATAAATGTAAACAATACTAAACATAGGCCCATATGTACACTACCCTCCAAAAGTTTGAATACACCAGAAAAGTTTCGATTTCTTTCAGAAATACTTCATCTTCAACACAATATTTGGTTTATACTTACATCAAATAATATGGAAATTCACATTGAGGCCATATGGTGTCCATATTTCATGGTTTTAGATCATTTTGGTATAAATTTATATAATTTTCTCGATATCCCATTCCATCATTTTCTATGAAAAACTATAAAAGCACAGCTACCATCCATATTTATGACATTTTATCATTTGTTACACATTTCTCATGGTTTCTGATGATTTTACCAGTAGTTTTAGACCACAAAATCGCCTTTGCAAATCGGACAAATACTGATTTTGACTAGTTTTGGGTCAAAACAATGCTGGAACAGCTCAAATAAAATAATTTTCACTTGAAAAGATACATTCTATGATTGTACTGAATTCATGTTGACCCGAAGTTATCTAACTTTAGTATTTTTGAAGATTCAATGTCCAATTTTTAATTTTTTTTTTTGGCATTTAAATAACTGTTACGATCATTTTACAACTCTGGAAACAATTACAGGCAATTTCATAAGTACGAGATTCTACAGTGTCTAACCACCTTTCCACGTCGCATTTTTGCTTAATCTGATTGGTTTATGATCACTAAAAACGTCACAAACTTAATAGATTGAACGTAGTTAGCAGCTCTATGCATTGCATTCGCACAGTCAAGGCTGGATGACCAGAATCGCATGGTAATGAAATCACCTGTAAATATGATTAAATTTCATAAACCTAGCAGATAACTCGGCTGTGGCAATTTTTTATAAAATACCAAAATTTGGGATATCGAGAAAGGCCATAAATTTCAACAAAAATTATCTAAAATCACAAAATAAAGACAACTTCTGTCTTCACTGTGACTTCTGATATTGTTTGATGTAAATATAAAACAAAGATTCCATTCAAAATCAAGTATTTTTAAAAGAAACCTCACTTTTCCGGGTGTATTCAAACTTTTGGAGGGCAGTGTACCTTTATCACATTGTATTTGGAGTTTCTAATGTAATTCTTCATATATATGCAAAAAGTTGCCTGGAAAATTCAACACTGTTTTGCCTATTTCATTATGCAGAAACTATAATTTGATGAGAAAAAGAAGATTTTGTTTTTTGAAAAAGCTATTTCAAAAAAGTTGAGGTGTGTGAAACACTGTTAAGCCTATATCGAGAATTTCATAAAAATCCCAAAGGGAAACTAAATCTTATGTAGATCTATTGAGGTTGAGAAACAACAAGTAAGTGAAAGAGGTCAATTATCTATGCCTGAGCCATATGCATGAAAAAAAAAACGAATGTGAACTTTTTTAAATAGAAAATAGGTATAAAAATGACAGATACAGACAATGTTTTAATTGATCTGAATAAAAAGGCACTAAAATAGTGAAACAACCATAATGAGAATTTTTGATGTTATCATTATTATTTTGTTGTACTTAAATTCTGGATAAGATGGAGGTTTCAAGTTACATAGGCTCATACAGCTCCAGAATTCCAAAATTTGCAGTGGTAATATAATACACAGGCAGTGTAAATATTAACTTATCACCCGAAGTTGTCCTAATAAGTAAATCTAGGACATCTGGGACGTTCATTATTGCATAGGAACAGCCTGCAGTCAATCTACTTCATGCCAAGAAAGGGCAGTTACCCTCGTCATGTCAATATCATGATCACAAATACCCTCGTCTTGAGATGCAGTTACCCTCGTCATTTGAGGTGTGCTTTAAGCCAATTTTAGACTCACACAGCTGAGGTACAGGGTCACTTTCCTTTGAAATTATCTTTTCGGCTTCTAATGATGCCTGTACATCACCTTGATACGTTTTAAAAGAAGTAATAAGCTCAAATGCAGCATTACATAATATTTAAGGCTAATTTAGGGACGAGGGTAACTCAGTTACCCTCGTCCAGTTTTGCCACAGTGCATATGGTCAATCGTGAATAAACCTCACTGTGACCCCCATACAAATTGTCATGGTTTAGATATTAGTTCTAAAGTTAATTATAGTTAATAGGATCATTTTTGGCAGTTTTAAGAGCTGCAGAGATGATCAGTAGCCCCTGTGCTTGCAAAGTGGTGTCGTTTCATTAATATTTCACAAACTTGAACTTGCGTAATTCCAATATACAGATAGTTATTGATGTACAGATACACAGACAGATAGGTAAACAGTCAGATAAATACATGTAACCAGATAGACATATAGATAGATAGATAGATAAATATATAGACAGCTAGATAGATAAATATATAGATACACAGTCATGAATGAGGACGGGAATGAAAAAAAGGTGCTCAGGACTGAAAAAAGAAACGTTTGACTGAAAAACCCCCTTACAAACGGAAGTACTTAATTATACAAATGTTTAAAGACAAACTAAAAATCATCTTTTCTGAATTTTTTTAATTCAAATTTAAATATTATCTGGTGTATTCCTCCACCACAACAAATGCGGATTGTCGTATAATAATACAATATAAACATGCTAGAATTTTGATGAACTTATTATTTATTTATTGTTTTTTTTTCTCCCTTTGGCGCGATATTGGCGAATCCTATTTTATATATTCAATTTGGTTGTAATGTGTCTTAGGGTGGCCTCTCTGCAGCGATATTAATCTTTAAGAGGTCTCCTTGGCCCCTATTTCTATAATGATATCAATGTATAATTTCGATATTTATCTTCAAAAGTGGGAAAATAAACGATTTCTGAGTCTGAGTCTGAGTCTGTATTGCTTAAGTATTTACAAGTTACAACAAGAAATTTTAAAAAATAATAAATATATTATGAAACCTGGCTTTGAGTAGGCCTATGCCGTAGCAGTATGGAGTACTACCACTTCCAAAAATCTAGATGAAATCTGAGGATTGCCAAATTATGATGCTTGTATGACAAAGCAAAGTTTCTATAATGCTTTGTGTGCTAAATGGTTCTCGTTTGACAGTTTATACGAAAGGTAGTATGACAAAATATGACCATTGGATAATATTGGTGCTACAGTAGCGGACGAAAGTTTAGACCGCAATACAGAAAGGGCCAAACTCTTTCTGATGCTGCTCACAGCCATAAGTTACCTTACAGTCTGTCACTTTGATGTAGAAAAAGAGTGGACTGTTGCATTGTGAAAATGGCACTTTCTGTGTCATCAAGCTGATGATTTGTCACAATCATTCCCAATACTTTCAATGGTAATCGATTAAGGAGACTTAACCCGCTTGTTGGTGACAGCCAAACTAAAGGATTATGGATCTGATTTTCACTCTAAATTCAGTTATGACAAGTCAAATGGCCTTCTCTGATCATGACTAATCAAATAGCCTCTAGAGTCAGGGATGGTAATTCCGTCCAGGAGGGTAATTCCGTCCACCCCCTAATACAGGCATAAAATTAAATTTATTACAGTTGACAGTTGTATGAGTTTTAAATACTAGATAAACTCGTTTTTCAACTAATTCTGCTGTATTTATCATGTTAACATCATCTTAATGATATTTCAGGTCCATTTAATAACAGAGGACAAAATACAATGAAATCCTGTGACGTCATCACAGCCATTTTGTGAATTACTTGTTGGCATCTTGTTGCCTATTTTAATCAACAAAACACGTCTTGAAGATAAAAAAAAAAGTGTTGAATGAGAAGTAGAATTTAAACTTTCTTGTAGGATTTGTTCAATAGCTTAATTGCAACACCTGGGCAAGTGATACAATAGAAATAAAAGTGGACGGAATTACCATCATTATGTTTAAATGTGGCTTGACTGGGAGATTGTAAATCCGTCCACCCACTTCAAATGAGGTTTAACAGTACTTGAATGATTTTTAATACCCATAAATGGCATAGCACTGATGAAAGAAATTAGTTTGAGCAATTAGACCACTTGATTGGGTTTTAAGAGTTCTTCAATCGTAATTGAGGCCGTCAATTGAAATTGTTGAGAGTTAACTTTACCTCTTTTACTTAATTCTTCTATTTTAAGTGCAATAAGTACCCCTCTATTATAAAATCGACAGAAAATACTTTATGAATATTGTTTGATGGCGAAACTTGAAAAAATCACTAGATATGACAGTAATGTGCTGCATAATGCCCTGTGGACGGATTTACCATCCTTGCTGGACGGATTTACCAGCAATCTGGATGGATTTAGGTGCCCCAACTTTCAAATTTCGTTGCCATGGTTCCAGCAAAATTTATTTGAATATTTGACCTTTTTTGGCTGATGATGAAAGTACGGAATATGCCCCTTCCCATAGCCTAATTTTTATATTTGTAACTATTTTTATATTCCTGGAAAGCCAGTTTAAGCCAAAAGTAGACGGATAAACTTACCCTCCTTGACTCAATGTTTCCATGTTGAAAGTAGAGAAGATGACACTTCATCGGCTATCATTAGTCACAAAGTCCATTTTTCACAGTGAACTGGTCCTCTTTTTTTCCATATCAAAGTGACAGACTGTAATGACGTGGTACTTTAGAGGAAAAGCTGGCAAATAATTCAATGTGGTTCTAGATAAATTTACCCTCCTTGACTCCATGTTTCCATGTTGAAAGTAGAGAAGATGACACTTCATCGGCTATCATGAGTCACAAAGTGCTTTTTTCACAGTGAACTGGTCCTCATTTTTTCCATATCAAAGTGACAGACTGTAATGACGTGGTACTTTAGAGGAAAAGCAGGCAAATAATTCAATGTGGTTTCAGATAAATTTACCCTCCTTGACTCAATGTTTCCATTTTGAAAGTAGAGAAGATGACACTTCATCGGCTATCATGAGTCACAAGGTGCTTTTTTCACAGTGAACTGGTCCTCATTTTTTCCATACCAAATTGACAGACTGTAATGACGTGGTACTTTAGAGGAAAAGCAGGCAAATAATTCAATGTGGTTTCAGATAAATTTACCCTCCTTGACTCTATGTTTCCATGTTGAAAGTAGAGAAGATGACACTTCATCGGCTATCATGAGTCACAAAGTGCATTTTTCACAGTGAACTGGTCCTCATTTTTTCCATATCAAAGTGACAGACTGTAATGACGTTGTACTTTAGAGGAAAAGCAGGCAAATAATTCAATGTGGTTTTAGACAAGTTACATAAGGCCTAGTTAAAAAATAGTGAAGCCGAAGTGTGACATGACCATCAACATTTTAAAATGTTGATATTTATAAAATGACCACATAATATTGTAACAAACATGTCTAAGTTCTAGAAATTTTATTTACCATTTTGCTGTGGTTTATGGAAGTAACTGATAAAAGCGAAATATTACCAAATTTTATTTATTCTTATTTCAATGGCAGTAAAAGAAAAGTAGACTAAACGGTAACTTATCTTCAAATAAAATCTAATTTTTTTGTTGGATACTCATAAACTCTTAAGTATCCATGGCTGTTTTCATCAAAATTCACCAAACATTTTATGAGGAAAACTGTATTTTTCAAAATTTTGTTGAAATATTTTTTAAAAACTTACATTTTTTCTTCCCAGATGTACATATTTTCCTCTAAAATGATTTCACCTATCCGGTGTTATGCGTCTGTATGTGGGCTTCGAATTGGTACCAAATAAGTGCCACAAAAGTGAATATGAACGGAGCAAATGATGAAAGAAGCCTGTTTTTTAGCCTATTTTTCCAGACTAAAAGCCAATTTTGGGTAACGGTGAGACACAAAAGTCAAAAAGGTGTTCTGGTTTTGACCCAAATCAATTTTATATGCATTATAAGTAATAACTGGATGCAGCGTAAGAATAATTACAAAATTAAAGTGAAGCTTGCCTATCACACTATGATCAGAGTTGATGAAATGTCATTGACAGAAATATTGAATATTGAAATTGAGTTGGATGACTCGGGAAAAACCAAACAGTTAGGCCCATTAACCAGCAAAGAGATATACAATCTATTCATGAGGAAAAAGAAGGTCAAAATGAAAAGCGCTGTTTATTGGGAAAATTATTGTACATACAACATTAATTGGAATGCTTATTTCCAATTGAATATATGTAACTGGCTGCTTACAGGAAAGTTAAGAGATTTTAATTGGAAAATCTTCCATGGTATTGTGTGTACAGAGAAGAGGCTAAGCCTCATGAAATTGTCAAATGGAAAATGTTGTATATGTGATGAAATTGAAAACTTAGAACATTTACTCTGTCTCTGTCCAGGTGTGGAACGATTTTGGAAAAGAATTGAAACTGCTATCAAAGTGCTTATACCAGATTTTGAGTTAAATAATGAACATGTAATGATTGGACACATTATTGGTGATGTCAAGATGGATCTTAAATTTGTTGTTAGCTTATTGATATCGCTTGGCCGTCACATATTATGGAAGAGAAAAAATATTTTTAAATATGAACAAAAAAATATTAGCATTGAAAATGTTTTCTGTTGGTATAGACATGAACTTGCTTATATGTTGAAAGTACTATCGATTTGTAAAAATCAAGCAAAATTTGAAAAGTACAAAGAATCTTTGTTCCTTGTGAAAAGTAAGCTTTCTGAATGATGTAGTTGTACTGACCTGTTATTGTTGTAAAATTTCAATAATTGTATGTTTTTTATGGATTGAATAAAAGAAAAAAAAAAAAGTGAAGCTTGTATTGGTTTTTGCCTTTTTCAACAAATTGGCCCCAAATTTTGAGGAAAGCTTCCCAAAGAGCAAAATTTTGATAATTAACCCTCCCAAGGTTTCCTGGGTCTTTTTGGACCCGTTCACCACTTCATGCCTGCCCTACTACTTCTCATTTGACTTCACGCACGTTTCCGTCACTTGTTTTCCTTAATTGCGACCACATTTGATTATTTTTGAAGCACCAAACTTATGCGAAGTAAAATCTTTGTAGTATGTTGAAAAAGAAAAGTTTCTGACGTTAAAGGGCACCCGGGCCTCGGAGGCCCGCCCTTTGAAATAGATCAAATTGAGGTATCTTTCTCTTGTGGAATTAAAAGCATTTCTGTGCCATTAATATTATAAGGGTATTGGGCTATATCATCATAAAAGAAGATCTAAGGGGATGTCAAGTGTTTAAGATTGTATTTAACCCTAATTTTTGTTTTAACATAATTTTCTGAACGCCTATATATGAGATAGCTCTATCTCGAAATATATACGAGGTAAAAATATAAATTTAGTGTAATTTTAAATGACCTTGTATAGATGTTTTTGGCTAATATGCATCACGCATTGGCCTAAAATCAACTGCATTGAACTTTTGGGCCTTTACATGTTAATAACACACTTTTTTCCCAAAAATGGCTGTTTCATTGATGTGTACTGTTTCATGCCATTATTCTTGGACATGGAGGGTGTTAACCGGTGTAATTTTTTTTATACATTTAACCAGGTATATTTTCAAGTACTCAGATCAAAATAAGACCTGAAAGACTTTTGTAATCTTTATTCATAAGTCGTTTTTGAAGACGAGATTTTGTCTTAAATATGCTTAAATCAACAAATTACTTAAGATGCCATATAAGCAACATCAGATACACCTACACTGTGTCTCAAAAGTTCGTTCACCTCATACTTAGCTCTTTTTTCAATTGAAAGAATGGCAAAAATTCCATTTTTTTTGCATATCAAGGATTAATTTTGAATACCAAAGTTTACCCAAACGCCATCTTATAATGTTTTTCCTTTGAATTTACCATGATTTTGAAATTTTGAGGTACTGTATGAAGTCGGCCAGTCTGTATGAACCTCCAAAATCAGTTGCTTTTGGAGAGTGAGAGTCGGGCTACAAAAATGCATCTCATTTGAAAACGGTTAAAGATTTTAATTTGAAATTAAGTCAGATGACTTGCCAAGATATTTTTCCTTCATATTTGAGATTTGAAAATTCCCTTAAAATATTATCTGTACTGCGAAATTACAATTCGCTTGAGTAACACATTTCATCCAAGGCAATTCCACTGCTTGACACCATATTTTGCATCTGGGGTTTCTTCCTGGTTTCTTGATGTTTCTTTGTTGTGAAACCATTTTAGTATCTGTAATATACTTACTAATGAGATCTATGCATTTTTTTGTACTTGTGACTGTTGTATTAGAATTTTTGAGACCATATCTCTCACTGCTCAGGTGACGCATGTTAACCATGGAGTACTCTGTTTGCATTGTGGATAGTTGGAACAAAAATCGTTTTTTGGTATTTTCCTATCAGGGAATGATAAAAGAGACTCTTTGCAATGCATTTCCTTGGTTTTAAGTCATTTCCACTTAAAATATGGCATTTTAAAGTGAGTGAGTGAGTGAGTGAGTTTGTGTTTTACGCCCCATCAGCACCAGTGTGGGCTATTTAGAGGCAACTGGCATTTTAAAGACATAGAAACATATGTTTTTCTTTGCAAATTGATAAAAATCAATTAAGCTGGAAATTAAATTATTTATTAGGAATGCAAATTAATAATTCAACCTGAGAGCGATCCACTGTGTCCTTAGTCATTTGTTTCTAAAGTTTGGAAGCGATACAGCAATTAATTTGACCTTGGTGTCGTTCTTGATGACCTAACTTCATGAAGCCTTTTTTCAGTTTTGCAGCATCATTTGAAGGGGCCATAAACATGCCCATTTGAATTGGTTCCAGACATCTTTGAGCCGCTGGAGTTTAAAAAATATATATTCTGTACTCTTTAACAAGGTCTGGGTATCAATCACTGAGATTTTGAAATAATTCCTACTGCCTAAACTTAAAATACAAAGTGGAGACCACAAAATTATAGCTAGTCCACCTGGAGCCTTTTTCGTCATGAACATGGTATGTTCATCAATGCAAAAATGACAGTTAAAATCATCATCCAAACAATTTCAAATTAATTTTACCTGGTGACCAGAAGTTCAATGATCAACCTGTGATGACATCATCTTATTGAGACATCCACTCTTTAAGTTATGAGCAAAATTATAAGAGCTAGTGAGGTGAACGGACTTTTGAGACACAGTGTATGTAATATGAAGCACCAAATAGTTATGAGAGCATAATAAGACTATCTGGGGAGCAAAAATTTCCTGAAAAATAAGTTCCATGGTATTTCTTAGCATTTCTGGTAATTTCCATTAGAAATCCAAGGGACCGGGCCTGCCAGGCCCGGGTGCCCTTTAATGCAAGTTAAATAAGGTGACCTTGGGAGGGTTAAACATTGAAACATACTCCAGCTACTGAAATATTGTGTTGATTATCAGTACAAGTAATACTAGAATGATTGCTTTACTACTTACAAGAAAACCATGAAAATATGTTCAATATTTTTCATAGCGTTACGCTTGCGACAAACCTCATTTAAGAAATCTTTGTATTTTACCACCAGAAACCAGCTGCGGACCTGGATTACTTGATTGTTTCTCAAAACTACACAGATTTTGCAATATTACAAGCCAAACCAGATTTAAAATGGAGCTTTTATTGCTCTGTGGCACTACAAAGTATTCTGGGCGTTACGCTTGCGACTGATTCACCTACCCTGCTATTCATTGTAATTTTTTCATGAACTAGATTTCCACAACCATAAAAAGCTATAGAACAGCTAAGTAGATATAATACTAGGTCTCAAAGGCAAAAAGATTCAACTGACACATGTCAAAGGGACAATAGAGGATCGCAGATCAGTAATCATCAAATTTGACTTAATTTTTGCAAGTCAACCTTTGAATCCAAATAGCTCAATAATGTCAACGCAGGTAAATAAAAATACTTGATTTGATGGATCTATGAAGCCTGTGGATGTAGAGATTCCAAAAAGTGTTGGGAAATTGCATTAGAATACGTAAAAATTTGTAGAAGTGAAAGAATTCCAGTGGTCAAAAATGTTATGTCACGTTTTATTAGTGAAAAAATGCTTGTTTTTCAATTTAATTCAACTCTATCTCAATAACTATGAGATATAATGTCGTGAAATTTTCAGGAAATTAGCACAAGAATGTACTTAAAACAATGGTGTGCCATTAAGTTGTCACATACAGCCATTCTCATATTTTGAGACCCCTAAAGAAAATATGCTGTGTGGCTTCATTATTTTTGAACTAGGCCATAACCGTTTTACATGTGATTTAAGGGTAGGGTGCATCGTCCGCCCCTTAAATTGTCGTATTCTTTTGCACTTTTGCCATGTTATTCCATTGCCAGTAAAAAGACATTCTGCAAAATTTCAATAAGATTGGTCGTGGCCTTAGGGTGGCACAATTGCATTAAAGTTTGGTCCAAAAATGACAAAAATTGATGTTTTGTATAATCGCGGTTAGAAATATCTAGCTTATTGTTTAATTTTGGATTTTGATTCATATACCATTGCTTCAATTTGAATGGTAGAAAGCTATATTTCTGAAAATTTTTCACTTTGAAGAAATTCCAAAAGTAGAAAGTTTCGGACTATGGTGAAAAAATGTTTGAAATGAACTGCTTAAAAGTTCAAGTTTTGCATAACTGTCACATCTCCATTGGAATAAAGTATGAGGCACACTTTGGTAAAGAAAGTTAGAATTTCAACATGTTTTTCAAATATCTATTCAACAATATCCAAATATACAAATTTACATCAAATACATGTAAATATGAGAAATAAACCACTTCAATGCAACGTCATTCTTCTATGTCCTTTTTTTTCTACTACATTATAATTCCATCAAGGTTTTTTACCAAATGATTTGGCAGATCACTTTCTCAGTATAGAAAATCTCGGGTTTCAAAAGTCATATTACCATTGTTTTTTAGATTTATCACATTTCAATAATTAAAAAAGAAAATATCACTGCACTAACACAACTTCTCCTAAGGGACCGTTCAGAATTTATGACTGGGGGGGGGGGTGGGAGTTTTGGCCGAGGGGGTACTAACTTTTCACACGTGTTTCAAGGGGGGGGTATTAATTTTTGACAACACTTCCAAGGGGGGGGTAAGATCATTTAACAAAGAAAAAATGTTAAAAAACACCCATAAATTTGGACTTTCTTAAGCGCAAAAGTCCGCGAAATGACGCGAATCTGTATGCGTGGCCGTGTATAACAGTATATATATGTGTGTATTGCTTTGTATGTCGAGCGATGGGGGGGGGGGAGATACTAAAAATACGCGTGAAACCTAAGGGTGGGGTACTAAAAATCCGCATGAAACTCAAGGGGGGGGGTATCAATTTTTGACGGGAAGTTCCAGCAAAACTCCCAAATATTATTGACAACCGCGAAACGGCAAAATAATACCTTATGCTCAAATTTCAAGCCTGTTGTGCAACCCTTAGACATTGGAATTTTTCAAAAAATTTTACAGGGCCACTTTTGTGACATATAGGAACATTACTGCAAAAGTACATGAAGTTTTGGAGACAAAAGGGGCAGATGATGAACTCTATTTAAGGGTGATAAAATTGGCGTCTGTCAGACAAAACCCAGGGAAAGTGGGAAAATGATTCAATGTCATATCATTCAAGATAAGTTATATAATCGTTTCACATTTGATTTAAATGTGATACATTTATCATGATTTTCAAATTTACGAGTTCGGGAGTATACATATTGGTGATTCAATCCATCAAAGTTGTTGATAGATGAAAAGTCATTTACCCATTTTTTCTCATTAGTAAAATGTCATTAAGAACACTTGTGGTAGTAAGCAGCATCAGACATAATGATGGATTCATCATCATATAGGTATATAGAAAAAATTTAGCCTTGTTGCCACTCCGGCAACTTTGGGCAACACCGGTAATTAGCATAAATCCAAAATGGCCGCCGTACGCCCAACCGCAACAACAACTTTTTAACTAATTGTCCTAGAATCAAATGCAATACCACTTTTTCAGATAATTTTGACCCAAGAAGCATGAATCTGGCATCAAAATTTCATTATCTGGCCATTTTGCATATAAAATATCAAGATTACATCAATTCAACACAAATTTCCATCAACCAAAAATCGACGTCCCTATCATTTTCCAATTTTTGCTGATTTTCAACAATTTTTTTTAGCAAAATCCAATTTTCAGTCATTTACAATGTAGTGAATTAAATTCTACAGTACTTAATGTTTAACAGTACAATGGACATTTCAATGAAAGATGCAATAGTATATTGATCAAACTACTCCCACTTGTCATCAGCCAACCACTGATGGTGTTCTCTTGCATCAGTGTTTTCTGCCAGAACCCCTCCTCAATTTTCATAATTTTCTTTGTTAAATCCTTGAATTTTGAAAGGACTGATACAGTAGGCCTAAGCACAGTAAATAGTACAAGAAAATTTGTTGCGGTGGCCTAAGATTAAAACATGTTGAATTGATGTCCAAAAATGATCGATACCAATGCTGCATTTGCACTGTAACCTGAATGCTGTGTCGGTAAACCCAAATTGACCCAATACACGAGGAACACAAAGACATCTGGACTATCAGATACATGACTGAATTAACTGCCACAAAACTTTAAATCATTTTAATGTCTTGTTTCTTCTTGTTTTATCACACATTCACTCAGGCTTACCACAGTCACCCCATTACCAAAGTTGCATGTACTCAAAAATTTTGATAACTATATGTTAGATGTTATTTTTATAAATGGCTTCTTGACATGGCAGTGGTTAGGGTTAGGTCATACTTTATGGAACCAACCCCAGCATGCCATTGATGCTTATGATTAATAGCAGACAAACTGTAATGCTTGTCAAAGACCAAGACTTTGTCACTGGGATTGCAGATACATGTATATTAGACATCTTCCCATTTATCGACTCAACAAGATCTTGCGCTTGTCCTTCTAAAGGCTAAACAATGTGATACAGAAGCTGACCTAAATGTCAATCGGAGTGACTTCGTGTGCTTGTGCAGAGGAATCGTGTATGCACAGTTTCTGAACAAGACTTCAACAAGTGGTGAATTGCTTCCTTTTCCTGAGTTGTCAAACTCATCAATCAAAGGAAGTGATACTGGACACAATTCATATTTATAGATTTCTCCCAATGCCATCTGCCCAGTCAACATCCAGAGATAGATTCCTTGTATATCAAATTTGTATTTTGCATTATTGTATACACTAGCGTAATACGAACGGGAGTTGGAATGTCATATACTGTAGCCCTGTGTACATTTGTAGACCTACACATTTGAACTTATGAAATGAATAAGAATACATTAAAAGATATTTGAGGGCATTGACAGCTACCTTCAGGAGGGAGACTTGTAGAAGAGAGGCACTGACCCTGACTTTGAGTAGGTTGAACCCTCTGGAAGGGGGGCACTGACCCCCATTGGCAGGAGGGGAGCTGGCCCCCCATTGGCAGGAGGGGGAGCTGACTCCAACTTGTAGGCATCGGCACTGAGTCTGACTTTGAGTATGTTCTGAACCCTCTGTAAGGGGGCACTGACCCCCATTGGCAGAAGGGGGCACTGACCCCCCCATCTGCTGGAGGGGAGTACTGACTCCCACTTGTAGGAGAAGGCACTGATCCTGACTGAGTATGTTTGGAACCTTCTGGAAGGGGGGCACTGACCCCCATTGGCAGGAGGGGGCACTGACCCCCCATCTGCAGAAGGGGGGCACTGACCCCCATAGGCAGGAGGGGGCACTGACCCCCATCTGCAGGAAGGGGGCACAGACTCGCAGTTATAGAAGAGGGGCACTGACCCTGACTTTGAGGTGCGGAGCCCTCTGGAAGGGGGGCACTGAACCCCATGGGCAGGGGGCACTGACCCACACTGGCAGGAGGGTCACTGACCCCCATTTGCAGGAGGGGGCACTGACCCCCATCTGCAGAGGAGGAGCTGACTCCCACTTGTAGGAGAGGGGTCCTAACCTAGAGTGAATACCTATTTTACTTTGTGAAGTTCCAAAATAATCCAAAAGGAGGATCAAGTTTGCAAATGGCACAACCCTGCCCTCTTGTGAGATATTCTTAAAGTGCATGTTTGTTTACATGGAAATATAAACATGACATTTTAAATTTTTGAATGATTCCTACATGAATATTTTTAAGATGAGGTAAGAGTGAACCCACCTGGGACGTGTTAGAAGGTTGTGGAATGAGCTGGATAGCCATAGTTGGTCATTGGGAGTGAAAGGGACAGAGAAAAACGGCAACAAAGTCCTTGGCAACCAAGGCCATTTTTCTGTAGTCAACGAAGCTGGGTTATTCTAAGATTCCAGTTGCTAATACATACATAACACATTATATATCATTCGACCATCCACCTTTGGTCCTTTATGCCTGTCTTCATATGCACCATCGTCCATATGGCAGAGGAGATGGTTATGTGAAATCTGTCGGTTAAAGATGTTTGAAATGCAGATGCAATACTTTCATCAAAGCAACAGACTGCATGACATTAACTTCTGCTTCTGGAGGAGCAAAAGCACCATTAGCACTTTTGTAGAGATTGGCAGACTTATTCCCCCATAGGTAGGACAATGTTTCCATTTTCCAACTCAGCAGAGATTCACTGCCTGTCATCACTGTCCATTTTCCTCCTTTTGCCCTCTTCTTCAGCATGGTCTCATTACCATTTGTGCAGTTATTGTACTGCCATTGGAATGAATTATGTTCCACTGTGTTGGATGTATGGGCATCAATATATGTCGGTTTGTCGGAAAGGAATCAATCCACTCACTCAGTGATAGACCCTGGTGAATTGAATTGAATTAAAAATTTTAAAGAGTCATAACCTTAAGGCCACCTTTACCAATTTGAACGGCACTCGATCTGTTCAATAGACTTATCATACATAACTCACTCCATTCCAATAGCCTTTCAATAGCCTTCCTAATGATGACATATAAATTTACTAAATATAGGTTTTGGCTGCCGAAGAAAAGGAATCAATTCACCACTTGTTCAGAAACTGTGTGTACACAAATCATCTTCACAGGCACATGAAGTCACTCTGATTGACATTTGGGTCAGCTTCTGTATCACATTGTTTGGCCTTTAGAAGGACAAGTGCAAGATCTTGTAGCTCTAGCTAATAACAGTCATGTATCTGATGATACAGATCTATGTCTTTGTTTTGCTCATTTATTGGGTGTACTCTCACAGTGTTCAAGTTACAGTGCAGCCCAGAGGAAAAAAGAGTACGCTTGCAGCACAGAAACAGTACAAAATCAGTATATCCCATATATGGTATTGGAGTACATTAGAAGCACAAAAGAAGTACATTGTGCAATGACGACTTGCATGATTGAGAAACTTTTTAACACAAGATTTGCATTTGAAGTACAAATACAGTATTTTCGCAGTGCAAATGCATTTCACAGCGTATTTACAGTACAAAAGGAGCACATTTGAAGCGCTCGAATTATTTTTAATTATGCTTCATTTATACTCCCGATATGGAAATCCATACGCTGCAAAAATACTCCCTTGCAGGGAGTACAAAAGGAGCATACTAGCTGTGCACGCTAGCAGGAAGCGTTTTTGCAGTACAATCGCAGTACATTTGAAGTATCTAAAAATCAATGCTTCATTAATTTATCAGTTTCTCAGCCAAATCGATGTAATTGAAATAACTTCATATAATTACTTAAGCCTAGAAAAAAAAAGAAGGCTGGAATAATTTGAAATCTGATATGTACTTTTTGCAGTTATTAATAGTAAAACATTTGTATGTAATACTATGGAAATTATGGCGGAAATTCAATGTATATTGTACAAAAAACCTAGACACACCTGCACATTTTCCGAGTTCTGGAAATGAACATGACCCACATGTGACTGAATCTAAGCAGCCTAATGGCTAGTTCTCACGGAGACGTATCAGAGGGTTTAAGTGACGGCGTTTCTTATATTTCCAGGAAAGGGCAAAGATTTGAGCATGTTCGCTGTCAATTTTGGCTTTACGGCGCAACAGGAACAGCATGCGTCGTTTTAAGAGGTCTTTCTACGCAATTCCTAGAAATTTGACGATGCAGGAAAAAAAGATTCAACCGGTTGAATCTTTGCGAGGAAAGAAGTGGTGAAGCAAGAACAAGCGTAAAAAGAAATCAGTGCGCGCCGCAGATTTTTTAAGATGCGGCGCACAAAGAAGAGCTTCGACGCAGAAACAGCAGTGTAGCAGAAAGCTCTTGCTTCATGTCACATGTTTCAGACACGCGTCGCAGAAAGACACATGTTCGACGCACGTGAGAGGGTGCGCGCCGCGTCTTTTGGACCCCCAATGCAGCAGACAGAGTGGCGCCTGAGTGCATGCGTTGTTCTATTTTTAGCATCAACCCTTTGTCTGCGTGTCACCCTCTTTTTGCGCAGCGGCTGGGGCAGCAGCAGCGAAGCAGGGGGGGCGAAGGAGGGGGAAAGAGGCGGTCCGCACCCTGCATATATATAGAGGAGGCCAGTTTAGAGCACCATACCCACTCAGACCTTCGACCAGAACACACCTAGAATCCACGACACTATTATCAACTGCTACATTTGCTGCTACTTTTGTTGCTACAATTGTACTTCAAATTGCTGCTACAACATGGGACCAAAGAGGAGAAAGGGCACCGTCGTCACCAGGGCACCAACCAAGCTCAGCACCAGGTCAACACTCCACACTCCTGGGAGCACTCCAGTGACAACTCCAGCTACAACTCCAGCTGCAACTCCTCTCCATGAACCTTCAGATGCTGCAGTGACTGCCTTCTTTACTACAGCCATGGCAGACCTCTCTCTACCTGGGCTCTACACCTCCACTACAGCTGGCAGCCAGACGAAGACCACCACTTCAACCACCAAAGCCACTGTCGTCAGCGAGACCATCTTCGAGGGCCGGCCAGAAGACAACACAACAGAAGAAGATTCTTCAGTTGAACTCTTTGAAGAGGAAGGAGACAAGCCTGCTGACAAGCCTGCCAAGCCTGCTGCCAAGCCTGCTGACAAGCCTGCCAAGCCTGCTGCCAAGCCTGCTGCCAAGCCTGCTGCCAAGCCTGCTGCCAAGCCTGCTGCCAAGCCTGCTGACAAGCCTGCTGCCAAGTCTTCCACGGGTCTTCCAGAGCCTACTGCCAGGTCTACTCCAAAGAAGCAGACTCCAAAGAAGCAGACTCCAAAGAAGCAGACTCCAAAGAAGCAGACTCCCAAGAAGCAGACTCCCAAGAAAACAGCAGAGAGCCAGCCTGTTCTTGCTCTAGACAGAGTGGCCATCCATGAGGACACCTTCGAGGAGGAAGAAGAAGACTCTGCTGATGACACCCCTGCAGCTGCTGAAGCCAAGTCCAAGGGCAAGAAGGGCAAAGGGAAGGCCCCCAAGAAAAACATCCGCAACAACCTGGGCATCACAGCTGAACAAGAAGATGACCTCATCAACTGGTACAAGGAGCATCCTGTGCTGTACATGAAGGGGACCAGAGGCTACAAGGGGAACGAGAAGCTGCTGCTGGACTCAGAAAAAGCAAAGGAGCTGGGCCCCAAGTACACCTCCCACGACATCTTCAACTGGAGGAAGACAGTGCGCACTCACTTCTCCAGACTCGTCAGGCCTGAAGCTTCAGGAGCCGCCAGGAAGGAGACGCTCACAGAGAGGGACGAGTACATCCTGAACAACTGTCGGTTCCTGAAGGACTCCATCGTCCACAAGCCAGGGAAGGAGCTGTCCGCCATCTCTCAACTGTCTGCCAACCGGCCAGCCTCAGACTCCGATGATGAAAGCTACAACCCTGAGGATTCCCTGCCAGCTTCCTATGACATGCCGGACCTGCCACCTGAACAGCCAGCACAGGACAGACCTGACAGCCAGCAGTCCCAAGTCTTCCCTGGAGCACCAAAGCCTGGAGCCGCTGCCAAGGGAACCAAGAGGAAGGCCCCAGGAGATGAAGCCATGCACTCCGCCATGCACGTCATCGCAGGCAGCATGCAAGCCATGTCCTCCGCCAAGAAAATCCTGAAAGGCTCTGGCTGCAAGATGTGCCCCGACCACCAGGAGTTGACACCCGACCAGGAGTACTGGAGGATGAAGTGCCAGGACCTCTACCACGTGGGAGTGCACGCCAGCCCTGAAATCAGGAGGCAGATGGTCAGGACCATTGCAGAGGCCGCCCTCTACTGGGATGATGAGGTCAGCCGCCAGTCAAGACAGCATCAGGAGCACACCTTCCAGCCTCCTCATCCTCCTCAGCGCCTGCAGATGCCACCTCCTCCTCATCCTCCTCCTTCTTCGACGTATGTGCCATCACACCACCAGCACCATCCCCAGGCTTCCAGCAGCAGCCATCACTACCAGCAGCACCAGCCCAGGGAAGGAGGATCCTCCAGGCAGACTCCCAGCTACACCCCGATGCAGCCCAGCCACTCCACCATGACACTGATGATGGATGCACAGGAGAGCCCCGAGAAGTACGGCTACCCCCCTGGACCCATCTTTGGTCAACCGGCCGCCCATCACCAGCACCAGCCTTCCCCTTCGCCCAGTTGGACTTCAGGTCTCCTTTCTCCACGAAAGTAGAAGACCAGATGCAGCAAAGACAACAAAAAACCTTGGCCCTTTTAAGGGCCACCAAATCCTCCCAAAAGGGCAGGCCACGTACACATCTTATGTTGACAAAAAAAAAGAGCTTGTGTTGACCGAAAAGAGCCAAAAAAGAGCAAAAAAAACGTTGACAATCCCCAAAAAAAAAGTCCCCAAAAAAAAAGTCCCCCAAAACAAAAGTCCGGTCCTGGCCTTCATTAAAAGTAATCACCTTCATAAAAGCAAGGTGCTAGTTCCCCCTTTCTTTGCCCCAAAACATACCAAGTGCAGCACTAGTACAAGTGCTGCATTCTTTGGTATAAACATATTTTTATTGCACTAGTACAAGTGCATGAATTTCTTAATTAAAATGTAATGCACTAGTACAAGTGCTTTGCTTTTAAAAATTGTGTTGGTTGGTTGCACTAGTACAAGTGCATCACTTTGTAATTTCACTTGTCTAGCTCAAGTGGCAGGTAGATAGCTAGATAGCTAGCTAGATAGATAGAAAGATAGATAGCTAGATAGATAGCTAGATAGATAGCTTGATAGATGGAACACAATGCTCGTTACATATATACACTGCAGCAAAAGAAAAGCAGTTGTCGTCACTTTGCAGGGATTGGACTTGGATAGATAGATAGATAGCTTGATATATAGCTAGATAGATAGCTAGATAGATAGATAGATAGATAGCTTGATAGATGGAACACAATGCTCGTTACATATATACACTGCAGCAAAAGAAAAGCAGTTGTCGTCACTTTGCAGGGATTGGACTTGGATAGATAGATAGATAGCTTGATAGATAGCTAGATAGATAGCTAGATAGATAGATAGATAGATAGCTTGATAGATGGAACACAATGCTCGTTACATATATACACTGCAGCAAAAGAAAAGCAGTTGTCGTCACTTTGCAGGGATTGGACTTGGATAGATAGATAGATAGATAGATAGATAGATAGATAGATAGATAGATAGATAGATAGATAGATAGATGGATGGAGGGATTGATTGATTGATTGATTTTTGGGCTTGTTTTGTCAACATAGGATGTGTACATGGCCAGCTCAATTGGGAGGATTTGGTGGCCCTTAAAAGGACCTGGGGTTTGTTGTTTTGAATGCATCTTCTTCAGATTTTCTCCAACTGCCAAGGGACACTTCCTGCCGGACTGTTGACCCAGTCACGTAGGTAGTCTCGAGCAGCCTTGGCATCTCTGGAGGCATTTCCGTGTCGAAGTGGTTCTCCTAGGTCTCCTAATTGACGGTCTCCCCTCCAAACTCCTTCAGTGACGTCATGTGTCTGTGGATCTTCTCTGTCCATCACTTCATTGTCACGGGCATGGTGGACGCCTACTCTGTCTCGCAGAATGTTGTGTAGAACACAAGCAGCCATTGTGATGTATGTCACTCTTGTAGGTCGTTGGGGCATGGTGGTCAGGAAGCATCTGAACCTGTTTGACAGCAGACCGAAGGCATTCTCCACCACTCTCCTGGCTCTTGAAATCCTGTAATTGTAGACTCTGGAAGGAATGTCAAGGTTCTTTCTTGGCACTGGTTTGAGCAGCCATGTCTTCAGGGGAAATGCCTCGTCACCCACGATGTAATATGGGAAAGGATTGTCTTCTGTGCCAGGTAGAGGTTCTGGAGGTGGTAGGCCTAGATCTTCCTCGTCCAGGAGTTGTCGAAGTACTGTGTCCCTGAAGACGCCGCCATCAGATGCACTTCCTTGACAGCCAGCCTGCACATAGATGAACTTGTAGTTGGCATCAACGAGGGCCATCAGGACAATGGAGTGAAATCCCTTGTAGTTGTAGAACAAGGAGCCTGCAGCCTTGGGACATCGGATTGCGACGTGCTTGCCATCCAGAGCTCCAATGCAGTTGGGCAAGTTCCATTTCCTCTCAAAAGCCTTGGCTATCTCCTTCCATCTTTCAGGCTGTGTGGGTAGTGCCAGCTGTCTTTCGAAGGCATGAACGATGGCAAGGCAGACCTCAGGGATGAAGTTGCAGATGGTGTTGGGTGCCACACGGAAAGCATAAGCTAGGGACTTGTAGCTGTTTCCTGTTGCCATGTACCGCAGGGTGATAGCCAACTTCAGACCAGGTTCCAAAGCCCTCCTCATGTTGGTGTCTTGCTTAGCGATGAGTGGTCCAACAGCTTCCAGGATTTCAGCAAAGATGGCAGGGGGCATTCTAGTGTAGTTGTAGTAGCCGGACACGTCACGCACTTGCAGTTCAGGCAACAGTTGATGGAAGTGACCATGTTGTTCCCTCTGCAGCAACCAGTTGCGAATCCACCACCTTTTCTGTCTCCTGGCCCTCCTCCTCCTCTGTCTCAAATAGACAGCTCCGATAGCAACAGCAGCAGCACCAGCCACAACAATAATTTCTTCTTCATTCATCATGCATATGTTCAGTAGGCAGTCGTTGTGTTCTCATTGAAGGGCAATCAGCAAATGAAGCAAGGAGGTCCTCTGTGTCCCTTTTTATAATGACCAAAAGTGACTCCTGCAGCAGCGAAACACACTTTGCCGCAGCGCTGCAACAACAGACGTTCGTCGATGCTTAAGAGACCTTCGTCGCTGCTTAAGGCAAGGACGACGAAGAAGGTCAGCATCGACGCGCCTGTAATGTCCTCGGCGCTTTATGAATGCATGTGCGACGATGAACCATCAAGTTACGCAGTAACAAGTCCCTAAATGCGGCGTTGCATCCTTACAGTCTTCGGCGAGGCTGTCATTTTCAGCGACGCATCTTACCTCGGGTGTACGCCGAAGGTTTCCTGATGCGTCGCAGGTCGCCAATTTCAGACGTAGCTGCCTCACAACCATCAGCGGCGTAAGAGGAAACAACATTGGGCGAAGTAAAAGCAGCCTCGCCGAATTCCAAAACAAAGTGCGACGCGTCTGTTTGGAACTGCGCTGAGGAAAGAGAGGCGTAACGCGGCGAAGAAAGCTTAAGAAGCGCCGCGGACACCTCAAGACTCACCGCGGCTACTAACTTTAAGCGTCGCACATGACACTAATTGATTACGTAATGTGCCAAAACCAACGTTCTACGCCACAACCTTCCAAGAAATGACTTCTCTTGATGCGTCGCTCTCAAATCGCCGTCGTGAGAACTAGCCATAAGTCATAGAAGTATAAATTCAGTACACAAAATGTTCAAATGAAATTTAGAAGTTAGAGGAGCACATATGCAGTACATGATTATTCAAATTGTGTCACTAGAAGAATAAAATCAGAATGCAATTTGCATAGAAGCACAAAATCAGTATAATAGGAGTACATTTGCAGTGTGGGACCATGTACTGCTTTTGTACTTATTTTGTACTTCTTCACCGAGAGAGTGTACTGCTTTTATACTTCTATTTCCTCTGGGAGATGCTGCATTGGAATCGATCAGTTTTGGAGATCAATTCAACATGTTGTAAACTTAGGCCAAGGCGCCTTCAAATATAAGGAATGCACTACTTGACTGGATCAGACACCAACTCCTATTTGCATGACAAGGGTAAAATGTCTGCACAAAGGTCCCAAAAGCTGGAGATTTCTTTGGTGATGACACCATCTAGTGACAACAGAAGAACTGAAACCAAAGGACACAAATTTATTTGTGCACTCTCTGGACAGCCAAAGAGAATGTCTATGAGTGAGGTGAGATACCATTTGTACACAGAGAAAGCCGGAAGGCTCCTGAAGCTGAAGTCTCTTCCACCAATGGAAGAGAACCTATTCCTGCACTGCAACATCAAGCGCGTCCATCTGAAGACCAATACACATGACAGCAGCTGACCAGTTGGTTCCTCCAGAACTGGATATCAAAGAATATGTTTTTGTGATAAAAGATGGCACGTCAGTGCCAGAAACAGTCAGCCAGCATCCAGGCTCAAATGGTCTTATGTATGTGTCAAGTTGTAGCTGTAAAGCCTAAGGTAAAGCATGCAAGACCTCCACTTAAAGCTCCCACAGCAACAAAATCTCTTGTACTATTTACTGTGCTTGTGAAAACAGTACTTGTTGTATCAGTCCTTTCAAAATTCAAAAATTTAACAAATAAAATGATGAAAAATAGAGAAGAGGTTCTGGCAGAAAACACCAATGCAAGAGAACACCGTGAGTGGTTGTCTGATGACAAGTGGGAGTAGTTTGGTCAAGCACAGACTTAAACTGTCTGGGAATTTGACTATATACAAATACTATTATATCTCTCACTGAAATGTTCATTGAAATGTTGAAAATTAAATACTGTAGAATGTAATTCATTACATTGTAAATGAATGAAAATTGGATTTTGCTAGAAAATTTTGTTGAAAATCAGTAAAAATTGGAAAATGATAGGGCCGTCGATTTTTGATTGATGGAAATTTGTGTTGAATTGATGTAATCTTGATATTTTTTATGCAAAATGACCAAATAATGAAATTCATACTTCTTGGGTCAAAATTATCTGAAAAAGTGGTATAGCATTTGATTTTAGGACAATTAGTTTAAAAGTTGTTGTTGCTGTTGGGCGTACGGCGGCCATTTTGGATTTATGCTAATTACCGATGTTGCCCAATGTTGCCGGAGTGGCAACAAGGCTAATTTTTTTCTATCTACCTATATGATGATGAATCCATCATAAAACCTTACACTTCTCACACTTGCAAGGTTCACTATGGGATACATAGGAGCGGCTACTGGACTAATCAGCCGTTTTTGCCATTTTGCGCCAGTGAGCCTAAAGTTTCAATGGTAAATAGAAGGTTACTTTATGTAATGAAAGTAAGACCTCTTAGATATTCAGTCTTGTTACATTATTTTTATTTTTTTGAAAGGTCAAAATATTGTCTAAAAAAAAGTTGTCAGACAGCTCAGGGTGCCCCGACCCTGGGGCACCATGAGCCATGGCCTTCCAAGGGCACGAGGTATATATTTTTCAATATTTTACATGTGGACGAATTTGAAAAACGAACATATACACGAATTTGGCAGTCGTGCAAGTACCAAATACTGCCTTTTACGAATTTATGCAGGTGAAATTACGAACATACTAACCCTGAACTTTCTAAAACTAACCCTAAATCTAGCCCTAAACCCTAATTATCTAGCACTTCCACAAATGCCAGAAATTGCAATTACACAAATGAAAAATGCAGCACATACACGAATGTTACTTTTTACATATATACGAGTTACATGCTCGTTTTTGCATGTCCACAAATTCGTTCATGCTCGTTTTTACACCTCCACAAATTCGTGAACATGCCAAAAAATGAAAAATATATACATGAGGGCACCATGTACCATGATAAACTAAGCCTACATTTATCAAAATGCTGTTGTTGGCTATTTACAATAACATATGAAGGAAACATCTTCATATCTATTGTGATTGTCGATTATGACCTCTACCACAATCACAGTACTGCATCTGTTTTTATATGATTCCTTATGGCAATCAATTTATTGACCTTTTTTTTTCATAGCCTAAATAAATTTGTATCAAGTATCAAGTAAATTCTGGACGCAGGTCTTAGAAGGACCTCTTTATCCAGATCATAGTACAGTACCGCCAGTAAGAAAGTGAAACGCATGAAATGATGCCATTGCATCAATGCTCAACATCCTCATCAAAACTGCTTGTGGAAGAATTCTCATCCGATAGGAGGAAAAGTCTTTGATAAAGGGTAGGTTGATTTTGCAAACTTTCTGAATTTTAATCTTGGACAAGGCCATACCCAAAATTTCAGGTCTCGTGTGAAGCTCCGCTCAGGAGCAGCTTTGGGGGGGGGGGGGGTTTCGATCTTATATGACAAATTTAATTCACAAGACAAGTTTTCAGCAGATTAATCAGTTGATATTTAAAGGTCTATCCGGTTTTTAAAAGTTTTGAGGGTCTTGGCTTCAACTGCTTCTGGTGGTAAGGAGTTCCAAATTGTAAAACATTAATAGAATTTAATAAATTGTATTGAAAATGAATTGGTCAGTGCCTGTCAAGTGTCAACTCAAAATTAATACATCATCCGAGGTTGTTGACACATTATCCCCCTCATTCAACTGTTTAGAGACCTCTTTAACCATGTTAACCAGATAATTTACTTAAACTTTCTCCTTTGCACAGCTTGCTGCAATATATTGTGTTGATTGGAGGCATTCAGAAAACTCCTGCTATGTCCCAATTTCGTCAACAGAGCCGAGACCATGTATTATACTCTGTTAGTGAAACGCGCCCTAAAGACAACGATTAATCGACTATACCAGCTGTGACACTGAATTCTGACATGACAACACTCTTACAGATGATTTCATATTTGTAGACTAAAGGACTGAATGTGATTTTTTATCTAGGACATGTTATCCTATGGGGAAAAGTGATGTCATAATTGTTTTGATGTCACTTTTCCCTATTGAATACATGTCCCAGAAAAAAAAATCACGTTCAGTTCTTATGTCTACAAATATGAAATCATCTGTAAACAGCACGGATAACAATTTGAATTTCACATGAATATGACTATGACACAAACAACACTTACATTGCAACTTGGTCTGCAGATAGGAATTTGCAGATTGCAGACACCTTCGGTACACCTGGTTTGAGTAAGTTGGCATGTTCTACCTGGTCCACATTTGATACCCTGAAAAAAAAAACAAACAAACCAAAACAAAGAGACTGAACAAGTTGAAAAATCACAATAGGACTTCATTATCAGTATAATCCTAATCTCCAACACAGAAAATGCATTCATAAAATTTTAATTTGACATTCGAATAACTTACACGACATGTTCCAATATTTGGCCGACATTTTGGAACGGGTGGACAAACAGGACCCGAGCAGTTACTCACGACAAGTTCACATCGCTCCCCAACTTTGCATGTGATATTCTGTAACACATAGAATAGAGTTATACAGTGTAGTATAGAGCACCAGTTACAATATGTACGTCGAAGAAGAAATTGAAGATAATTTTTTGCACGTTTTGATGTTGCATGCTGATTTGCTTGTTTGTTTGTTTGTGTTTTATGCCTCTGCAGCACCTTAGTGGGCTATATCAAGGCAGGCGATCGCCGTATGATGATGAGATGAGAAGACTGTGAGTCTGGCAATACCCTATTAATTCAGGGATGCCCAGGGTCTTTCAGTTGCCCCAGCATAGAACACTGGATACAACCCACTTCCATTTAATGTCCCATGGGCTCGGACTAAAGTGAGTTCCCAGGGTGAGATTTGAACCCACGACCTCAAAGCCAGTTGACAAGCGCACTTACCAATTAGGCCACGGGGGAACTGTCGCATGCCAATTAATGTAATCAGAAAATCATATATATGCAGGTGAGAATTGATATCACTTGATTCTCTACAAAGATTATCTTGTAACATATGTCAAACACCACAGCTTTCTTTTTGCAACACATAACATAATCTTGAATGGCATGCATGTGTGAAAATAATATGCAAGCACTCTAAGCAGTGCTTGCATAATTTCTGACTGATGGAATGGTTGTTCTGATTAATTGCGGAATATATATCAAGAAGATGAAAAAATTGCATTATTTTCTTAATTAAATTAAATACCATGTTAGGCCAGCATAAGTTTTTCGTCTTAAGTTGAATAAGAGACTAATTTAGAGTTAATACTGAATGCTAAATTTGATTGCGATTTGTGTGATAGGATGACCTGTGAAGTGTTCACAAGATTTTACAAAATTTTTTAAGTTTTGGTAATTGTCATGAACAGTTCGGTAACAAAAACAACTTGTCCTATCGCATACAGTGACATGTGTACATTGTATTTTCAGTATCCTTATAAAAGGGCGAAATTTCCACTAAATGAATGAATTTTAAACAAAAGAAGTCATGAAAATTGCATCATGTTAATTACATGACATCATGATAAAACAGGCCTACAGATGAAAGGGATTTTATTTTTCAAAACTCACGAGACATAGTGAGTGCAAATTATAAAACTACCCATGTATGCTTATAAATCATTACTTACCCCACATGTTGCATTGACACACACTGGGCTCGGGGCGCAGTAGGGCGATGGAGGTGGTGGGGGCAGTCCCAGAAGTGATTGATAACAAAGAGGATAACGCAATTCACAACGTGTGCCCGGTTTGCATTTGAAACCCTGAAAATTAGAAATACGGCAATATTTTAATTGATCATGTAATAATTAAAGTTTCTATCTCGTCGGTGTGCAAAATGCACTAAAAATACTAATTAGCGTGGTGGAAAGGCGGTCACATAAGGCAAGTTGGTCTTACAACAGGGGGTCTTACAATGTACCACTGTGAGTAACAGTATCGAAAGTCACTATCTATACATTGAATATTATGGATGTGCGTTACTATTCAAGAGGAATAGTAGTGGGTAGTATGGTACATGGGGATTTGCGCCAAAATTTGAATTTGAATTAACTGCCAAAATTTGAATTTGAATTTCCAGCCATAATCAGAATTTGAATTTCCCGCCAAAATTTGTATTTGAATTTCCCCGCGTGGATACCACTGTGGGCCTATTGAAATAAATTTCAGACTTTAACTAGAACCAGTTGATATAAGCTGCATACTGAGTCCTTTTGAAGTGCTGTGAGCATGTTATATTTTACTTACATCACATGTTGGTTTCTTCAGCTTGCATTTTGGAACTGAGGGGCATCGGCCTATCAAGCATTGTTGGCTGACAAGTTCACATTCCTCGTTGGCCCTGCATCTGATATCCTGTAGCAAGTGCAAATATAATTGAATTATTGCAAGGTATCAAAATTTAAAAGTTAACAACCTGATATAGAATTAGAGTGGACTGTGACACTGTGAAAATGGCACTTCGTGACTCATGATAGCCGATGAAGTGTCATCTTCTCTATTTTAAACATGGGAAACATAGTGCCTGTTTGATTAGTCATGATCAAGAGAAAGCCATTTGACTTGTCATAACAGATTTTACAGTGAAAATCAGATGCATAATCCTTTCGTTTGGCTATCACCAACAAGCGGGATAAGTCTCCTTCAATCAAATTAACATTGAAAGTATTGGGTTTGATCATGACAAATCATCAGCATGATGACACAGGAAGTGCTATTTTCACAGTGCCACAGTTCACTCGAATTATATATCAAAGTGTTTCGCTGTAATAAATCCCATAATCACACACATCACAAAATGACAGCTAGTCTGAAACGATTTGACACTAGTCCTGAGTGTTGCTGTAATGTGGATAACAGTAGATAATACCATTTTATTCCATGACTAGCCATGTATTGTCCCTAATAACACCAAAACTGCCCAGGGAGATAACTCCTGTACATTTCTATTTAATTAAATTAGGTCAAACTGTTATTTCATGGCTTTTCATATTATCCCTCATATTTTCCCTTGTATTTTCCCTCATAGCTTCCCTCCAGGTCAAATCTGCCTGCTTGTTTATGTCTGCCTGCATGGTTCTGTGAACACAACAATAACTAGAACGGGCGCTTGGAGAGCACATAGCTTCGCTGTCCATTTAAAATTGAACTTTGACTACTGCAAGATGCCGCATATAAGGGGCCGACCAGTGGATAGTTAGGTACAGGTGGAAACAAACGTTTTTTTTTATGTGCTAAAAATTTTTTTTATTTTTCAGTGTCAAGCTGGAAAGAATTTTTTTTTTCACCAAGAAGCCATAGCCCCCCCCCAAAACATCGGCCCCCTAAAAAGTTGATTAAGACTGAAACGTATATTATGAAGGCTTGAATTTTGTTGCAGCATTATTCGTTGGATTATCTAAAATTGCATGCTAATTCTGGTAAGATTTTCATCAAATAAACATTGAAATGTTGCTCATTTAATGCACCTGCTACGGACTTTTAACGGCCGTTTTTGCAGAGAAAATGCAGAAATATACACCTTCTTGGCTGCTAGTGCTGCAGCAAAAAATGATAGTGCATGCAGCACAGTAGAGGCATTTTCAGATTTCTGTAACTGTGGGCCCAAAAAAGCTCCAATTGTCTCCAAAATTTAATCAGGTCTTGTGTAGTACAGATGAAGACAATAATGCCGAAGGAAATCTAAATCCATCCAGTAGTTTTTGCAGGAGGCAACTCATATACACACTAACGCACATGCTGAAGTGCCAGGGACTTCAACAGCTTCTCAGTGAAGCTAACAATGCACTTAATTGCCTATTAAGGGGATTAGTACAAACAATTTGTTTTCTATTTGCTGGTTTGTCATTTTAAAAGTATCACCATTGCATTTATTGGGAAAAATTAAGTGGTTTTCAAATTTTAAAAGCAAGTGAGGGATTTACTTCAGATAGATAGTGAAAAATCAACAAGTCATTCATTCAGATGAAATATTTTTTGATGATTCTAATATTTCAAAGTCAAAATCCAAGAAATACATTTTTGCTCAGTGGTCAAGGAATAAAAACATTATAACATGGATGGTTTTTGCAATTTTCCGTACAGTTTGCTCTTGATTTAGAAAGGTTGGCTTGAAAGAAAGAATTAGTTGTTCATCATCCGCATGCTGTTGATCACTTACTTGGTTTCCTTGTGTTTTCAACCTTGTGGCACCCAAAACATGAGTGGATGTTTGCGTGATATTGTGTCATTTATCGTTACGGACTGAGATCGTTCAGAAATATATGACTTGAACCATTTCAGGGCTGAGCTATGCACACCATATCTGTTTTGCAACCTTTCTAACAAAATGTCATGATCAATTGTGTCAAATGCAGCTGACAAGTCCAGCAACATCAGCATTGTCACTTCTCCTTTGCTCAAATTAAGCATACTGTAATTATGGATTCTTGTTAAGAGAGTTTCTGTGCCATGAAACTGCTTGTAGGACGATTGCTGTTCATCATCAAGTTTGTTTCATGTGAGATGATCAACATACTGTTTGACCATAGCACATAGTTTTCCGAGAAATGAAAGGTTAGGGACAGGTCGGTAATTCAAATCAGTTCAAGACCTGTCTTCTTTAAAAGTGGTTTTAGAAATGCATGCTTCAAATCAAGAGGCATTTCTCGAAGTGTCAATGACAGTTGAAGAAACTGCAAGTTATTCACCTTATTCACCATGGGATCAAGAATATATGCTTATCACACCTCGGGCTACAGCCCTCATTAAATTAATCACATATTCCCTCTTCAGTGGTGAATAACCTGTACTAATCTCTGCATCTCAGAAAAAGCTACAAAGATTGTCCTACGGTCTTACCTTACAAGTTGGAGGTCTGTTGATGGGTACACAAAAAGAACGAGTGCAGGGTTCTTGTCTTGGAAGCGTCAAGCATTGAACAGGGAGATTCATGCATGTTGTATTGACTGGACATTTTAAGCTCTGGAAGTGAATCAAGTAATTAAAATAAACTAACAACATTTTGGTGACAACAAAACAGGGTGGTCACAAAAAACCTTACAGTTGATATGTCATTTTCCAGGAGGCCATGATTGAGTCAGTGCCTGGATACTCTTTGTGTATACAAGCCAAGTATGTTAGATCTTTGGAAAATTGGTTAATGATTAAAACAGGACACTACTTTTTTGATAGTAAACAAAAAGGAAGGCAGGAATGCGTTTTTACTACTCTATAGGTTGACCATGGCCCATCAGTAATCTTGAAGCAACTGAGCTTCACAACACAAAATAAGTATGACATAAAATGAAAATAAGAAGACAGAGGCACAATTCAGCGCAAGCCAGAAGGTGCTAGACCAAGTTCATGAGCAGCCTGCACTAAAAATGAAGTTGTCTGAAGGTTGATGATCAGGGTGTTAAAATCACAGGAAAATTGTACATATATTATTATCACCTGGTTGGCTGTGAATATCACTGTTTTCAGTCAAAATATCAGGGCCTATGATATTGTAAAAAATACCACCCTTCAAGGGCGATATTTTTTAACAATGGTTATGACATCACCAGCATTTCAGCTGCCTGATGATGTCACAAACCAAACAATGGCCAAAACAATAGGATTGTGACGTCATATCCATTGTTGCTCCATGGTGACGTCACATTTTTGTAATGGCAGAAAATAGTCTCTCTTTATAACTGAAAATTTGAGTTAAAACCAGGTGATAAAAACAAAACAACCCAAGTCAGGGTCACTGAGTAACAATATCACGAGCTGTTGTTGTGATATTAATTCACACAACAGCTCGCGATATTGTTACTCAGTGACCCTGACTTGGGTTGTTTTGTTATAACATCTTAAAAGAGCGTCAGAAGCCCTGGATAGATAAGATATACATAACAGTGCTACAGATAATTTGATCTTCAAGCAAGATGGGGCATCAGCCACACTCTCATAGAGAGCCCAGAACTGGACATTACAGACCTTAGTTGCCCAATGAAGGCTTCCATTCAGTTTGTATTTGAAAAACGGACTCAAATTTACATTTTTCACACCTCTGCACCATTTAGGCCCACTGTAGAAAAGTCATCAGTCCAAAAGGACCTCCAAATGAATAAATTATCTCTAGAAAGGTTGTTCTTAGCTATACAAGTTATTTTTGTATTGAAAAATAAGTAATTGTTACAATGAGCATTATCCAAAACATTATTCATAAGTGTAACGTTTTTTTGTGACCACCCTGTACACTGTTAAAAATTTTGCGTAGAGGCACAGAAAATTCTGTTAGACTACAGAAAAACTTGTTGGATATCTGCAACTTCAGTAATGCTTACAGACTCTTCTCTGTTGGCACATTGCCAACAGAACATTTCTGTAGTGAGCTTAATTACATGTAAATCTGTACATATACTGGCTTAAAAAGTATATGTACAGATATGTGAAATGCCTCATACATTGTTAATGAGGTGTTGTTGTATCACAATTTAATAATCTCTGTGACGGTTTTTCCAATCACACCACTGAATAGTAACACAAAAAAGGATCATAAAATCAATATTGGAGGAACTCATTTGTACTTAACAATCTAAACAGCTGAGAACAGTGAAAGGTAAGAGACGATTTCTTTATTTTAGATAAAGATACATGTAATCCAAATGTAGTATTTTAGATTCACCTAATTACCATGCAAGTGCTAATTTATGGGTGCAGGTGCTTGAATGAAGCTTTGAAAAATGATATGAACAATTTAGAAGCAGCCAATCAACATAGGGGAGATTGGGGTAAGTTGTGCCACCCAATGTTGAAAAACAAGAGTAAAGAATGTGGTGACACTCTGTACCCATTATTATACAACATTATAAAAGCTGGTAAATAATTACTAAATATTATACTGCAAAAAGCTTCATTTAAAAATTTACTTTATTGTTGAAAACTTGATATGATGAGAAGTGAGGAACAACAGAAATATTTCTCATTTGCACAATATATAATGATTAACACTATCAAGTTATGTCATTCTGGCTCATTGTTGATACTACAGGCCTATCTGAAATTTTGTGTTGTCAAATTTAATCTAGGATTTTTGGCATGATTTTGGTGTCAGCTTATTTAGTATGATTTATTTCTCACAATATTTTTGCTGACTGCTATGACTTGCCTTAGGCATCATGTAAATGAGTGAGACTAAAAGAAACTTGTGTCAAATGTGTTATTCAACATTCCAAAGAAACTCATAATTCTAGTGTCTACCACATTTGATTTAATTATTTGTACATGGCATCATTGATTGATAACTTTCAAGTAATATATCAGCTTATCAAAGAAACATTATACAAGTGATGGCCTGATGGGTATAAATTAAAAGGTACAATGCAAGGTTTTTGTCTGAATAAATTGGGTGGAACAACTTGCCAATGACGTGGCACATTTTAACCCACCTCATGACAAGTTGTGCCACAATCACAACTTTTATTAATGCATGATTAGGCCTATGGCCATGTCCCTTGCTCTTGATTACTTTTAATTTACTTTACATATTTAGATAATGCTGTAATGGTAGCAGTATGGTGAAAATATTAAAAATGGAACAAGACCTCAATCTTTGCAATCCATAGGTGTAGGAGGTCATTTAATTTTGCGGTGCTGCCCAAACAATATTGCCTAAATTGTCCCAAAAAATAAAAACTCCCAAAATTTTCTACTTAAATCTGCATGAAAAATCGACTTCCCTCCTATGGCTATGCCCCAATCCAAGAAGCAAAAATGATGACCTGAGAAACAATGAAGTTTTGAGTTATGGTGTCTGAAAACAGGGTTAATTGTAACTTTCCTACACACTTTTGCCCAACAAAAAATCTTTGCATTGAAATAACAATTATTACTGGTTTTTCTCTTCTATGATTGACTAATAGCAAATTTTGGTATATAATTAAGTTTGCTCATGTGCAAATAGACTTTGTGATTGATATAGTATCTTGTAGAAGCAGAAGCGATTATTTAGCAAGGAAAAAAATTCACTTGTTAATTTGTTAACTACTTTGTAACAATATAATTATTTATTGTCCTAGTGGACTATCAAATTGTGTTAATACCAAAATTGTTAAGTATGATTTCTATCACAGTGAAAGAATGCCTGTTTCAAGTGATTGGGTTGGTTGATGAGAAAACAAAAAACAGTTGCCACCAAAATCATTATGTAGTTATAATTTACAATTTCTCTTTTCAGAGATACACCAGAAGTACCACGACAATGGATGATTGAGGCTCTATGTCCTGTATTTATGGGAAGACGTTGGAATACGGTATAGGAACATTGTAACTGCTGGCCAACATAGATCCAGGTGAACCAGCCGGTATGTGAATAAAACCCAGGACCCAGCATTTGGCAACTGAGCGCACAACTTAATGAGCCACCTCGTCCTCTTCCCAGACTCAGAAATGGCAACACAGCAAAAGAAACTGACAGATGATGTATATGATAATGTTGTCCCAAGTTTCTTGCAGGTTCTATCAATGTCATGCAATTGATGATTTGTACATTGTGTGATTATTGAGAGTGACTATGTGCACTGTGCAGTGTTTTTTTTTAGAGAGTATTTAAAAAAGTCGATTTTGAACAGAAACTGTATAAATAACCTGATTTCATATTTACTCATCTGAATTATTTTTCAATAAAGTCTTACAAAATATTTTGACATGACATGATATTGTGTGCTTCCGCATTTGGAGATATATGTCATAAAGGTTTAAACATGTTTATCTTGCTGAAAGATGTTTTTATAAGAAATGAAAAATGCTATGGAGCATGTGAGTCTCATCGAAGGTTGTGTATGTCAGTACTGTCAGGAATTTGGCTTCCAGAGTCATAAACATGTGAAGTTCCGATCAATTTTGCATCAGAATAATGACAATGTTGATGTCACTACTGGTGCCTGAAGAATAGAAAGGCAGATTGATAATTAGCATACATCTGAGAAGTTTTTGAAGCTATGTGTTTATCAAAAGCATAGTACCCGTGATAATCGGTATAATGAGAGTAGGAGTCCAGGGAAAACAGAACAACTACTACTACAACGTTAGAGGAGATTGATAGGCATGCATTAATAAATGATTAATAAGCGTAGTGGTATAATATGAACAGTTTGAGAAACCACAACCACTTATGGTTGTTGTAAGATATGAAATGGTGTTGCTTGCAAAGTTTAAGGTGTGGGCATTGAGTAGTTTGGGAGGAGTAGCGTAAAGCATCCATGAATTAAGGGTATGATTTATAATTGATGACTCTTTTTATTATTCTCCTTATCCATCGGACGGGCTTTCCTCAGCAACATCTATTAAACAGAGTTGAAATATATAAATTAACTACTTTTGGCAATAAATATGTTATGTATACCTAGTATTATGTTTTTATGGGTTCTACCATTAATTTTTGCTTGATAATGAACAAACTAATCTACCAGAACTTGCAATTTGTTGCTTAACTTCATAGGAACTGATTAAACAGTAAGTTTTGCAAAGTTGGTTGACTGAGTGGTTACAGTCCCTTGCTCCACTGTAAGTCCTGAAAGTCTGTTAAGGTTTATAAATATTGTTAAATTCAAAAATCTATTCACCACCATAAGCATAAGTTTACAAATGGCTATTGAGGCCTACAGCATATTATTTATAAAACTGGAGTCAAAGGGAGATCCAGCAATATTTGAGATGCATAGCAGTTCATGCAAAATATGCTGTCATGACACGAAAGTCCCAGGGGTCCAGGCCAACAACTATAAATTTCCCCCTGGTTATCCCATTACGTATTTATGGGGTTCAAGCCCAAAACTAACATGGATAAGTTGCTAATTATCCTGGATGTGAAAAAATCCCAACAATTTTTAAAATTTTTTCAATTTCTTAAACCATTGAACTGCTTGCAAATCATCCTTTTGTCAAGCAAATTACAGTACCCTTCCGTCCTCCGTGAATGGTTGAGCTTTAGGTTGTGTATTTATGCTGGGTAGACTAATAAGGATATGATGCGATACAGGGACACAGCAATGAGGAGAATGGTGGCTGAAACTTCTGTCGACAATATATACTGGTGATTCAACCAGAAAAGGAATCAAACCTGGGACCAGCAGGGGCGGGGGGGGGGGGGAAGAAAATTCTGGTTGGAATAATACTGTCCAGTCACCCATGCCAAATAAATGGTATTTTAGTTTGACTGAATGTTTCTCTCCACTTCATAACTGCTTACAGTGGTTTTTTTTAGTGGCATAAAAAGTCCAATCTGTTCATCCATTCGGTTTAATACTGCATAATTAATTTGAAGGGAAATGTGTCTCAACATTTAAGAATAACACATTAAAACATAAAAAAAAAAATCTTCTGGTGGGGGGGGGGGAGATGCAATTGCAAAAATTTTCTTTTCATATGTATGGAACCTTTATTTGCTAATTTAGTAAATGACAAATTTCATTAGTATTGGTTCCAGTATTGGACCTGTGTATTAAAAGTAAATATTAATAATTCATTGAAGAATGCCGGAAAGATGAATTGAAAGCAGGGTCTCCTTGCTATTTTTTTCGTGCCTCAGGGGATATTGTTTAAAGTCCCAGAGTGTTTTGTAATGAAAAGTATAATATATAGAGACTTTAAACTTCTACAAGTAGATTAATGTTTGATTTCATGGTGAACTGAAGCACAAATTAAACTATCAATCTCAGTTTTCGTATTTGTGACACCTATCACAAGTCATTGATGTATGACTGATTTTTCTGTAATCCTACAGAAAATTCACTACAGACACTGCCTGCGTGATTACAGAAATATCCAGTAGACACATAAATGGTTTTCTGTAACCTCACTGAGACCTCTGGAAAAAAAATTTCCCGAAATATCTGTAATCTGACAATTATTTTTTAACAGTGTAGAAGGGAAGACTAGGCATGATGGAACGATGTGTGGCCTTGCACAAACTATTACGTGGAGTATATAGTATATAGTCTATTGAAACTCACGCAAGGCCGAGCATTAGGATCAGGTACACAGGCTCCCACAGGATCACATCGAGGTGCTGACCCGTCAGATTGTATACGGCATACACGACGTACAACTAAACAAATTTTGCCTGGAGGACACTTAAGACCCTGAAAATATTAAAACATGGCGTGACATAAGGAATAAAAAACATCATATATATATGTATCATTCTGTCTTAGCAAACTGCAGGTATAGATTGTGCTCTCAAGTTCTTGGAGTGGGAGAAATATTTGCCCAAATCTTATGAATTCATGGGTCAAAATTTGGTAAGTCTGAAATACTTGTCTCCGGTGTTTAACAATAATTCATGATGACAGAAAGGCACATGCAGGACCTCTTGATGTCATTTGTCATAGACAAGGATATTAGCAAAACTTCTGACACAAAAAATATGTGGAAGGTTATTTTCATCCCATCCAAAAATAGCATTGAAGTGGCCAACCCCCCTGAAAATGGCCTGTCTCCACCAACATTTTCTTTGAAAGATTGCATCACAAAAACTTGTACAGGATCTTGATTCAATTAAACTCTTCCATACATGGAGACTTGAGTATCACTCTTCTAAAATATAGTTTCTAAATTCTGAAATAATATCCTGTATAAGAGCAGGAGGTTGTTGTGTCAATGTCTCCAATATTGCGTCATTAGCGTCACACCAGTTTGATTTCTTAATAAAAATGAAAGGGATGCACATTTTGTGAGAAAACCTTGTGTCTGACGTTGTCTGAGAACCCAAGAAAATAACTGAACTATCTGTAGCTCTGTATCATTTATGTAAACCAAAATATTTGAGTGTTTCTGTTGGCATGTCGGTTGTCCTATCTTAATTTGTCATTAACAAACGCCTTGCTGCTCTATTTTGACTGCATATTTCTGGACCAGAATTAATGTGAACATGCTTCTGGTGTTCATAGGATCATTGCATGCACAAATTACCAGATTGCCATTTTTGCACTGGTCCCTAGAAAGATTTTTATCTTAATTATCATTAGCATCACACTGTCATTAGCATCACAACAAAAAATGGCTTCTTTCCTTGACCTCACTAAAATTCTGTTGCAGGTGACAGGAGTTAAAATTGTGTTCAATATATATTATCAATTAATGTTTTAACAAAATATTACACACAATTTTTGCAATTTCCTTGCATCTGACATGCTTAGTATGAATTTTGACGCTTCTCTGAGATTACTAATAAAATATGGGGTGTCAGTGACATTTTACCGTTGTCTAGCACCTGAAATATGGTTCAGCTAAGACATTGGGCCCTGGAGGGGTAGTGGAGATCATCTTTGTTATTCAGAATCCAAACTATTAGTGAAAAGAGTATTTTTGTTTCTGTTTGTAAATTTCTAGTTCAAGAAAATGTTCTATCTTAATAAGTATTGGTCGTAGAGACCTGAAATATAGCTCAATGTTTGCAGAATAGCCACTTTCCCATACGTTGGTAATACATTCTTCAGCTCTAAGTGGTGCGAATTTCAAGTTATAGGCATGATGCTAATGACACACACAACACATTCGGTATTTAATTGATCAAAATGCATTATCTCAAAAATAATTGGTACTAGAGACCTGGAACTTGGCCTAAAATGTGCAAGCTACCTGCCTGATCATTGGTAATAGATTATTTAGCCCAAAGTTGTCAGGATTTTTCTGTTATAAGTGTGATTTCAATGACAGTCAAAAAACATCACAGCTGTAAATATCACCTGATTACAGATCAGCAAAGCATTTGAGACCCTTGGACATGACAGTGCAGTGATAGCTGATTGTTTGACCTACCCAATGCCAACTTAAAAAGGCGTTTCTGGACTAAAAAAATTTTCAAAATTTTTTCAGCTGAAATTTCAAGGTTTTCAAATTTTGACCCTAATACCATTTCAAGTGCAATCTCACAGCAACCAATGATTAACAATTTTTTTCTCAAACAATCTTCTTGCCTTGTTGCCCAATAAATTACCACCAATCAAGTTCGCCTATAGCATCAAGGAGCTTCGAATAATGAGACTGCAAAATCTACGAGTCTAACAGTCTCATAACAGGTAAACTGTAGTCGTACGGAGAATTTAGCCATTTTAAACTCACACAGCGTTGAGCACTGCCATCAGGTATACAGGATGCCACAACGTCACATCTAGGCGGAGGAGGCCCAGCAGGTGCTCCAAGACATGCAGGACGATTAACAACACAAACTTGACCAAGAGGACACTTAAGCTCCTGAAAATATTAAAAATTCAATTATGAAAAATAGTGTAGTAAAGAACTTAATATCATTCAGTCTTTAGTCAGTCTAAGAATATTTCTGAGACAGACGTCCCTTACAGTCTTAACTCATACGCCTTATGGAGCTGCATTTGCGGACCCCCGTGGACGTAATTTCGGTATCTGCGGGCCAGTGTTGCTCCAAATTATCTTCAAAATGTACATAATTATCTTGCAGAAGACAAGCCCTACTCTGAGTTCACTACTAGTTCTCAAAATAAATGATCTTGGGTTCACTACTAGTACTCACACTACATGATCTAGGGTTCACTAGTAAGCTTTTCAGGATAAGGGAACTTAGCTGGCTACTAAGAATGTCCCCTTAATGTAATGCATTACATAATAGTCACATTGCAGGTTTGCTGAAGCGAAACATATGTTTGCATACATATTCAATAAGATTATTAAAAAAATTCACATAAAACGGTTCGATTACCCCCTCTTAGTGACCTCCACTAAGCCTTAATGGACTTAAGTTCTTAGTAGCCAGCTAAGTTCCCTTATCCTGAAAAACTTCACTAGTACTCACACTACATGATCTAGGGTCCGCTACTAGTATTCACACTGCATTATCTAGGGTTCACTACTAGTACTCACACTACATGATCTAGGGTTCACTACTAGTACTCACACTACATGATCTAGGGTTCACTACTAGTACTCACACTTCATGATCCAGGGTTCACTACTAGTACTCACACTACATGATCTAGGGGGTGTGGATTCTGGCACACACGTAGGTCTCGGAGAGCATGGAGGGTTCTGGATCACTGAACTTGGTGCAGAACATTCAGTTGGTAATAGCTGACACTTCTGTCCTGCAGGGCATTTGAATCCCTGAAAGTTTGGAAACATCAATTTTACAGGATGGGAAGGCAGTAATACAACAAAATTTTCACTCAACTTTACATTTTGATTACTTAAAAAGAAAAAAATCTGTGAATAGTGCAACTTGGTAACTTGGCACGGATTAGAAGAATGTTATCAGCTCTCATATTAGACCGGCAGCCTAGGGCCTTTAGCCTAATCGAAAGAGGTACCACTAACGGAGCATATGGGTATAAAGACAATAATAAGGCGCAACAGAAAACCCATTTCTGGCACGGCGTATCGGTCGCGTTTGCCCCTGGCGGCCATTTTCCAAGATGGCCGCCATAAAAATAGGTGCATGCAGTTTTTGGTCTAGATCTTTAATGGCTTATCGGATTCTGATAATTTTTAGGTCAAAATAAATGTATTTCAATATTCCCAATGTAATGATGTCATAAAAGATTCAATATTGTAAGCGATTCATGCTGTTTTTAAGGATCAAATGCAAAAAATGACTTGTATTATTGACTTTAGAGTAAAAATGCCACCTTTAATCAATTCCAAATGTTCTAAAATATCAGCAGGTATGCCTATTTTGTTGCTATATCATTTTTGGTCTTGATAATATTTACATTTATGTGAGAGACCAGGTCAAGTAAAAGCATACATTTGTCTAATTGAATGTAAATCATAAACATATTATCAAAGTTTTGGATCTGCATATTACCTTGGTGCATTTTCTGCTATTAGGCAGTTTTGTCAATAATAAGTATTAAATTTATGCTTTTTTCATGGTCAAATACAAAAATGTGAGAAAACACATAAATCGCACATAATTATCATTGGCATTGTTGTTTATTGCCATATTGGTTTCAGACTGAAAAATTAAGCCATAATAAAATCTCTTCTATTCCTACAACCAACCATGCAATGATTGCATACAGTCCCCCATCTCTTCCTTATCAATGAATGGTTCACCTGCAACACCTGGGAATGGTCCCAAGCTATTGATAATTCGACATGTTCCTTGTAAGGAACACGCCAAATTAATTATCAAGATTGGTCCAACACAGATAGTTTACACTTGGCAGCAAAATTATTCAACCCCTCTGATTTCTTCCCAGTAGTAAAGAGGTTTTGTAAAATGAGTGTGATGACATCAGAATGTTTCAAATCACAAAAAGTATGATAGCACCACATACCAGACTACATATGCTAAATCAGCTGTGCACAATAACTAGATCTAGTTGGCAGGACTGGTTCCATTTCACAAATGGGTCAAAACATTTGAACAACTATTTAACCCTGTGCTCAAATGCTAATCCAATGGCAGCAACAGGGTTGAAACATTTTTGACATTGTTGACCCCTATGCGAAATACAAACCACCTACCAGGTTCTGGTGCCCTTCCTAACAGTTTGGCATTATGTTGTCTGATACAAATTGATGTTATCCTTTTCATGATTTGATATATATGCTGATGTCACCACACTGATTTTGCATTTGTCAGCTATTGAATTCAATGGAAAAACATCAAGGGGTTGAATTATTTTGTTGCCAACTGTAGAGAGTATTTGCCTGAACTATATTCAATACATACTAGTAAGTTGCCCACAGCTTGGAGGGCACAAAATAGAACACAATAGAAAATATAGGATTGTGATAAAATTAGAAGGATAGATAGATAGGCCCAGATTGATTTATTGATTGATTTATTGATTGAAAGGGCCGAGATAGGCCGAGATAATCTGATAACAGATAGATGGGGATTTTTATGAGAGTATCGTTTCACAATCAATAGTTGCAGTACCCATAGATTGGAAGGAACAGAATAGAAGCGATTGGTAAACTTTTAAAAATATAATTTGATTTGATAGTGCCCAGATAGACTTAAAGAGTAAGATTAGAAAAAGATGGGCCTGGTATCTGCGAGTGTAGGCTGCAGTGGGTCAGAGATTTATCACACGGGGCGGGCTGGGGCAGGCCGGGATTTTTTTTTTTCCTTGTTTCACATTTTTAGTGGAGGTGAGTACCCATCTCCATTTATGCAGTCACAATGAGAGAATGGAATTTGTGGTGGGAAATTTGAAATTTGAGCATTTTCAGAATGTCTTTTGGGCACTGACTTGGCCATTTTGTTCGGAGATGTTTGGAGTCAAGAATTAAGTATAACTTGATTATAGAGCATGTATCTGGCATAGTTATGAATCGCAGGCATGTTGTAATTTGGACAAGACTTCCTTTGCTTTGAATCTTGATTGGATGCACCGTTAAAAAAATTATGTGAATTGTGTTTGTGTATGCAAATCAGCTGTCCACCATTTTGTAAATCATGTGTGTTGTGTTCTGTGTATGGAATGAGCTGACCTGGAACTATGTCATTGTGACATTTGGATGTTTGTTGCTCAGTTTACTGACCTTGGAATTTATGTTATCATAAAACTAGGTCACAGGAGATAAGATTTCAATAGTTATACAAATTTCCAAGTATTTCAGTTAAATATAGTGTAGGATGTATTGATGGATAGAAGAATTATCGACAGATTGCTAGCTAGATAAACGGATAGATAAATACTGCTAGATATATAGCATGGCTGGAAAAGTAGGGAATTCGGGCATGTCATTGCCTGGAAACCCTAAATCTCACTTAAAATTTTTGAAAAAAGGTCCAAATTTCTGACTTGGATATATGGAGGCTTGATTCGCGAGAATTCATGGGCAATATTATCGTATTTTATCAAATTGCCATGAAATTCATATTTTTTCTAGCCCTGGACAGATAGAATGGATGGATTTTATGAATTAGATAGATTGCACCAACCGGAGAATCTATCCTAGACAAATAGGTTTGATATGTCAAATTATCATAAATTGACATAATGCTTTCAGATTCAACAATGTCTAGAGACTCTAGTTCGATTCACATCTTCACAGCCAATTTTGACCTTAATTTTGAGGTATCACACTCAATCTTTACATCAATCAGCATGATATCCATGCAGATCTGGATCTATCCAGACGTGATAACTCTCTGGGCCTTACGGTTGAGCTTCAGCGACCATTTTCCTAAAAGTCTGGAAGTTAAACATGAATTAAACACATGAAGTTGTGCTGATCGGTTCAGTCTCGGGAGTGGTTTGCCGTATCCAGCAAAGGCTGTGCTGGAGTGGATTGCATGAATTAGATGGATAGATTATAAAGATGAAATAGGTAGCTTACACTGATTACAATAGTTAGATAGATAGATTACAGATTTATCAAAAGGGTTTGGTAAGCGAGAGCAATAGGATGCAATTTGGTACTTTGGTTATAATTTGTGACACAGTCCAACATGTCCAGCAGGGGTTAGGGTCAGCTCAGTTGGTAATGCACTGGTTTGCCAATCACTGGGCCCTGAAATTGTGATGGAAAGGAATTTCAATCATCCTTTGCGCTTAATTGGTGTGTCCTAAGCTCAAATGTTCTATCCATCGGTCCAAAATATCCATGCCAATCAGACATGGGATTTGAACTCTTTGCAAAGTCTAGATTGATAAACTAAGTTGGTCATTTTGGCACTCTTCAAGTTAACTGGCAGTGGTACACTAATTTACAGGTGTATAGACCAGCATAATTAGTGATAGATAGATTGATGGAGAGATATGGTAGGTACAGCCCTCTAAGTGCAGCTCTGGGCTCTCACAAGAGTTGATTGATGAGATGGGAGACAGCAGTCCTCAAATGCTTCACATTTACCCTATGTGAGAGATCCTTTAATTGCCCTACAGACACTGAAACAAGCGATTGCCAATTTAATGTCAGATGCGATCTAGAGTTTCCAGCCAGTTAACTGCAACAGTAAACTGTTACAGTTAACTGTTTGAAATAGCATTGAAATGACATTTGTGTCAACTGAACAGTTGCTGAGTTTTTCTGGTTCCCCACACGGGGTTTCGATGCGAGTTAAAACCTTCAACGGAGAAGGCAGGAATCATAACCGCTCTGCCACCTAGCTGCCCCAATGAGAAAGTAAGATCTTTATTGACATGGTTTTATGGAACTAAGCAGGTCTTAGGATATATTATATGACAGCTGGGTGGCCAAGTGTTTTCAGTCCTGAGGGTCTTCTTTGCCTGGGTTCGAATCTTGGGCAGACAATTTAGAATATTTTCAATGTACTCTCAAGATCAAAGTCCCAGGTGGATGTCATTCAGAAGAGATGTTAAATCATTGGTCCTTTCAATCTTTTTCAAATGGAGTAAACGTGTAACGTGTAGGCCTAGAGGACATTTCATCCATCTGCCATCTCATTGATCAATCTAAGGACCCACTCCTCTTAAATGGCTGCACATGTGCATACCATATTTATCTATCTGATATCTATCTATCTATATCTATCTATTTAGATCTATCTATATCTATGTAATATCTATCTATGTAATATCTATCTATCTATTTATCAATGTCTTCAGGACCATATCTCTCTGAATACCTATACTTATAGCAGTGCTGGACAAATTATCTGCTGGATTCAGAGGATTTTAACTAAGACATCACGCCAACTCCATTTAGCAACCTGTAGATTCTTGTTGGATTTTACCATGGAAAAAGACTTAAAATTGATAAATTGTCCTAAAACTATTAAATATGGCATGCATAAATATACGTATTTAAATTGAAACTTATAAAAATCTGATATGTTTTAATGATTCACACCTGATAAGACAAATGTATGCAAAACTGCGGAAATATCATTTCACAACGTCACAATTTTACTTGACCTGGCTGCTCACAAAAATGTAAATATCTTCATCTCCGAAAGTGACAAAGCAACAAATCAGACATACTTGCTGATATTTTGGAACATGTGAAATTGATGAAAGGTGGCATGTTTTACTCAAAAATTAACATTACAATCATCAAGTGGCCAACCAGCAGCAACAATATTTTTTGGTCTTTGCTTGGTCTCCTCATCATATGTATTTACAACTCATCTCATGTCATTATCATGCTCTATACCTTTTTGTAATAATGCAATGTTATTCAAATAATGATGATGAAATCAAATAATTTTATTTCTGTCTGTCGGTGTGTCAAAGTCAATAATGCAAGTCATATGCCTTGCTTCGCCTGGAAATCCCAAATTTATCACATTTTTGACAAATGATCACAAGAAACAGTATAAAATACTCATAATTTCTTCTTTTTGGCATCACCATTGGATTGGGCATATTGAAAAATATATAATTTGACACAGAAATGATAAAAATCTGACAAGCTGTTGGAGAGTTATGCCAAATTAGACACATTTATTCGTGAATGCTGATAAGTGATGTTGTGACGTCACAATTCTCACTTGACGTGACCAGTCATATAAATGGGAATATCTTCATCACTAAATGTCACACAGCAACAAATAAGACATGGTTTCTGGTATTTCTGTATGTCAGGAAGTTTTTTATGATGCTATTTTTACCCTAAAACCAACCATTCATTGACTATGATGCCTTATTTTGCCAGAGAATCTTGATTTTTTTCCAAATTTTTCACTTTTTTTGCATTTGATCCTTAAAAACAGCATGAAACGCTTATAATATTGAATTTTTTATGACATCATTGCATTGGGAATATTGAAATACATATATTTTGACCCAAAAATTATCGAAATCGGATAAGCCATTAAAGATCTAGACCAAAAACTGCATGCACTTATTTTTATGGCGGCCATCTTGGAAAATGGCCGCCAGGGGTAAACGCGACCGATACGCCGCGCCAGAAATGGGTTTTCTGGTGCGCCTTATTATTCCCTTTATACTCATATGCTCCGTTAGTGGTACCTCGTTCGACTAGGCTAGAGCCCTGGGCTGCCGGTCTATATCCACAAATCTTAAGAATTTTTGAGCAAAATTGTGCTCATTTTAAAAGTACTGCAAAGAGACTTGTCAAGTTGTCATTGCCTTTAGTCATGCACACCACATTTTCTTGAGATACACTATGTCCCGTAGACTCAATCTACCTGTAAAAAGTCATCAGGTTTTTGTAAGAAGGCTTTATTTGTAACACCCCCCCCCGCCCCACATAAAAGGTAATTAAGATGTAATTTACAAAATGTTACACCAAAACTGATATCAGTGTTATATAGGGATGTAAGGTCTAAAGGACATGGCTGATTTTTGTATTTATTCAATAACGCAAATGAGTTTATGTCACATTACGATTATCAAATTGAAATAATGTGGTTATTGCTGATATCTCCGCACAGTTTATCCATCACATTTGGTGACCATTTTGTCTTTTACTTACATCACACGTTGGTCCCTTCAGCTTGCATTGTGGCGGACATCCAGTTCTGAAGCATCTTGTAAGTACGCATTCCTCGTTTGCTCTGCATTTGATGTCCTGTAAGAAAGAAGTAGAGAATATTTTAAGTGCATGTAATAGGTTCACAATTGAAGAGGATAATTTTTTTCTCTATTCAGCAAGTCATGTCAAATGAATGGCAATTATCACATTTGCTGGGAAAGAACACATCCCAGTAAAATTGAGTGAATTGATCATTTCATGGCCATTTGGACGTATACAATGTACCCTGGTGCCTCACATTTTATATTTTCCACTGAAAAACTTTGTTCTTTCGACAATGTTACCTACATCAAATGAGAGATGAATGTAATGAACACGGTTGAAATAAAAGCGTTCTCTTTTTGAAAGGTCTGGAACTGAGGTTAAAACAAAATGATCTTCCTACCTGGCAAGTTGGGAGTGTCTCAGATGGCACACAGAAAGAGCGAGTGCAGGGTGCTTGTTGACCTTTCACAGGGCAGGGGGCTTGGAGGTTCATGCATTTTTGATTACCAGGACATTCCAAGCTCTGAAAAAGGAATGCATTTTCTAGTCACTGTACTTGGTAATATTTTGTTTTTTGAATGCGACATAATGACTGCCATTGGCAGCAATATTAAAGTTTTTCCTGGCATAGATTTGAACAACACTTTTTCCTACATGCTCCAGTACAATGGTTATGGGGGCAACCTCCCATTCGGGAGTGCAACCAGTTTGGCTCTAGGTTTATAAACAAATAAATAACTTCTTACACAGTTTTTGGGAAATAAATAAATTCTTTCCGGGTGCCCTTGAAATGAATAATAATTAGTAATAGGAAGAAGTGTAAAGTTCAAGTCAGGGCCATAAAAAACTTAAACGTGCTGCTGCCTATTGCAGGTTATAACTTTCCTAACTTTAAGTAAAAATGATCAGAGGACAACTGTGACTGATCATACAGGTAAGACTAAATTTAGTTATGCCATGATAGACTCGACAAAAAATGTATCTGAACAGTTTTGACAAGTAATGAATAGCCCTCAGTTCAATCACGGCATAAATACCACATATTTATTGCGCATTGATGCTCGTATCGAGGCCTATATATATATGAATCATGCAGCACTTGGTTCACAAAATGAGGGCTGCTACATGAAATTTCATGCGATAATATATAAATATCACAATTTTTATCACATAAAGGTCGTTATCGCTCAAAACTTACACAGGGTCTCGGTACACAGGATGCCACACATTGAGGTTGTGATCCTTCGGGTTCGGCAGCACTTTCATCTAGGTTCACAACACAATCCTGGCCAGTTGGGCATGTGAGCTCCTGAAATAATATTACGTTTTGTATTCATTAGGGTGGTCAAAATTTGTATGGGAAAAAATCAAATTTCCTAAAACCCCAATTTGAAAGTAGGAATTGATGACCACATAAGTGAAACAAACATATGCCACCTTTCAGCCAAATCGGTTAAGATTTAGAGATCACACAAAACTTTTGAAGTTTATAATTTAATTCCCCATTCGCGGAACTGAAAATTGCTCAATTTCCTGCATCTTTCTCAAAAGTGAATATTTTTTGCATTCTTTCTAGTATGATCAACTTGGCACGGAAAAGTACTATCTGGGGGGTTGATTACTCATAGTAAGTGAAATATGCGCCAGTTTTCAGGAAAAAATGCTTGAAAAGTTTTCCCATGTAATATCTATGCTGAGCCCTGATAAAAATCTTTTTAAGTCAAAATGAATACCATGACTGGACTGGATTGCCCGTGGATTGGACATCCTGGACATTTCCAAAAAACTTTATTTGATCAGAATAATTGGCTGTTGTTGCAAGATTTGCCAGTACCAATAATTTTGAGATCTGCTGGTGGGCAATTACAGGTCAAACTTGAACAGCTTTGTGCAATCTCTAAATATTAATAAATTTTGCTGAAATGTAACAGTTCTCGTCACACTTACGTGGAATCTCAAGTTCTTTTCTATGCTGTTGAAATGTTATGTCAGAGATGACACTATTCTAGCATTGCAATATATTTAAACTTCAAGCTGTGATGTCATTTTAAACTGGGTCTGATTCCCCATTCCCCAGCTTCTAGCCAATGAGAATCCACAAAACTGAGCATCACAGTTTCAACTCAGTGTCAAAGTGAAAATTGGGTCTGGGAAAACCCATACAAGTTTGACATCACAGCCTCTCAGCCAATGGGCTGCCAGAACAAATATACATAACATAAGCCATGTGTTTACAAACAAATTGTCAAAGCCCCCTGTTTATACCAACTTCCATGAGAGTTTTAAGTTGAAAGTTACAAGTTTGTAGATTAATGAAACAACTATGTGGGGATTATAGCAGTTGTCTACTGTAAATGCTCACAAAGCTGCCATTTGGTAGGATTAGACTGGTGATTGCTATGATAAATCATTGGGATCACAAATGTAATGCTTCCTTCAATATATCAATGTTTGAACTGTGATGCATAGTTTACTGTCAGCCCATTGGCTATCAAGCTGTGATGACGTGGTTGTAGGGGCTATCCCTGACAAAATTCTTACCGTGACACTGTGTTGAAACTGTGACGCTCAGTTCAGGAGGATCAGCATTGGCTTGAAGCTGGGGAATCTGACCCAGTTTGAAATGACATCACAGCTTGTAGTTAATTTACATATATTGCAATGCTAGAATAGAGTGATCTCTGACATCAGAGTTCAACAGCATATAAAAGAACATGAGATTCCATATAAGTATGATGAGGCCTGTAACACAATACCTTCTGTGTTGTTTGTATGTATGTTTGTTTATTATATGAAAGCAGAAAAAACAAAATGATAATCGGGCTGGCACCATTATTACAATGTGACAAGGTAATTTGAAATATAGGTAGAAATAATAATTAGTTCATAATTGATATTTACAATAAACATGGGTAATACGCATATTAGAGTACAATAATTTTTAAACTTTAAAGAACATATAAATAATTAATGGCATTATTCAAGTAATTCCAAGTATCCTAGAAATTTCTCATTGAAATACTAAATTTCATTGATGCAATTGTAGAGGCGCATTTTTCCAACTAAGCATATCTAGAGAAGTTTGAAGATCGTCTGAACTTTCAATTGTTGTTTTTTCATTTCCTTTGTTTTACAGATGATTTTTTTTTTTTAAGTCCTACCTTTATAGAAAATTTCCTGCTCTTCTTTATTTAAATTGTCATTTATATATACATCAGTTCCTTTCAGTTTGCTTCTCAGATAATGTATTTCTTTTAGGTCCTTCCTTATGCTCCTGAGGCGATCTGTTTTGGTTGTCACCTTCTTTCATAACACTCATTGTGGGATCAGATGACTTCAGTTCAATATCCATCTTATCTTTTATAAGTTACACAGAAAATTTATTTTCAAGGAAAATGACCATCATTACATAAATTTGTTTATCACATTTTATGTTTATAAATTGGCATTTTTGAGATAAAAAGTGTGCGTAGCTTAGAAAATTGCTCACAAGAAAATGTATGGTCACCCAACAAGAACTATGTCAGCTATTCTTGATGTGATAATCCTTCTGTTGGTCATATTTTCAATTAATCAGTGGTTAGATAAGTAACTTCTGATAAGAGAGAGAGATTTTCCTCTAATTGTTCAATTACAGACAGATGAATAAACATTATGTGGAACTGTTATTAACGATAATATGTTTTATAAAAAAAGACTTACTTTGCAATTGGTAGGTGTCCCACGCACACAAGTAGGTGTTGGGAAGCATTGGCATGGAGGGCTACTAGATGCCAGGCTGCAGTTGACTGGTTGAAGTATGCAACGTTGACCGCTGCGGCAGCTGTGGCCCTGAAATATATCCTTATTATTTAGGCCGGACTTTTTTAATTTTTAGCTTCTCGGATCGACCGACCCAACATTTTTCTGCCTGCTGGAAAAAAAATTGAGCATAACCAGAATTTTTATCAAATTGACTTTATAAAAAGTTGAGATTTCACCTTTCATTTTTTCGTTCTATCGACCTACCCTAGAAAATGTGCCTCGAGAAGATCTGAGAAGCTAAAGATCAATTATGTCTTGCCTTATTTACAATTTTGGATCATGCCAGAGTCAGTAGTGATTAGGAATGCAGAGGCATGAAATTGAAGATGACTCATATGACCAGAAAATAACACTAGCACAATCCTAAAGTTGGAAACAAACTTGTTTTCAATTTTCATTCAAGTTCTTGTACGGTGAAGAACCTTTTTTCATAGTGATATCCCCAACAAAAATCAGCCCTCCTTTTCTTCACGAAAATTCTACAACTCACTGATGTTGAAGACATCAAACAAAGTGTGAACCACTTAGAATAATTAATTTAAAATTACAAGACTTCCAACTGCAAATCACTGCAAATGTAGCAGACTTGTCCATCAGGATATGACTAACCTCACAGCTTGGTGGTTTGACGACAGGTCGGCAAACAAGTGTATCAAGGTATGGAGGAGGTTTACCAGGAGGTGGTGGAGCACACAATTGTTCTACCGTTTGACAATGACCATCCTGAAAATCAAGTCAAAAATTTTTACCAAGCATGAATCATTTTCTTCTTTTTAAATATTTTGATAACTCATGTTTTGATAACTCATCGGACCAATTTCAAATCAGGATGTTTCAGTCCGCGCCATATTTTCGAGGAATCTCTAGTTCTTTTCTCTGCTTTTGAAATGTGACGTCACTTGTTAACTCAGTGTCAGAGCTTTGCACCCCTATTCTCTAGCAGTGGCGTCCCTATGGGGGGCACGGGAGGGGGGGCACGTGCCCCCCATATTGGACCTGTGCCCCCCCAGGTGCCCCCCCATATGAACTGTTCAATCTTGGCCAAAATATAAAATTAGTATTACGGGTGCCCCCTCAGAGAATCGCGTGCCCCCCCAGGTGCCCCCCCCCCATTTGAGACCCCCTAGTTACGCCACTGTTCTCTAGCATTGCAATATATACAACAATTAAGTAAAGTAAAGTAAAGTAAAATACTGAACGCAGGCTTCAGAAGAAGCCTCTATGTTCAGATCTATATAATAGTGTTAGTGCAATAGAGATGAAACCAATATATATGCGGACGTTGAAGTAGCAGAAGATCCAGGGGTTGACGTAGAAGATCCATTGGACAAATTTGAACGTTGATATAATGGACGAAGTTTAACTTAGTTAATTTAGGGAAATAGCTGTAAGTTAAGGCCTCTCACAATGCCTCCACCACAGACAATCCCAATATTTTTAGTAACATTTGATATCTGGCATGGGCCGCATCACGCTGCCCTCCAGCAACACTAGCTAGGTTGGTATCTTAGTTGCAATTTCAGTAACTGCACTCCGTCCGGAAACAGTATTCCTGGCCTGGGCCGCATCACACTGCCCTCCAGATCTATACTGAGTTCTCTGACGATAACAAGATGCACTTGATCTATTTAGTTCTCTTTCTTTATCTCTCTGACTTTCCAAAAACCTGGCATGCCGATAACTTTATGTTTCGTCCCTCCAGCAGATTTTTGCCTAGCTTCTTTCAGGTATTCTTGAAGTTCCAGTCGTTGCTGCTTTGTAAGATCATGGCTGATTCCTATTTCTTCGTACTTGCTTCCTTTCAGATTCTTGGATTCCTTCAGAATTTTTGCTTTTGTTTCCCCATTTTGAAGCTGGATGATGATAGGCCTGGATTTTTCTGTGTCAAACTTGCCAATACGATGGTATTTGGAACATTCCGTGGTGTCAATATCCTTGTGGACAAATTTAAGAATTTGGATACATCTCTTTTGGTCATCTTCTTTTTTCTGTTCTCCATTTACTTCTTTAAACAATTGGGCTTCACAATTGGTTTTTTGCAGTCAAACAAAATATTTAAATATCCAACCAAATCCCCTGTACCATCTGACCTAATCATGTGACCTCAACTACCAATCAAATCACAATCCTCCATTATGTAAACAACCTCACAGCACAAACCCATCTTCTAAAACCTCATCCTTTTACATCAATTTTCAACACTGGCACAACACCTTGGACTGGGAATTCCATACAGTTAACTTGCAGAACAAGACAGGAATGACTACAGCAATTGACTACAAGGGCTTACATGTTGTTTTGGTAAGACTGCCTTCATTTTCTTATTGTTTACATGTGCCATCACCCTTGCTCTGCACTTTGCATTGTCAATTTATTCACACTGAATTTCGGCCACTAAAAATCAAGAAAAACCCCTCAAGTTGCATGTCAAAATGATCCTTGTGAAGAGATCTTTCATTTGAGCCTATTTCTGATCTTGCACCACAATTATTCACGCCCGTACGGACGATTTATCGATCGACGGTAGTGCAAAAATCTGCCACTAGGGGCACCCCATTCAGTATTTCAGTGTAAAAAGCAACCACCAGGGCTCAGAAGGCTGCTGCAGCAAGAAAAACACTGCCACCACAGAGTTCCACTGAATACCTCCAGCCCTCTTTCACAACTTTTACCTGCCCTTTTTCATTTCATAATATAACAAACTTACAACCCTTGAACACTTGTTTATATTTATGTTTTGTTTCCATTTCTGTTATTAATGTTGCATTTAATGTTGCATTTCCATGTTGTATACACCTCAATAACTGCTGTGAATTTCATCTTTAGTGACACCATTTCTGGCTAACACTAATTGTCCGATTTTTTTTTACAATTTAAACACCAAATGATATCTACACAGTGCTGCCAAGCTCCCTAGCGAGAACGCGCACTCCTTAAACTGGAAGTTTCCTCTCTACTTTACAGATTAAATATTCACTCTCAGCCCTGTTTAACAACTTTAGCTCTCCTTCATGGTACTCAGTACTTACAATGCATTCCACTCAGTAAGTCCATATAAAAATGTTAAAGTCGAAGTGGACTTGCAAGGACAGGACTACATTCAAATGATCACTTTTCTAAATTTTGATTACAAACTGGATAAGATTGAAGATTCAAATAATTTGTCTTTTTATACACAGTTAAGGACATATCACATCAATTCCATGCTTCTCTCTGCTTCATAGCTTCAGCCTAAAAATTATATCATTTCTTTATTTTCAGTTCAAATTATTAATAGGCTATTGTGCCTCTCATTCAGCTTTTCAGCCAACTACACACACATTAGGGCATGATACACTTTCATCTTCGACTGATTGTATTTTAACACATCATTTTTCTTTCAACATATATCCAGACCTGTAACCAGCCACTTCACATCTATCCATTTATGGATGCCTAATATTGCTTATTGTATTGAGAAACTAACATTAGTGGAAACAATACTTCGCATTCAGGCCACACGTTCCCTGAAACATACAATTTCCCTGAGACAAATTCTTTCTTTTTTTGTTGTATTTTTGTTAAGCAGTACTCATCTTTCCCATTTGTTTGATTGCATGTCAATGTTTCTCTCCAACATATTTAAACCCTGTCACCAATCGATCGCATAACTTCTCTGAGATTTATTTATTTATTTTGCACTAACACACCGGTTCACATTTCGACATTTATTTGTCTAAAACTTTCACTGACCCCTCATTAAAGGACTAGTAATTAAGTGACCTTCTCCAATCACCTCAGCGACCGCAACTCGGCGACTGTAACTACCTATCTCATGGAAAAAATGTTTCCTTTCAACTTTCACATATTCAGGATTGACACCAGTCACCTCATATTTTCATCTGATTTTAATTGAAACATTTCTCTAAATTCCTGGAAACGAATTATTTCATTTCACACTTGACCTGCCTTTTAGCATTCTTGACCTGCCTTTTACCATTCTTCTTTGAAAATACCGTTTTCATGTACTTATCATGTTAATCAATATTTCTATTTCAGGACTCTCACTTATCGCCCGACCAGTTAACTGAAATGCATTTGCTGTAATTTCTCTTTCAGCAGTCATCATCTTACGACAGTTTTGGTCGGTCACTGCACTCAGTGATTTTTCACCAATGAGCTTCAGCCTGTGATCATGAGTTTAATATAACAAATGTTTCAATTTTAGGGTCATCATATCACAACAGTTTTGCTCGATCACTGCACTTAGTGATTAGCAATCAATATGTCTCAGCCTCTCATCATCTCGGAACCACTTTTCAACCACTTCCCTGTAATGCATTTATTGTAATCTAAAACTGTGTATTTAGCCCTACTTAATATAACAACTTTGTTTCAATTTCAGTATCATCATCTCATGACAGTTTTGGTCGGTCACTGCACTCAGTCATTTGTCACCAATTTGCCTCGGCCTGTCATCACCTCAAGACAGTTTTGGTCAGTCGCTGCCACCAGCGATTTGTCACCAATTTGCCTCGGCCTGTCATCATCTTATGACAGTTTTGGTCGGTCACTGCACTCAGTGATTTGTCACCAATTTGCCTCGGCCTGTCATCATCTTACGGCAGTTTTGGTCGGTCACTGCACTCAGTGATTTGTCACCAATTTTCCTCGGCCTGTCATCATCTTACGACAATTTTGGTCGGTCACTGCACTCAGTGATTTGTCACCAATTTGCCTCGGCCTGTCACCGTCTTACGACAGTTTTGGTCGGTCACTGCATTCAGTGATTTGTCACCAATTTGCTTCGGCCTGTCATCATCTCTCAACAGTTTTGGTCGGTCACTGCACTCAGTGATTTGTCACCAATGAGCTTCGGCCTGTCATCATGAGTTTAATATAACAACTTTGTTTCAATTTCAGCGTCATCATATCACAACAGTTTTGGTCGCTCACTGCACTCAGTGATTTGTCACCAATGAGCTTCGGCCTGTCATCATCTCACGACAGTTTTGGTCGGTCACTGCACTCAGTGATTTGTCACCAATGAGCTTCGGCCTGTCATCACTGTCATCATCTCGAAACCACGTCACAACCACTTCCCTGCAATGCATTTATTGTAATCTAAAACTGTGTATTTAGTTTAATATAACAGCTTTGTTTCAATTTCAGAGTCATCATCTCACGACAGTTTTGGTCGGTCACTGCACTCAGTGATTTGTCACCAATTTGCTTCGGCCTGTCATCATCTCACGACAGTTTTGGTCAGTCACTGCAATCAGTGATTTGTCACCAATTCCTTCGGCCTGTCATCATTTGTGACAGTTTTGGACAGTCACTGCAATTAGTGATTGTTCACCAATGAGCTTCGGCCCTTATCATGAGTTTAATATAACAACTTTGGGTAAATTTCAGAGTCATCATCTCACGACAGTTTTGGTCGGTCACTGCACTCAGTGATTTGTCACCAATTTACTTCGGCCTGTCATCATCTCACAACCATTTCACGACCAGTTGCCTGCAATGCAGTTGTTGCAATCTAAATCAACATATTTAATTTAATGTACCACCTTTGTTTCGATTTCACCAGTCATCACCCCACGACAGTTTTGTCAGGCACTGCACACAGTGATTTGTCACTAATTTCCTTCTGGTCACGCTAACTAAAACTATGTATCTATTTTAAGGTAACAACTTTGTTCACTCTAAGCAGCCATCACCTAGTGACAGTGTTTCCTCAGCCTGTCATAACGTCGCAACCAGTTTAATGGAAAACTCTGTTTCACTTTCACCTATCTCGTTCCTTGCCACATCACCAATAGTATCCTGCCCCCTCCCTCACCACCACTTCGACATGTCGCCTCCGACCACCCTAAACTTTTCATCACTGCTTGTCACTACACTGCCATTATGTCACCCAATTAGCTCTCTTGTCCTCCATAACTAATTTATTATGAAAGAATTTTCATCCTACCATTTCAGTTACATAACCTTCCACTTAGCCTCAACTTGCCTGACTTAGTTATTTTCATTGTAAAACAATGTTTTACTGTTACTCCTGACAACAGCCCCTGAGGAATAACTAACCTGACACCTCGATATGATATGTTCACCCCTGCCCCATTGCCACCTGTTCCCAATTAACACCTTCACATTTTCCGTTCTTCCCGGCTGTTCCCAAATTAACACCTTCACATTTTCAGCTCAGCCACTTCCCCTTGCTGCCTGGTACCAATTTACATCTCAACAATTTCAGCCCGGCCACCTTCCTTTTTAACACCTCGACGTTTTCAGCCAGGCCACTTCCCGTTGCCGGTTGTTCCCAATTAACTCCTTTAGATTTCCAGCTCGGCCACGTCACCTTGATGGCAGTTCCCAATTAACATGTTCATATTTCCAGCTCAGCTATATCCAATTAACACCTTCAGATGTTCAGCTCGGCCACTTCCCCTTTCCCGGCTGTTCCCAAATTTACTTGCTATCCATTTATCATCTTGTTACTTTGTGAACCTCTTCATTTGCCAACCTTTTCCGACTGTCTACAGTTAACTTAGCCTTCACCTCCTTGTGATTGGTACCACTATTACTTTATGTCATGCACCTCAGATTACCTCACCTTCCCCCAAGGGTACCTCCCATGACCGATCAACGTCATCTTGCTTACCATCACTGCCTTTCCATGTATTTTACTGCTCCTATAATCGGACTTGTGAATGTCATCATTCACTATAAAATATTGCATTATTTGCCCTCGCATGCTATTCAGCTATTACTCCCTGAAGACCTTTGTACGACGGCTGTCATTATTTATCCTTTCAGATAACAATTCCACAAAAAAGGCCAACAACACTTTCACCATACCAGCCGTGCCAGGTGCTCATACCATCAAGAAGGACCAACAGTATTACAGCACACCGGCCATGCCAGGTGCTTGTACCAGCAAAGACCAACACATATTACGGCACACCGGCCATGCCAGGTGCTCGTACCATCAGGAGGGACCAACACCTGTCACAGCACACCGGCCATGCCAGGTGCTTGTACCATCAAGAAGGACCAACACCTGTTACAGCACACCGGCCATGCCAGGTGCTTGTACCATCAAGAAGGACCAACACCTGTTACAGCACACCGGCCACGCCAGGTGCTCGTACCATCAAGAAGGACCAACACCTGTTACAGCACACCGGCCATGCCAGGTGCTTGTACCATCAATGGAAATCAACACCAGTTACAGCACACCGGCCATGCCAGGTGCTTGTATCGTAAACTAAGACACCAATTACGTGGAAAATTTCAGTTGTGCACACCGGCCACGCCAGGTGCAAAACAACGACCCGAATATGACAATGGTCACCGTGACTACCACTATTATTTGCAATGGTTCAGCAGGGACTCCCTTGAGTTGTTTGTCGTTCTTTTTTGGGGATACCAGTAATGACTTTGTCCCTACTTTTGGCACTCCATGAGGCTATCCCCACAAATTCACTCAAATTCCTCTCTATGAGTTTTGTACTTGGAGTTACCACACCATCCTTCCTTTAACCCTGTCATATTGCACTTATTATTCGTTTACTTGTTTGTGTCTATTTATTTCAGGCCAGCGCTTTCCATTTATGTAACTTTTTATATGTCTTTAATCTATCATACAGACTTTGTAAAGCTTCCTACTCTTTAGGTAGCACTCCTTAATTACTCTTTTATATTGTTTACTTGTCTCTATTTATTTCAGGGTAACACTTCCTATGTCTCCATAAATATGTAAATCATCATATTTTTGTAAAGGCTCTATGCCTACACATGTCTAATCACTGTCTATTAATATAATTCAATAAAACAAATTAATAATCCCATATACCTATGTCTCCTTGTTTGTTCTGCAAAAATGTAAAATTGTTACAAACTGTGATGCCATTTTATACTTGGTCGGATTCCCCGACTGTTCTAGCCCATAAGAGTCCCCCTCAACCGAGCATCATAGTTTCAACTCAATGTCAGAGTGAACATTTGGTGAGGGAGAGCCCCTATCAGGACAGCATCACAGTCTGATAGCCAATGAGCTAACAGTATAACTATGCATCACAGTTTTCCCATTGATATTTTGAAAGAAGCATTACATTTTATTCTGTAATCAGAACACAAGTGTTGATGTGATCCCAATGATCTGTCATTGGCAATCCCCAGTCTAATCTATATAAATGTCGGCTTTGTAAACATTCACAGTAGACATAAATTTGTATATTAATCCTAGAGTTGTTTGATTAATCTACAAACTTGCTAATTTACAACTTTAAACTTTGATGGACCTTGCTATAAACAAAAGGCTTTCTCAATTTTTGTAAACACATGGCTTCTGTGATAAATAGTTATTCTGACAGGCCATTGGCTGACAGGCTGTGATGTGGCACTTGCTGGGGCTACATGTATTCCAGACCTAATTTTCACTCTGACATGACATTATTGTGTAGTAGGCTACTACTAGTAGCTGGGGAATCCGACCAAGTATAACATGACATTACAGTTTTAGCTATTTTACATATATATGTATCGCAATGCTAGAGTATAGGGGTGCAAGTTCTTACGCAGAGTTAACATCTGACATCACACTTCAATGGCATAGAAAAGAACTTGAGATTCCACGTAAATATGACAACGAATGTACCATTTTGCTTGGAAAGTGATTATGATATCAGAGACAATAATATAATTAGAAATTATTTGTTGTTTTGCTCGGGTTGAGCAGGTATTCTTTGGTGTACACTTACGTGGCATAAAGGGGAACCTGTTAAAAAATAAAGAAAATAGATTAAAATACTCAATTTTGAAGATGAGGAAATAAGACACTGAATCTTTATGAAACATAGTTGAGTCATTCATCGTCACCAAATTTACTGAAATGAGTTACAGCAGATTCAATTAGTATGAGTTTCTTTCTTATACTGTCTACGTAGCATTTTCAGCTTCCGTGATTGGTTTATGTGAAATAAAACATCCTCTTAATCTGCAAGTTGAACGTGGAAAGAATGAAAAACGTTATATATACTGCTTCAGTGAGCAGCAAAGTTTCGTCAGTAGATAAGATTAGCAGGTAAAACACTAACAATAACTGCCCTAACCAGACATTTCACTGGCCATGAAATAAGTTTTTTTTATACTATTAAAAATATTTGTTTATGCTATGTAATTCAGTGCCACAACCAATCACATAAACCAGATTTGCTACGTTTGACTCTCCTATTGCAGAAACTCATACTCCCTGAAATTGCAGTAAAAACAAAAAACATTTTCTTTTCATATATGCATATTTTTAGAAAAGGTATCATAGTTTTATGTATTTGTATGTTTAGAATCCGATTGACTAATCCAGTTACTGGTACAAATAGTGGGTTCAGGATAGTAATAAAAGATTAGGAAAAATTCTGTCAAACTATCACATAGATAGCAGATAGATTGCAAACTTACTTCCAGATGAAATGTTGTGCACTCTAAGCCCAGACCACACACTTGACATAAATTGTTTAAGTGGAATCAACTATTTTTCTTTTTTTAAGCTGTGTCAGCTTATATACTATTTGTCACTTTCAATGGATTGATATTTTAAGTCAACACAACACAATCTTTTTCAGCCATACTCGTGAACTTCTGAGACACAAACAGAATAAGTTTACTCAGCTTAATTCACTTATGCCAGATTTGTTATGCCAATAGTTGAACATCCTATTTATGTTCGATTCATTGGACAAGCAAAAAATAACCTTGTCTGAGCTACTTACTCTGTGGCCACATGGGTTAGTGGTTTGTTTTGTAATCTGAAGGTGTTGGCTTCAAACCCAGTGAGATTTAGATATTTCTCGTTACACCTTATATTTATGGTACAATTTATGGTACAAAGGTTGGAGCGAAGGTCAACAAATTTCAATATTTTGATTTGTTTATCATTGTGGACCCTGGTTAGTGTCCTGTCCCACTATGCAGAATCTGAGTCAAATCACATATTCTGTTTTTCATAATCTATTTATAGAATTTTTGAGGAGACTAGGTGAAACAGCTTGTTGCATTTGCTTGACATCGTGGCCACATTGGTTAAGTGGCTGATCTTGTAATGCAAAGGTCTTGAGTTCAAATCTGGAACAGAGTGACATTTTCTTAACAATGCAATCTGTCATTTAAAAAAATGACTTGAAGAAACAACTTGGTGTTTTGTGTGGACATTATGGCAACATTGGTTAAGTGTCTGGTCTTGTAATCGAAAGGTCTTGGGTTCGAATCTGTAACAGAGTGATGTTTTCTAAATACGCTTTGTTATACAACTTATAAATGAGAAGACTAGCAGAAACAACTCGATGTTTAGAGTGGACATTGTGGCAACATTGGTTAAGTGACTGGTCTTGTAATCAAAAGGTCTTGAGTTCAAATCTGTAACAGAGTGATGTTTTCTAAATACCCTCTGTTATACAACTTATGAGAAGACTAGCAGAAACAACTTGATGTGTTGAGTGGACGTTGTGGCCACTTTGGTAGGGTGACTAGCCTTATAATAAAGAGGTCTTGAGTTCAAATCTGCGACAGCTTGACATTTTCTTAATTATACTATGTCTTGCAGAATTAGTGAGAAGACTAGGAGAAATAACTTGGTGTGTTCATCGGACATTACGGCCACATTGGTTAAATGACTAGTGTTGTGATACAGACTTCTTGAGTTCAAATCCCTGACAATTAGACATTTTCTGTATATTATGTAATTTATTGTAGAATTTCTGAAAATATCAATGGAAAGAATGTCAACTTGACATTGTGTGTGTGGACATGTTGATCATCTGTGTGCATTGCCTTGACATATTTGCAGGCATTATGAGCAACAATTCCAAATGTTGTTATTTAATGGTATTTTTTCCAGCAGTTCAGTTGAACTTGGAGATATTTTAAAAAATTGCCTAACTGTAAGTAGGATCAAAATATTGAATTTTTCTTTTTCACACAATGCAGGGTGTATTACCACCATAAGTTTTAATAATTACTTCAGGGAAAAATATATATGTAATTATGCTTCCGTTGAAATACTTAATATTGGTTTGTGAGCGGCCTTGTAAAAATCTTTGAGCAAGCTGACCTGGGCTGCAGGCCATTATTTTATCTTAATTACAACCACAATGATATTCTCTACAGATTAGAAAGATCACTAAATCATTACGATAAGTTGTTTTAATAAATGTGACTGTATATGAGTGTTTTTTTAAACATTGACTGGATATCTTGTTATAATAAGTAAAGTGCTGACATCTATATGTAGAAAGTGGTGTTACCCACACTCCAATGTTTTTAGCAGTTTTTCTTGTCATAATTCCTCTTGATGTTGTTAGCAGTTTTTCCTACAACCTCCAAGTGGCTTATTGCCTTAAGGACCATTTCTGACACCTTCAAGACTGTTAACTTGACACAGCAAAGCCTTCCTATTGATTTCTCAAGTTAGAAGAACTCAACATTTTTGAAGGTAAGAGAACTTGGATATTCTGTAGCAATTAGTGCATTTGTCAATATTGAATACTTATTTCATTGTTATGAATATCAATAGAGCATGAACATGTACTTTTTTTAATACAAAAACTTGAAACTGTAATGTGAAATTCAGTATTAAACTATGGGGCATCATGATGTCAAACTAATTCAAAGCCAGAGATTAAAAACTAGCAAATGGAAAGCAATGTCATTATTGCAATATTATCTTAGTGGACATGAAATTGATAATGACAATTATGTTGTCTCTGACGTGATAAGGGATTCATCTCATATGCTAGACTATGGATAGTGTATACAGGCATTAAGGGGATGACTATTTAGTGTCGAGGGGGAGGGGTTGGAGTTTTTTTAAATTTTTTTTAAAGTTCTGCATCAGTTTTGGTGAAATTGGTGAAATTAATAAATTCTTTGTGGCCAGACTTGAAATAAATAATTTCTTGTGGGGGTATTTTTTAACAAGGTGTTTTTAAATTTGATTTAGAAGTGAATATTTGGTGACTTTGCACACTCAACATTTATAATTGGTGCCGTCACCCTGAAATAAAGAGGAAAACTCCAAGCCCCCTATGAAATTAAATGGTCGCCCTTTTTTGTCTTGGCATTTTTATGATTAGCTGGCTGTCAACAAAGATAAGCATTCAAATAGCTACAGAAATATTATTTGATGTTCATAAGGTCCATTTGCACTCATTCATTAAAATGTTCATGATATATAGACAGAAAAATGCTGATGTGTCTCAAGCAGCCCTTAAGCTTCGTTTTGAGCCAGATTTTGTCAGAGTGCATAATTTACAAATAGTAATTATGTCCTAAAATGTGAAGATTATGAAGCCGAGCGATAGGACTAGTTATTGCATATTGCACTAAATTTAAACGGGCCATACACTTTGTTGTAAAACTCTATTCTCAGTCACACCTGTAGCATTCAGTTGGTTGGTGCAAGTAGTTAGCATACTATTAAACTTAAATTTTTCTGGCATAATATAAATAAATATTTCGGACAAACTCAAAACACTCAAAATATTATCCAGTAATCAGGACTTCAAATTTACTGTTAATCATATTCCTAATTCCCAATGAATTTGCGCATTAATTGTAATATATTATATATAAATTGTGTGCTGCTTGAAAATGATATTGGTAAAATATTTTTCAGATTTACAAGCAGTATTCTTGACATGTCAACCAGAGGATATTTCACGGAGGCACCAGCAGAACTATCTAATTATATCGGATGCAGGACACTTGAGAAAATTTGCGAGGTAATCATTGTAATACATGTTCTTGGGTTTCTGGTGTTAAAAAACTCAATTCTCGTAAATATACTTGTGTGGAAAGCAGAACATAACTGAACATGTTTATAAATTCCACCTCAGAACAGCTGTATCCTTTTGTTAGATGACATGCTCAACGTAAAAATGACTTTTTAGTCTCTCTGCGGGAATTATTTTTCCATACATGCTTGTTTGTCTGTCCACTTGTCTGTGTATTTAGAACTGACATCATTCTATGTTGCTATCAAATGTTGCCAGATAGGGGAAGGGATACACATGTTGACCATTGGGACTTTTAATTGTTGGAATTTCAAAACTTTCGTCAATTTATGTTTGTTTCTTTCACATTTGCAGAAGAAAATGCATATGAGGCCAGTCACACCTGAGCAGCACTCCAATCATGCTACACTTCTTCAGGGATACAATCTGAGGTCAAAAGCAATTTTTGCAGGTATGTACAATTCAGTCCATTAAATTAGCTTAAGTGTTCAGAAAAATTGGAGCAGCTTTCCTCTGTCGCAAGTAAATTTGAAAAAAAAGAAGAAAAACATAAAACAATCTAAACAACAGTTGAAGAATGTCAAAAATGATTAACAGAGATATCTTGAGATCTATGCTGATTGATGATAATTTGCCTTGTTGGGTATCCTTTTTCAATTAGTGCCAGTGAGCCACTGGTCACATAAGGATGACAATACATTATGCCATTTAAAAAAATTAATAAGGTAAATGAATAGCTATGAATAATTCTGCAACGGAACATAATGAATATTTTTGAGAGGAGAGAAAATTGATTTCTGCAAATATCTTGAAGTCACACAGTCAATATTGTTTGATAACATTATATCATCTACATGCAATATAATGTATGTTTTCTTTTTCAGGATGGAACTTCAAAGGCTACCTTGACTGAGCAACACTGGCTTTGCTTTGTGAGGATCGCGACATTACAAGCAACCTTAGTACTGTCACTTATCACACAAACAGTCCAAGAAATTGCTCATACTTCCTCCTTGATTTCATCTTTAGACGAAAGAACATTTAACATGAAGTTTTGAAATTTCTGATGTCCAAACAATGAAGAGAATAATCAACCGTACCTCAGGACGTTTGAAAAATTTTTCCAATGACTTACCGATGGACAATTTGGTCATTGAAAATTATCCTTGCTAACTTTCTTTATGGAAAAATGACTAGTTGGCTTTGTTTAAAAATTGTTTGCTTGGGATTTTTGGTCACTAGAAATTTCAGATTTTTTGCAGTCACAAATTTGTGTGGATATATGCACAACCTTTGTCAGGTTTTGCTTCAATAAATGATTTTTTATGCGTGAATAATGCAATGTATTTGTTCCTTGTAAAGATCTTACTTACGTACATTGTGTTTTTATGTTATGTCTTTCTATGTGTTTTTGTTGCTCAAGTATAATTTGTCATCCTTTTACTTCAAAATCTTGTGAATGACAAATCGTCTTTTATGTAAAATTAATGAAGTAACAGATTTATATTTTTCACTTATTGCCTCTCGGCATGATTGACCATTGATTTTATTGACTTCTTGTTTGCTTTAGTGAAAATAAATGCCTTTTTAGACTTATCTCTGGTGCTTTATTTTATTTGTTCAATCTATCTGTTTAATTTCTAAGTTCTAACAGTAGGCTATTATTGATTAAAATTCATAGGGTGTCCCAAAGATGTCCAATTTCATCTTGGTCCAAACCAATGATCAGTGGTTGTTTATCATCCGGTCACTTTTTCTACCAATTATGCTATATCTTGTTAATCACTTGAAAACCGCATAGTACAATCTATCCAGAATAATTTAATTTATTTGAGCAGGCTCATCCTTTTTTAATTTGGCAAAGGAAGTATAATTGAATCAATTCGGGTTAATCTAATTGATATGAGCTATGATAACACCTTTTTATCAGGTTAATCTCGCATAAAAGTATTTGTTTATATGAACTTAAATAAAATTTGCCATGTTTTCTCAAGTAATTCAGCATATTACAGCTTAATTAAAAAAAGTCATATTAACTTATTAACATTAAGTCACATTCAGTGACTTGATTGTGTTATTTCAGCCATTCTTGCTCAATTCAGATTCTCCTAATCACATTTTGCTAGTCTGCCTTATTTCGATTATGTGGTTATAAATTATAACTTTTTCATTTTATAGAGTAAAATTGATTTAGTCAGTAAGCCTCAGCTGTGTTATGTCAGAGAAACTTAAAGCCTTTGGTAATTTTGGTTTGATTATATTGTACTAGCATGACCGATTTGCAGAATATTGTCTTGTCCAATTTAAAATTTGTTGTATCAACTCAATTCACTTTATGTGAAACACTGAATTCAGCTTATATAATGTAGGCCAGGCTAGTGTATCTCAGTTGAGTTCCAGCCCATTTTTTAATTTCTTTAAGTCAGGTAAACTCAAAAATTATTGACACTTAAACTGTGAAAATGTTGGCAAACTGAGAGATACAACTTCAAATGAACAAGCTGAACTGACTCAATAAATATATTGCAGCACCGTTGCCCCAATTGAATTAAGTCAAGTCAGCTTGCTGGGGCTTAGAGTGTGAGATAAGTAACCTGGAAAAAAAAAGAAGTCATTACAGTTCCTGATAACCTTGGAAATGGTCGCATGTCGTAAGGTGGGCACCTAAAATGGGTGGTTTAATACACTCTGCAAAGAAATTTGTCATTCAACTATCCATTTCTATAGAACTAAAAGGCCTATAATTGTTGTTGTAGTATCATATTGTAGCCCTAAAACTTCTCTTTCATTCGACTTCAACCTTATTTAAATTGGTGAAACAGTTTGCGCTCAGCAATCCTGCAAATGAAAACATAGGCTGCGCGGCAGCATACCCTCGGCTATTCAGCAGGCTATTCTGAAGGCGGTGAAATCAATTGACACACTGGCGATAGATTATGACCCTACTACAGCTTCAGTTGGTAAAGTAACTCGACTCCATCGCCATTGTGTATGTATAAAATGAATAAAGGAGTTCTTTATATGGCGAATTGAATATTTATTTCCGAATATTTCGACCATCAAGTCTTCATCAGCGGTACAAGTATGAAAAATATCAATATTATGTACTTGTTGATATTTTTCATACTTGTACCGCTGATGAAGACTTGACGGTCGAAATATTCGGAAATAAATATTCAATTCACCATATAAAGAACTCCTTTATTCATTTTATACCTACTACAGCTTCACCAACCCAGTCATATTTAGATGGCCCAGTCTCCCTTTGTATGGCTCAAGTCTCCCCCTTGATGGGGAGAGTTGGGCCAAAATGTTTACAATTTTCATATGGCTTTAGCTCATATGTTCATGAACATCAATGCCCTCCTACAGATATATTCTTAACTATTTCTAGATTCAATCAATGTATCAAGCATGTTTGTAAAATCATAATGGTAAGCTGGAGGTGCAAGAGCGTAAAAAGTGGCCCAACTCTCTCAAGCTTCCTCACTCTTTCTAGCTGACGGAAAGTGTTTTTAGATGCATGAAATGTCCATTTCTCTATTTTATATGATGTTTTATTGTATTTAATTTTGACAAATTCCCGGCCTTAGCATTCAACAGATTGCAATGAAATAAAAGGGTCACCTCATTGCTATATCCTCCTCCTGTCCTAATTAGCCTACCAAGTGCATAAATACAGGAGGTAAAGTCCCAATCATCCGTCGATCCATGATTCTGTGGATGTATTAGATTACATAATTATAGATGATCAATCAATCAATCAATCAATCAATCAATCAATCTATCTATCTATCTATCTATCTATCTATCTATCTATCTATCTATCTATCTATCTATCTATCTATCCATCTATCTATCTATCTATCCATCTATCTATCTATCTATCTATCTATCTATCTATCTATCTATCTATCTATCTATCTATCTATCTATCTATCTATCTATCTATCTATCTACTAATCAATAGTGCAACATGAAAATCTGTTTGCTGGGATAAATTCACAGTGGATCTATCAGTCGAACAATTAATTAATCATTCATTCAATCAATCAGTCCAATCAGTCAAGCAATCTTCAGTCATTTAAACACCTAAGAACCTAAAACACCTAATCTATCTATCTGGCTATCTGGCTGTCTATCTATCTATCTATCTATCTATCCATCTATCTATCTATCTATCTATCTATCTATCTATCTATCTATCTATCTATCTATCTATCTATCTATCTATCTGTCTAACTGTCTATCTGTCTGTCTATCTATCTATCTATCTATCCTACCTTTATCATCTTATCATAAATTATGAATAGAATAAAGGCCTGTCTAAAAACATAAATATTAGACATCTTGTCTATCTATCCAATCCATCTATTTTAAATATTAAACTAAAAACAGTGTGTGGCCTACAGTACAGATACTTTTTAATAAGACTAACACATTTACTACTTAACACAAAAAGGTTAAATACTGTCCAAACTTGGCTGTATTTGTATAACAATAGCTGGAAAGACAAAAAAGAGCCTGCATGGGATATAAAAAGACATATATCAACTTCTACTTGGCCTATATTTCTGATTTAAATTGGAAATTTCATTATGTTTAAAATAAAAAAACTAAGGCTATCAATGCAGTTTGAACATATTTCTAAGTAAAAGATAATTTTCTCAAATATAGGGGTGCTATTTAAATGCTTCTGTACTCTCCCCTTTGTTCTTGGGTTTGGTCATTGGAGAGGATTAGTGACATCATGTTACATAATGTCCATTCAACAAAAGCTGCACCCTGTTCCCCAACAAAGCAGTGACACTTATTGTCTTCCAGGAGCTAAAATATGCTTGGGATGAGTTTTGTCATTAATTAAAATTCAGATTTATCCAACATTAAATATCTTTGGATATAAAATGAAATATTGAAATTCATAGAATTAAGGTTTTGTTGCATGCCAAGTAAATTTATAAATAACCTTGTAATTAGTGGAATAATTTCTGAAATCATTATTTGATCACATTTAGTTTTTATGCAATATTATAAATAAAAGCAGGCTGACATTAATTTAATTTCTTCCTTTAATTTACATCACTGAGGTTAGATTTGAGCAAAAAGGGGTTTTGAGATTTCTTGTCAAAAGTTTAGAATGGTAAGGCCCCCTGAGTAAGAACTACATTGTATGTGCATAAAGCATGTTTGTATATATAATATTTTATAATTTATCATATTTAACCACATCATTTCTGAGGAAGAATGTGATGAAAAAATTATACTTGGGGCACATTGTATGGCACTTTGAGTAACCAAGATGCAAAATTGACTGAAATGTGACAATTCAAATGTCCACAGTTTATTGCCTATTTTTAGCAATTTCTGTCTTTGCAAGTTCAAAAGTCTAATGATATAACAGATATATGCATGAAAAGTGTGTGAAACGAAAAGGTTAGGAAGTTGATATTTTCACATTTTGTGAATTTTAAACTTCTTCTGTTTGCCTAAAAATTTCATAAACTACATGCACATAAAAAAAATACAAAAATAATACTTGGGCACATTGTATGGCACTTTGAGTAACCAAGATCCAAAATTGACTGAAATGTGACAATTCAAAGGTCTATAGTTTTTGCCTGTTTTTAGCAATTTCTGTCTTTTTATGTTCAAATATAAGATGATGTAACAGATTTATGCATGAAAATCATGTATTTCATTTATGTTTATTAATTTTGTTCATATTCTAGAGCATGGCATGCCTTTATTAGAGACGAAATGGCCAGGAAATTGATATTTTCACATTTTAGTGAATTTTAAACTCGTTTTGTCGGCCTAAAATATTGTGTCAACTACATAATGGCCATGGAAGTTCCTTCTTGATAGGTTTAACTATAATACCTTTTGGTTTTTACCAATATAGTTACTACTGTTTTGGTGTGAGAGACCAATATTCGAGAACAACGTAAAAAATTACACATTTTTCCAGTATTTGGGTTTTATGCAAAATTCGTGAGATTGACCCTCTAAACGATTCAAGCAGTTAAGAGGGCTATATTTTAGACAACTAAATTCTAAATTTCAAATATCTAACTCCAAAATTGAGGGAATTGCAGAGGGTTGAAAAAACCACATTTTTTGCGTTTTTGGTTCATTATTTGAAATCTATTTTTGTTAAAGCATTCAGACCCCCAAAAGGCACAACTAGGATATTTAATACATGTTATGGAAGATTTTCACGCCCATAGGTATAACCGTTTCCGAGTTCTGGTTCGGAAACGAAAAAATTAATTTTTCCGAATTTTCAATATTTTACAAAAACTGTGGTCATTACATAAATATGAACTCCTGAAGGCACATTAACACTATAAGTTATGGAATTTACAAAAACTGTGGTCATCACATAAATATGAACTCCTGAAGGCACATTAACACTATAAGTCCCATTCACGTGTAAAATTTCATATATATAGGTGTAATAGTTTTGGCACAGAGGCCAATACACATTGTGTGAGGCCGTTTGCCCGCCCGCCCGCCCGCCCGCCGGACAGACAAAAATTTGCCATACTAACTACAATACCCGACGGCAATATTCATTGCCGAGGGTAAAAATCCAGGGGTGGTTCGGAGGCAGAGGAGGGAGGAGAAAGCAGCAACCTAGCCAGTAATACTCTTCTTTTATGCTAATGAGGGGGTTAAGTTGTGATAATTAAACTTTGTAGTGGCCAAATTTGTACTCAGCAGGTCAAAAGAAAATACACGTGGTGAGATTTGTCATGTCCATTAGTATAACCACATATTTTTTAAATCAGGGGTGGACAGGAATATTGCTAATGAGCTAAATATAAACATAATATTTAAGGTCAATATGCAGGGCTATAATTCAGCCAACTTCCATAAAAATCAGATATGGAATCTTTGCAATACTCAAGGTTTATTTAAGAGGGGGGTGGGGGCTTATTTTTGTTGAACTGTTTAGGTACAACATACTTTTTATGGAGAGGGGTGTAAATTCTTATTATCACACTAAAGAAAAAAAACTGGTTTAACTCACTACCAGTTCCCCCATGGCCTAATGCTCTAGAATGTTGGCTTTGAGGGCATGGGTTCAATCTCACTCTGGGAACTCACTTTAGTTCGAGCCCATGGGACATTAAATGGAGCCGGGTTGTATCCAGTATTCTTTGCTGGGGCGAGTGAAAGACTCTGGGCATCCCTGAACTAATAGGGTATGTTTCAGACTCCCAGTCTTGTCATCTCATCATCGTATACGGCGTTCTCCAAAAATAATGTGCCGCTCCCTCCACAACAGATGGCGGTTGGGCTGTCCCTGCTGATCAGGGTTATACCAGCACAACACAATTCAAGTCAAGATAACTGACTCTTAGGCCCAATTCATCAACAGAGTACTATAGCCAGGGCTAAAGCTAAACCTGGTCTTAAGTATTTGCTTGCTATAGTCTATAGACAATGTTGGCATTTTCTCACTGAAATTTATCCGAATATTAGTTTTGGAACTAGACCTGGCTTAACTCTGTTGGTGAAGTTGGGTCCACATGTTTGACTAAAATCTGTGGAGAAAGAATGAGCAATATGAATCAGAGCGAAATGACATTTTGCCTCAGACTTACCTTCGAATGAAGAACCATGCTCATCTTCTGAAAAAAGACACAGTATTATTTTTGTATTCAAAGTAACCAATACCATTTCAAATAAAAAGTGATTTATACAGAAAATAATAGTCACCTTAACAATTAATTCAGTTCAGTAATGTTTTGTTTTACTGGAAACTCACCTCCATGTCCTAAGTAATCACCAAATTCACCATGATAATCACCTGAAATGTGCAAGGTTCACATTACATTCATTATGTGGAATATTTACAAAAAATGTTTAAATTTGGATATTAATCTATTATCATTGCTTACCTGACGAGTGATCAATTGGTTCATCTCCTGGAAGCCAATAATTCAATTAGCAAAACTGAAAACCAGCTGAGTTTCTTTGACGGCACACTTTTAACGCTAAAGGTTCTTGATGGTATATAAATATAGCCAAAAAAAGGTTCTAAATTTTTTGAGGGTTCAATTGAATTGAAAAGGTTCAATACTTGTTGGGAAGGCCCTATGATTGGACCCTGTGCTCCCAACTTGAGAGAAAGGGGTTCTATTGTGGGAGTTCCGTGCAACTGGATTATCTAAAAGTTGTTTTGTTTGCAGTTGGAACCTTTTTAAAAATTGAGTTCTGAACCTTTTAGGGTTCCTTATCTATACCAGCTTATAGAACCTTTAAAAGTTCCATATTAAACCTTGTATTGGTATTGACTATCTAGTACAGAGCATTTTGATAATACTCTTCTTTCGACCCCCAAAAACCTACGAATGAGGGGTAATCATACTCCAGGCAAACTGAAGTGTCAAATGGCCAATATTGATGTCTGCCTCATCAAATTAAATTTGAGATATCTTCAGAAATATTTAGCAAAATCCTTAATAATATTATATGTCACTATTGGCCTTTCTCCACGTATCAGACTCAGTATATCAGACTCAGACTAGGGGAAGCTTGGGAGAGTTGGGCCACTTTTTACGTTCTTGCACCTCCAACTTACCATATAATAACGATTATATAAAATGCTTGATGCATTTATTACACCTAGATATAATTAAGAACACATCTGCAGGAGCGCATTGACATAATGCACTAGAACATGTGAGCTACAGCTGTATGCATATTGTAGTGGGAGACTTGCACCATTCATGGGAGGCTGGGCCAATGGCCCATTGAAATATGTCAAGGTTGGTAATGCTGTCGTTGAGGGTAATAATCTGTTTAACCTATAGTATAGTGGTAATAGAAGTCATTAATCCAGAATTGAGGCCTCCTGCAACTCTGATTAAAGCCTCAGGCCTGATGGCCCAACTCTCCTCATCCGTTTTTCATCCAAATTGAAATTCAGGATGTCCCAACCCTCCCTGCGGCCCATCTTCCCAAGCTTCCCCTCCTTTTTGCTGAGACAGTCACTTAAATGTTTTTGATCCCCAGATCTCACCTCCATCTTCTACTGAATCACCGTATTCATCATCTGAAAACATTTGGAAAAAGATGAAAAGCTTTACAAGTTATTTAATTATTTTGCACAAATTTAAATGCTTGTAATAGCAATATTATACTTGTAAATATATATATTTTAAGAATTTATATTTTTAGAGTTTTATATTGTTTATGAAATGGTATTACTTAAAAACAAAAATTAAAGTTGGATTTTTTTGAGATTACAATTTTATATTGGAAATAGATCTTTGTATATATACTTATATGAGCGTAGCTCATGGCTGCCGAAGGCAGCCATGAGCGAAGCTCACTTAGCACAAGGACAGCTCATTCTGTGTGGTGCTCCTGTCTACAGTGACTGCCTGAACAGGAAGTGCCTGTAGTTGCCATAAAAGTGGAGCTAGAGTTTAGTTTGGTAAATAATTAAAACACCTCAAATATCTTCCAAAATAGCTTTAAAATTTCAGTCTTATTGTATAATAACCTACAATGACATATTTCAGGGATTTATACATAATCTTCATTAACTATCAACAAATTATGTAACAGTCTAATAGTAAACAGTCATCTCTGAATAGCTATGGTTTTATTGATCTCAGTTATGTAACATCAACAATTTAACATAACAGATCCAAATTTATAGATCCAAATTTAACACAGATTTGAATTACACAGCTGTCAGTGCAATCTGTCTGTCTATCTATCTGTCTATCTATCTATCTATCTATCTATCTATCTATCTATCTATCTATCTATCTATCTATCTATCTATCTATTCTTATCTATAGATCTGATCTTATCCATCTATTCTATCTATCTGCCCATTTGCCCAGTCCTTTAAAAAGATAAATTGGCATTCTGCATGGAAAGCTGAAGATAATGAAGTAGTTCTATGGCAATGCTGCGCGAATTTCATGGCAGTGCCATTTACATATTATATTTATTACAAATTATTCCATTTTATTTCAATTTATTATCCATCCCAGCTTTTCCTGTGACATCATGATAATGTTGCTTTACATAAGTCCTGGTTTCCCCTTACTATAGTCACTTTCCCATGGGCACATCGACGTTGCAGCAACGTTGCAACGACGTCACCCTTTTCGTCAAATGAAGTAGAATTGTATGGTTGAAATTATGTTGTCACAAGGTTGTGAAGCAACGTCAAATATATGACGTTAGCATGCAGCGTTGTGGCGACGTTTTACAACATTGTGAAGCAATGTCAAGAGTTCGACGTTAGCTTGCGAAGTCGTGGCAATGTTATAAAGAAATCCGATGTCGTGTTCACATTTGGGCGACATAATCTCTACTTTACATATCTATGTGACCAACAGACCAGCCCTCCACCAATTAGCGACGTCGTGGTTTACGTCTTGTGCCCACTGGGTGGGGGCTATAGTTTCAGGAACTGGGTGAAAAAGCATTCAAGGAACCTTTTCTTCAATGGGTCAGGTGTATGAACTAATGATTTTGTATTTGGGAGTATTTCTAAAAGCTAATGGGTCAAAATTTGGTAAAGCTGAAATTCTTGTCTCCAGTGTCTCAGAGCAATTCACACGGACAGGAATGTACGTACAAGGTTCATAGTAGTCATTTCTTTATTTCTTTTAGAGCAACATATCAACCAAAAATTTGGCCCCGGAAATGTGTGGCAGATAACTTTTATCCGTTCCAAAAATTGAATGAGAGTGCCTTACTAGTGATGCAGACCGGACCACTTTTTAGAGGGTGGTCCGGTATTTACAAAAGTGGTCCAGTCCTGGTCTGGTCCAGGGTGAGGTGGTCCGATTTTGTTACTGGGCCGGTCCAGAAGCGGTCCATTGGCATTTCGAAAATTATGATAAAAATGAGGGTTAAAACAATTTTTTGATATGACAAAATTAATGCCACACCCTTCATGACATGAAAAATCACTGGACCGGTCCGGACCGGCACTTAACCGGTCCGGTCCAACACTGGAACGGTTTTTTGTAGGTGGATCAGTATTTTGGCGGTCCAGGGCTGGACCGCGGACCGGACCGGTCCAAAGCGGTCCGGTCTGCATCACTATGCCTTACCCCCCTGAAAATGGCCACTAGAATTTGCCTTGACAAAGAAGCTCAAATAATTTTCCTTGCTACCTTAATCCACCTCATTTGTACCTCAAATTGGACCTTGACCAACACTCTTTCAAATTCCAAAACCAATGACTTGCCTAGTATTGTTACAGAACCACAGCATAGGGGGCTTGTGTGTCTTTGTTTCCAATTTCATGTCATTAACGTCACACCCAGTGATTTTTCGCATAAAAAATCAACCGACAAACATTTTTTTATACAACTTAAATTTTGATGACCTTTGGGAACCCTACAAGCTGACTGAATCGTCTGCAAGTCCATAAACTGCACGGAATATATAGATAATTACATTATTTATAGCAACATGTCAGTTTTCCTACCTAGATTTGTCATTAACAAACGCCCTCCTTGTTAATTTGGCGCCACGGAACTTTGCTTTGGTGTACACAAGTCTCAATGTAAGCCAAGAATGACATTATGTAATGTATTCAATGGTTCAAGGAAGTATTTGTTTCAAATTGTCATTAATGTCAAATGGCATAAACGAACATAGTTTTAGTAAAATATGTGTCGTACTTTGGTGTTTTTATTCTAAAATCCCAATGGAAGTGACTCTAGTCATTGGCAAACAAGATGTCACAAGCATTTTGGAAGTCCTAATTCATTTCCACTGTAGCATCAGTGTACCACTTCAGGTAGTTTCCTGGGTGCAGCATACATATATAGAAACAATACAATTTCTTACATTTTCCAATAATTTTTGCACTTATGATATTTTACTAACTTATATGCAACTGCATGCACTAGTAAGAGGCTCAGGAGCCATTTAATTGGCCATTAGTGTCATGAGCATCATATTTTGTCATTAACGTCACAGATTCACTGATCAAAAATAGCAAATTTTTGGGCGTTTATTGCTTGATTTTAGGTTTCAAAAGTGTTGCATAGGATCTTTTTTCGCAGGAATCATTTGGCATGTGTACAATTTAGTTACTAAACAGAGTTTGGTGTACTGAAATCAAGTAGTGTGAAGAAAAAATTAATGGAATGGTAGAAAAAATTAAAAATGTAATTATTTGCTATTTGCCATTTATTTTCATTGTGGTTGCTGTCAGGCAGATAGCAGTACTTTTTTTTTAATATAATTGTTCTGTCTGTACCTGATGCTCCCTCTGCATTAGTCCAGGTGATACGAATGTGTGAATTCTGAGAAATATTGGGGGTTTTTGCAGCGTGATGTTAATGACACCTAAAAGCATTACCGCAGTATTTACCTCCACTGCACATAAAAAGTGTGTTTCGCGACCCTTGGACATCAAAGTACAATTGAAGGTGATTGTTTTACCTACCAAAATAAATGAAAATGAGCTCCTTTAAGCCTGATTTCAAATCAACTTTTTTGCTGAGTGAAATTTCACCGTTTTCAAATTTTGACCCTAGACTGTAAAATCTGAAATTTTGAGTTAGCTCAAATGATCGAGTGAGATGGTAGCACAATTTGTTTGAGCCATGATATCTTGCCCTTTTGAGTTATGATAATCTTTATGTTGTTATAACTTGCAAACAACAGGCTATCTTGGCTCCAAGGAATTGTGCAACCATCTCACTCAATCAATTAAGCTAACTCAAAATTCAAAATTTACAGTGTAATATCACATTTCTTGTATCAAACATTGTCAATCTCACTAATACAAGTGATTGATAGAGGTCTCTCTCAGCCACAATTCATTGGCTTTCTTGGTCTTAGTATTACCTGCGCCACCTAGCTGAACTTTCTGTTTCCATGGCAACCACAGAATCACTTAAAAATCTCAGAATTGTCCAACATTTTGGAAATCAATCCCAAAACTGCTGAGTTTTATCCTGTGAAAAATTCCTAGTTCTACATTGAAAATAAGTGTCTATGTAAAAAAAAAAAGCTGTGAACTTTCTGAACACCCATAGGCATATCGGAGGGGGGGGGGGCAGTGGGGGCGATCGGGCCCCCAAAAGTGTTGGAAACCGTAAGATTAGGACAAAAAGGCTACAAAATTCAGGCAGATGTTTAAATAAAAACTACTGAAAAATTTGTGATTTCCAGGCAATTTAATTTGTAATGTTTATAAATTTAGATCATGAAATTCGGGCAAATGTCGCTTGCCCCCCGAAAATCGCGAGCGCCTTACGCCTATGTGAACGCCCCTCGTATGTTCTTATAAGATGCATTATCAATACTGAAGATGTGAACTAAAGTCTTGTCAGTTTTGTAATAAGAAATGTTCATTGAGATCAAGGTTCAATGAATTATTTAAATGTATTTTAAAATACTACATATTATACTCAATCAATTTGCATAAGGTCAAATTGTCAGTAACTATAACTTTCTGGATAAAAAGATAAACTTAAATATTTTTCTGTAAGAAAAAGATGATGAAGGATTTATATTTATGGACAATTGGCCTATAAGATCATTTTAGTATAATTAGGCTATATTTGATCGAGTCTTACCTTCAGACAGGGAACCGCCATATTCTCCTCCTGAAACAGAAATAAGAACATGATATCCCTCCCGAGCAGCAACGTAAATCAAACCTTTCACTACGTAATTATTTTGGTTAGAATCAAACGTTGGGCCAAACAATGTATGACAAAGGTAGGGCAAAGGTAATTTCCAAACGTTGCACTCAGATGGAAAACCAAACGTAGGTTGCAACCTTAGTAAGAGGTTGGCAGATAGTTTGTTTTATAGTCTTGCCCAACGTTTGAGTCACACGTAAGTCATACCTTTGGTTGAGAGGTTGGAAGAACGTTTGGTTGTAACGTTTGGCTAAACGTGTCAGTCATACGTAATCATACCTTTGGTTGAGAGGTTTGAAGAACGTTTGACTATTACGTATGACCACACCTTTGATTCATAGGTTTGTCGAACATTCATTAGAGAGGTTTTTACAACCTTAGACTATTACGTAAGTCATACCTTTGATTCATAGGTTTGAGGAACGTTTGACTATTACGTATGACCGTACCTTTGATTCATAGGTTTGTCGAACATTAATTTGAGAGGTTTTAACAACCTTAGACAATTACGTATGACCATACCTTTGATTCATAGGTTTATCAAAGGTATGGTCGTACATTTGGCAATACGTAAGTTCAAAGGTTTCTCCAACGTGTTTTTGATATGTATGGACAACGTTTGAAAGTAATGTTCAGGGCAAACGTCTGATCATACGTATCTGCCAAAGGTTTGTTGAAGGTTTGCACAAAGTTGCAGAAACTGGGATCCTGAGTGTCAGAGAGCCTTGTAGTGCCATCTATTCTATACCTAATTCAATCTATCTTGTAACTTCGAGTGTATAAAACCTCCAACAGGATGCTTGCTGGTTATAATTGGATGAAGCCATGAAGAAATAGTAGCTGCACCAGTCACAAAAATTACCAAATAAAAATCTCTTAAACTCTGTAAGATCAGACTGGGAAAAAAATTTTCCCAGGTACAGCTCACCCACAAACGACCAAGAGAGAATCATTTAAGACCGGAGTTGAAGTGAGCTTACTTGCAGCTCTCCTGAATGCCACCTATCCAAGACCAATTTGGATTGGGATTTTTCCAACTCTTCAGAGTTGAAGTATTAATCCCTTGCAAGGTAAGTGAATTTTGTTATTTATATTTATATATTGTAGTCCTTAAATGGACTGCAGACTGCTTGGTAAAACAAGGAAGAAAAGTCTGCCTATTTTGGAGCCACCTTCAGTGCTTGCTGCCTATCTCTCTCTAATTTTCTCTCTTCACTGTTTTAATTCATGTTTTCTCTTTGCAGGTGTTAAAAAAAAACCAAGCACAACCCCTAAATAAATAAATATTCTTGAAACCCCCCCCCCCCCCCAAAAAAAATCCTGCAGCAAAAATCAAATCAGAACATTCTTTTATCATATCAACAACAACAATTTTCGTCTATCTCAAGGAATACTCAGTCAAATCAGTTTGACTGAATTTTGAAATATTTCGGAAAAATAAACTAGAGGATCTCTAGCACCAAATGGCACAAGAAATAAGCCCAAAGGGTCTATTTATTACCACACACCACTCCTTCAAACTCTCGGTATTTTGGGACATTTTGACCCTGTTTTACTACACTTTTCCATGGAAAACTGACATCTTTCATGGCCAATCTCACTCAACTCAATTGATTTGACCTGGTCTTCCGCGAAATAACTCCAGAACCCAATTGATTTGGCCTAGTCTTCCATGATACAATGTAAGAGGACTATCAGTCATGTCTATATACAAACTGTTTTAACCTTTTATGCTTATGCATCATTTAAAAAATAGAAAGGTTAGTCTTATGCAAAACTAGGTTTCAGTGGTTTGACTGAGTCTTCCACAACAGAATCTGAGTTGCACAATAGGAACTTATGAGGTAAAAAACAGTTAAACCTGCTTTGACTGAGTCTTCCGTTGAATTATTCCATCCAAAAGGTTGTTTGTTGTTCAACCTAAAAAGGTTAAATTGGTTTGACTGAAGCCGACTCCATGAATTTACACAAGTCTAGTGGAAGACTCAGTCAAAGCTATGTTTTGGCTGAGTCATCCTCAATTTTCGAGTGGAAGACTCAGTCATAACATAGCTCTTGACTGAGTCTTCCGCTAGATATTGGCAGATTCACAGAGTCGGCTTCAGTTAAACCACTTTGACCTAGTTTAGAAAATAAAATAATGAAGAAGCTGTCTTGAAGCTTCCTGGAATAATCAGTCAAAATTACTTTATTAAATAAATTATACATTTTTTAAATATCATTTATGTTTCTGCACGATCACGGCACCAAGCCAAACACAATGATTTAACTCTCAATGAAATCAGTGGAGGGAAACAGAAGTTATCTGCCGATTTGTTTAGTTTTCACAATTTCAGGTGTGCTGAAAAGTGCAAAATTTGCTATGACTGAGTCTTCCATGAGATAGACGTATATGGCCATTGTATAAGGGGTTTATTTTATTTTTTTCCACGGGGGCGGCGGTCTGGCAAGGGTGGCTGGACCGCAAGAAGCAATGCGGGAGTCCCCCGGGCCCCTCCGTGCGCTCCGCCCCTGGCCGGCGCCTCCCTGGTACGGTGAATCCACATCGCCGATTGAAGCATACACAGCAGCTAGAGTCCATCCGAAGGAGTCATTTGACGCATACACATCCTAGAATCAATCGGCCACGGTTAAATAAATTAGTACGGCAGTATAAATGGTGTTATAGACCGAAATAAATGGAATCCACACGAGCGTTGTGTCCAGCCATGGCCGCCCTATTCCCACTTCTGCGCATGCGCAAGAACCAGCGCGCTGGGCTGGCCTGCTACGCCTGACGCCCCAGAGGCGTATAACGACCATTCCAGCAACGTGGGGGGTACGTTAACATCAAAGGTTGGAGAAATACGCTATAAATACGATATATACGTACGTATCAATCTCGTAAGCATTTGTCGACAAAATACGTAGTTTTCAAACGTTGGGTCCGATGTGGATTGGAGGTTTAATGCTACCTCAGATCAACGTTCCTCTAAGGAAATTGTCCACAAGGGATATACCGTATTTTCTCTATTAAAAGCACACCCCCTAATAAAAGCCCACCCCCCTCCACAAGGAACTAATTTTCATCAAAATTCCATCAAAATATGACTTTATCCTAAGTTTTTTATGCAAAAAATTATTAATTGACCATATCATCATTACTTCTAGCCACTGGGCATTTAATAGAGAAAATACGGCCCCCCTGGTCCAGTCAATGACAACACAAAATGATACAGCGACATGGAGAGTTACATGACTAGACTGATCAGATATTGTATAAACTTTTTTTTTTATACTTTCGGACTTATTTTGCCTTTTCTCTGATGCTACATATCTATATTTTGGTTAACTGCAATCTAAATTTTAATTTGCTTTTAGAAATTCACCTCCTTCTGCTATGTATTCACCATGATTATCATCTGAAACACCGAAAGTAGAGATTATTATAACTTAATGATTAATTATAATGCCAATTAAATGTTTATTTGAAAGTGTTGTGGGTTGTCATTGAATAAATTACCAATGGGTGAAGCATGGTCGACAGGTTCATAACCTAGAAACAGAGAGTAAAGGATTAGTAACTGTTAGTACAATATAAATAGGAAAGGATAGGTTTTTTCACCCAAAATAAGTACATACAGCAGCATATACAAACATAAATGTGAAAAATTAATGGGAATTAAAATAGACGTTGAGTTGAAGCCTGATATATAGACAGGGCACCCAAAAAGGTTCCAAATTGAACTATTGAGAAGGTTAATCACATGGAATCCTAAAAAAAGTTCAACGTTTTTGGACAAGTGAAAGTTTTAAAAATAAATATACTCTTAATTGCAATAAACTTGCTGATAAATGTCAATTAATTGTATTTGCTTTGTAAACAATAACCAATAGGCACATCTACGTAGCAGCAACGTTATGACAACATCACAATGTTTGTGAAAAAGATATAGAACTTTGTGGTAGAAATGATGTGTTGTCAGGATGTTATGAAGCAATATGTCGGTCTCCATTGTTAGTTCTGAATTTATGTATAGATGGCTCAGCCTATCCAAGCAATGGTAGCTCTGTTAGAATCCCCTTTGCCTTTCAACAACAGGAACAAGGTGACAGGTGTTGTTGACCTGGCCAAGGAGTCTGACTTACGGGCAATTTCATTACCACGTGATTCTGGTACTCTGCACACAAAGTTCATATTTTATGTCATGCATAAGAGACAGCAGTGGTGAGCTGTCACCGGCAGTGAACTCTGCAAGAATTCAGATGGAGCAAGTGACGTTATGAGAAAGCAAGCGACGTTATGAGATTAGCAAGCATTCTCAGCTGGTAGTTGAAACAGATACTTAAAGATTCTTTTATAACATTGTGTGTTTGGTTTAAGGTGTCGGCAACATTAGTGTTAAAAGTACACACTGATTTACTCAAAGCTGTCTGTATAACATTGTTTGTTTGATTATAAGCTACACTGTAAGAAATGACCGTGTTTTTCTGGCTAAAAGAACCGTAAATTTATTATTATTTTTGCAGTATTTTTTTAAAACAGACTTTGTCTGTGAATTTACAGTTCTTTGTCAGTTACAAAATGGCTCCAAGATAAATTTACTGCAACATGTCATTTAACATTCAGTTCATGTTAATGAACAATTACTTCAACCGTTAATTTACTGGCAACTTGTAATATGCAGACAAAACATGAATTGGCCAAACAATCAATACACCTGGTCAGATTAGGAACGATAAACAAGAGATTGCATGGACTTCAACCACGGAACATGTGGTGCCATCTATAACATATGCTTTACACAGCTGTTAATCAAATTTAATTTATAACTTATCTGAAGGTAAGGAAACATCCTCATTCATATGATCTTAAAGATGCTGTCATTATGCAAAAGTTGTTATGTTTATATATGACATTGACAATTGTGTGAGTCTTATGATGTGATCTAAAGAATGACACTATTAAAACCAAAATAACCCAGGCGCAGTCTGCATCAATACAACATACTTCGATAAACTTGACACCTGGTTCTCTTGGAAAATATCCATCAATTTTATGGTTTGTGAGGAAACGTGTGCGAATTAATTGCTGGGTATAATTGATGGACTTCCCTCCCTGCTGTCGAGCATTCTATGATTGACAGTTGATATAACTGTAAAATATACTTTAAATAAACTGTTTTATATATGTACATTATACCGTAATATCACTTTGTTGAATCTGCAAAATTACAGTTCAATGTACCAATCTGCATTTTACGGCTCATTGTCCTGTTCAGGTTTATTAGTACTTTTACAGTTCTTAGACCTGGAACAAAGTTGCCAGTTAATTTAACTGTAAAATTTAACGGGAATTTTTTGCAGTGTATCCGTACTACAAATGTCATAACACAGTCTGATTTTACAGAGTAGATAAGAGGATTAACTCGTGCATGGAACTGCGTCATGGAAATCCATCAGTCTCTCCAGCTAAGGCTGTTCGACACAGAGAGACTGTGTCAGTCTGTGATTCTGGTCATTCACAGTTGCCTGTGAGGAATCAGTGCTTTACAGGTACTTACTACGCTTGATATATTAGCTGTGTGACGTTCTGTTGTTTCTGAACCAATCAGATGAACCAGAAATGCTATGTATTTAGTGGCCAAAGAACTTGAGAATCACGTACTAATGAAATTGACTGTAATGACTGTGCATGTTGAATGTTTGATTGTTCTGGTCGGCTAGTGATTATGTTCTTAAGACAGCAGTTCATTAGAAAAGTGTGTAACCCTGCAATATTTGTGTGCAATGCCGATAAGCGGAGTCCCGAGTCATAATTCAGGAGACCTGAGGAGTCGGAGTCGGAGTCGCTTTTTCGAAAGCCAAAGGAGTCAGGAGTTGGGGTCAGTTCACTTACTACCCGACTCCAAAGCCCTGTTAACATCTAGATTATTATTAACTGTTGGTTACAGGATTTGATTTAATTTACAGACAGACAAGATAATATGTCTTCCCCAAAGACAAAATATCCTTCCCCCCTTATCGTTATGCTACCTATAATCACCTTGGTAATTCCCTCATGGAGACAGTCAGCTATTCAAAGATGATGTTAGCAAGCGACATTTTGACATGTATCACAAAGCTTTGAAAAAATCACAATGTCCAGTTCAGGTTGTGGCAACATAATCTCTATATTAAATTTCTATCATAAATGTCTATACCAATAAGCAATGCTGTGTTTTTGTTTTGTGCCTCTTGGGAAAGAGCTAGGCCTTTTTTTTGGACTTCTGCTTTCTTTTTAGGACTCCATCTTTGCTTTGTCACTTCTTGTCTTTTCTTGGATCGATCACTCTTCGATATAGCCTTCTGTCATCCTCTCTTCTCTTGGTTCACAGAACGTAAAATGCCAGAGCAAACCACCAGTGCTGGATTGTATCAACGCTTAACACGGGTCATCCTGAAGTGGTTTTAAAAGTCATTATACTGATACTGATTCAACGTTGAACTTTAGTTCTAATCAATTTAGTTTTAATTATAGCTGTTTGTGTACTAGCGGTCCAAACAGTTTCAAAATTAACTTTCAACTTGGTCACGTGATGTTACTAGCTGAAAATTGTTTTGTTTGTGCAAGTTATTGTTAATCAGTTGATTCAGTGCTTATCATATCTAACAGCATAGGAGACAATAGACAAACTGATTAAATGACTTAAGGTTCTTCATTAAATTAGAAGATTAGAGACAAACAGAAAACTGTCAATGATGTGGCAAAGCCAGTGTACAAATTGAAAATAAGAAAATTTATTCTTCCAGTGGACAGCCAATCTGCAAAGAGCTCGAACTGAACTCATGTTACAACATAACAACATTTTTTGCCAGTAACCCAGTTAGAAGATAAGTTAAGGGATATATCCACTTTAGGGTAACCAATGTTTTAAAAGCGTTCATACTAGCCGATACAGGGGAAATCAAGGGAACAAACCAATACATCTATCTACTGCTCAATAGAATTTGGAAAGGTTTTGTTGACAATGATAATGCATTAATGACCAAAAACTATCTAAAAAGAGTAATAATATTATGTACATACCATGGTCGCCTGCATAACAGACAGCAATGGAAACTGCCAGGCAAATTAAAACTAGTGATAATCTCATTTTAGAGCGTCACTTCAAATCATATCCAGGCAGTCTACAATGATTTTGCAATGATATTCAGTTGCTTTAATACAAGTCTGAAGGTATCAATAAATACAGAGACTTTATTTTTTTAATTGAACAAGCTGTCATTTGGCAGCACAAGTTTCCAAGTACCACAGAGCAGTTACATTTCAAAATATGAATTGTGTCCCCCTGACCTTTGTTTCTTCTTTTAGTATTATTTTGAACTCTTTTGTGCTTCACAAAAGTTAGATGTATCATTGATTCACTTTTCTGAGCTCAGTGTTAGAATACACCAAAATTAACTGCCATATTGACTATCTTTTGTCCACTGAAAAAACATAACGTCTATTTTTACATAACTTTACATATTTTACATAATGTACATATAGGGGAGAGTGCCCCAAAACGCACCCCCTAAGGGAGATCTTGAATATCATGATGATGTTTACTAATAAATGTATGAGTTAGCTACTATATTGTGCAGTAAGACATTTTCTATCAAAATATGCCTAGGATACGAAATATTACACATTATTTATCTTTTTACAGGATGAAATAGTTTTGGGGCAAAAAGGTGCTTTTTAGGCACCCCTATCTTAAAAAGCACACCCCCTATGTTGCCTAAAAGGCACCCCATATTTTACTATAAGTTACTTTGTTCTTAAAAAGCACACCCCTTCACACCTCACATTTAACATGAATTACAGTTTCTTATTGATTAAAAATTATTTTTTTGCACAAAGTAACTTTTTTGGTCAGAATTTGGAAAAGATAGCCCATTGGAAAGCTGTTTTTACCCTCGGCCATGTCCACATGGCCTGGGTATTGCAGAGTGCAGCGGCGTCCGTCTGTCTGTCCGTCTAGCTGTCTAGCTGTCTAGCTGTCCGTCTGTCTGTCCACCATCCTTGTCTGCAAGATAACTCAATTGGTATTGATCCTAGGATCACCAAATTAACAGGGATTCTGTATCACTGTAACACCTTGAAGGAGTTCTGACATGAGTGACCTTGACCTATTTCTGTGACCTTGGTGGCCATATTTGTGAAAAGCTTATGTACATGATAACTCCACTGGTATTGATCCTAGGATCACCAAACTATTAGGGATTGTGTATCGCTGTGAGGCCTTGAAGGAGGTCTGACATGAGTGACCTTGACCTATTTCTGTGACCTAGGTGGCCATATTGGTGAATAAACTTGTGTACACAATAACTCCAGTTGTATTGATCCTAGGATCACTAAACTAACTGGGATTATGTATTACCATAATACCTTGAGGAAGTTTTGACACAACTGACCTTGACCTATTTCTGTGACCTTGGCGACCATATTTGTGAAAAAACTTGTGTACACGATAACTCCAGTTGTATTAATCCTAGAATCACTAAACTAACAGGTATTGTGTATTACCATAATACCTTGAGGAAGTTTTGACACGACTGACCATGACTTATTTCTGTGACCTTGGCGGCCATATTTGTGAAAAAAGTTGTGTACACAATAACTCCAGTTGTACTGATCCTAGGATCACCAAACTAACAGGGATTGTGTATTACCATAAGACCTTGTAGGAATTCTGACATGAGTGGCCTTGAACTATTTCTTTGACCTTGGTAGCCATATCTGTGAAAAGCTAGTATGCATGATAACTCCAGTTAAATATTGATCCCATGGCAACCATGTAATGGGGATTGTGTATTACAGAAAAACATTGAAGGAGTTCTGGCATGAGTGACCTTGACCTTTTTCTGTGACCTCAGTAGCTATATTTGTGAACAGCCTGTGTATAACATAACTGCATTTGCACTGAACCATGGATCGCCAAATTCACAGGGATTGTGCACAAGGCCGTGCAGAGCCTGGAGTAGGCCCAGGCCAAAATGAAAAAGTAGGCCCCCCCTTCAGCAACTTCAGGTTAACAAATTATGACCATGTTTTAAAAATATATTTTCTGGAGACATAAAAACCAACCCAGGACCATTACATGGTGTGATTTGCGGCTTTTCCTATCTCGCCCAATGCCGCCCATGTTAGTTCTTGATGCAGGGAAGGGGGGGGGGGTTGCATGGGATATGGCCAAATGCCCCCCCCTAAGTACGCCTTTGAACCAAGCATATTTCTTTTAATGATAAACTTAATTTATTCACAAAAGACAAGTTGAAATTTACTCACTCCAGGTTAAAATCTAAATTTCAAAGCCCTTATATAAAAAATCACCTTAGATTTTGAATTTAATACCAGCATACATTTAATAAGTTGTACTTAAATTGACTTAATCTTACAAAATCACCAAACTGCTAATATATGGCCAATATAAAAAGTTCAAGATTCCTGAAGATTTTACCTGGGGCAATTAAAATACATAAAAGTACAATTAACAGATTTATGAGTCATGAAAACAATAGTTGCAAAATCTATGCGATAAAAATGTGAAATTTCAATTCTGACTGTGATACTTTCAGGGCCTTTCACAAATCTCAAGAAAAAATTTAGACTAGTATTTCTGGCACAATTAAGTCAGGCACTCCCTTGCAAACTAATCAGCGAATCTTAAAATTTACCTAGTGAAAGCTTTTATTGCTTCTGTAAAATGGGGTTACTTTGGCCGTTCTGTACTACTTTGGCCGCTAAATAAGAAAAAGATTCAGTATCCTGTATCTCTCAAACCAATATAGATACCAGGAAATTTCTTTTTGCGTCTGCTAGAGTTACTTGTCTACTTTTTATGTATATCAATTTTGTTTCAATGTCATGATACCAGTGCTTCTCGTGAAGGCCATTCTGGGAAAAAGCAGATTTGCAAAAAAGTGTGATTTTGCCGGGAAGTGTCTACTTTGTTCTGGGTGGGTCAAGTGAAAGCTTACACAGTTAAAATTGTGGACGATTTTTAAAGATAATATATCAAAGTTTCAAACTACACAGGATTTGTTTATATGTTATGTAATTTAGTGAGTTTAGGGCTATGGCCAATGTTACCCCAAATCTCCAAGTCAGTGTCGGGGTTACTTTGGCCACCCCAGGAAATGGCAATTGGCAAGAGTTGGAACAATTTGTAGTTCATAGCAGTCAAGGAGGTATAAACCTTGATTTGACAAACAGGTGTATGACCATAAAAATTATGTTGACTGCCATAGATGCTAAAAAAATACCATAAATTGTCCAATGCAATAATTGCAATTTGTGTCATTTAATAAGCATAACATAGCGATGATGTACTGGCTGCTAGGGAAGCTGTGAACCACTGTAGACATATGATTTCATCCAAAATAGCATTAGACAAAGTTATTTCATCTTGGATTTTTTTATGGTGTTTGTCAACATAATGTTACATCGGTGAATTATGCAAAAAATTGAAAATTAGAATAGAAATGTAAAATGTCATATGATTGATTTTCTTTTTAAATGACACATTTTATGACTGTTAGCATACCTTTCATTCTTGTGGCCTAAAAACAGGGGTATGTTCACACTATGTCATTCTGAATTGAGAGGCAGTAGTACACAGAGTGTGGTACACGTATCAACACTTAATTTTGTTCAGAAATCTGCGAATGAGTCACAACTCATTTTAGATTACAAAAATACATTCCTCGGCTTATTAGGTGGCCAAAATAATATAACTAATTAAATTCTACCTTGGTACATGGTATAACATGCTCAAAATCTAAGGCGGCCAAAGTTACCCCAACTCCGGGTTACTTTGGCCGACCCCTTAATTATGTAATAAAATATAGAACCATCATAGATTTTCGGAAGCTTTTTGACAGATGAAAACCTCAATGTACTGGCTGTGTTATGGCACAAAACTGTTGATGTTCAAAAAATAGTTTTTATTAGAACACAAATCTGGTGCTCCGAAGCAGCCAAAGTAACCCCGTTTTACGGTTCTTTTGAAAATATCTTCAATCATATTTGAAAAGTCGAATGATTTTGCAATATTACCGTTGATTTGCAGAGTAGTGAGGTGCGGAGACTTTCTTTCCCTATCATTGAACAAAAGTAAGACACTATTCATATCAGAGAATCAAAACTATGTTCATTTGATGCAACAGTTGCCAGGATTGACAGAAATATGCAGTTCAACTAGGATTTGGGAACCTGTTACCAAATTTCAAGTAAAGAATTTCCTCATATATATTCTTTAGGCTAACCAAAACTAACTAAAACTTCACATGGAAGAATCTTTTCAGAAGCAGAATTTCACCCTCCTGATTTTGTTAAAAAACATCTCAATATTCTATGAACAGATTGACATCAATGACAAATACAGCATTACTCCTTGTTTCTCATCTTGCATCTTACATGAGCAGGAACATACACATCTTGTGGTACACTGGCCTATGTGGAAAAGTGGCAGCTGCTACAGGCCTATTCACTCAGGGGGCCCCTTATGATGCCAAAAAGATATAAAAATTGAGAAAGACTATCTATGAAAAAATTTGGATTGTGTGGTACCCGCTTACTGGATCCTGAAGCAGGACCTGGAACAAAATCAAACTTTAAGATGGAGGCCCCAAATTGCTCAATGGAAGAGGGTCTAGTACTGACAGGGCCCTCTCACATTGGAGGCCAAACGGTTCACCCTAACAACAATTTCACGAAATACCCACCGATAGAAATCGCAGAGAAAAAATAGACCATAAACGAGACATCTAAGATTTACTAAGAACAAGATGTAAAACCAATATGGAAAAAAAGCCATCGGTTAAACTTTTAACCTTACACAGTACAATAATAATTATGTAAATTTTAAATTGACGACAGGAGAGATGTGAGGGCCCACCAACTTATTTTGTTGAAGAGTCCAAAATGACAAAAGTCTAACCCTGTACACATAGGCGTATCAAGGGGGGGGCAGGGGGGGGGGGCATTTGCCCCCCCGAAAGTTTGGGAAACAGTAAGATTCGGGCAAAAAGGCTAAAAATTTCGGGCAGATGATTAAATAAAAACTACTGAAAATTAATGATTTCCAGGCAATTTAATTTGAAATGTATATAAATTTAGATCGTGAAATTTGGGCAAATGACGCTCGCCCCCCTAAAAATCGCGCGCGCCGTACGCCTATGCCTGTACAGATCGAGTACAATCTCATTTTCGCAACGCGCGGTTAACCTTACTTTGGAAGTAGGCCCCCTGAAATGTGAGGGCCCTTGCCATTTGGCCCCCTGCCCCCCCCCCTCTGCTCAGGCCTGATTGTGCATCACTGCAAGACCTTCAATGCCTCCTGACGTGAATGACCCTAAACTAATTCTGTGACCTTAGAGGTCATCTTTTTTAAAACTTGATGACAATTAAATTTGTCTTGAAACAGCAGCATCTGTGGCCGAGGTTAGCACTTGCGTCAGCAGGTATTTTTTATTCTTAGGGTTGAAATGGAGGATTTATAGGGTTAAAATGGAGGATTTAGACTGGGGTGTGCCTCTTAGGTTACAATTTATATGTCTTGATTTTTGTCATTTTTCCAAAAACATGGGGCTTTTTGGAAATTTTTCTCTTAAATTTGATAGAAAAGAAAGCAGAAAAAGTCATGTTGTAGTCTCCGCATCATCACCACTGCCATTATTGCCGGGACAGTGGCTCAAAATCATAGAAATGTTATAAGAAATGGAGCCATTTTCACGCGGTCCTTGTTTCTGGGCACCTATGCTTGGATGTATTAAAAAATTTGATGAAATAATTATATAATCAAAATAGTTGACTAATTATATGGTTTGGAACACCCCAAAGCTATTATTAGCTGCAAAACACAGGGGTGCACCTCTTAGGAAGTGGTGCCTTTTAGGGCACTCTCCCCTACATCAAAAGAATGAAAATTAATGTCTGTCTCCTAAATTTGCAGCTCTAGAATGTACAAATATTTCATGTGATAGGTGAGACCGGGGCCGCAGGGCACATTGGACCTTTTTTTTTTTTTGCTCTCAAACAAAAACTTCTCTAAATATTTGAAAAATGTTTTTACTGACTAACTTCTGAACATCTACAATACCCTCATGACAAACCAAGTCGATCTACCTTCTATGGTTGTGGAGCAAAATAAGTTTGGACCACAGAATAAAAGTCCAGGAAAGTCGAAGAAAGGAGGCAAACACCACTTTTTATGCTCACAGGTCACAACACACACTTGTATTTCATTGCAGAATGGTTATATCGGAATATTTACCCAGATAATTTTAATAAATCTTGTTTCAGCTAGAAGAGCTGGCAAATTAGCCAACTGAAATTATTTTACCCTCATATTGCACAGGAATGACTTAGGTACTCTATTAATGTTAAAAATTACACAGCTGGAATTTTACCGATTATTTTTTGTCAGTCAATCCAGTTTACAATGGTCCAACGTGCCCCGGCCATACTGGTCCAACCTCTTATGAAAATGTGCATGCCTCGCTGACATGGTTGAATGTGAACCCGGGAAACTTATACCAAAAGAAAGACAAAATTGTAAAAATAATCGTTTTCGTATCGTAGCCAAAACTTGCCCATTATTGCATATTGACATACAGTAATGACATTTTCTACATATATCACCAATACAATGTAACACTGCTTTGTGATCGGTATTTCACACTTTTTGAATAATTGGAAAAACTTGAGAAAATATAACAGCATTATATTTTTTGGTTTCCAACCTACAGGCTACAGCTCATAACCTAGGCCTATACTTTGTACATGATTGAAACTGTACCATAATATGCATAAATTAGTCTAATTTGGCCTTTCCCTGGTTTTGCCAACCCTGGAAAACAGATTGGCAGATGGCAGAGCATCTTGTTTACCTGAACATATATGTTATAGTTTTGGCAAAATACTATTGAATTTTAAAAAAAAGCATTAAAATATCCCATTCTCGTCTACTAATAGTACTACAGTACATCGTACTTTGGTTAATAAAGTGTTTTTTGGTGAAGTTTCAAATCCGTCAAAAATTCTTTTTCATCCATTATCATGAGACTTCAAACAGAAAGATATTGATAGTGACAGCATGCACCATAGCTAATTAAAAAGTTTTAACTGGCACCAGCCTACAATGTAGTCAAACTTGCGGACTTAAAATCCTGACATAAATGTACTTTTTAGCTCCTCAAATGCCTCTAATGGCTTGGAACACATTATGTGTAACGACATTTTCCTGACCATTTCACCATTACTCAAACTTTATATTCATTTAATTCGGCAGTACATTTTCTCTGTAAAATTATATTGCTGACTCTCTTACAGTTTTGCATCGAAGTGGATGATAAGGGAGAAGTGAATAGGAAGGGACTTAATGTTTATAAGTATTCAATTGAATTTGCGTCTTTCCGCAAATCTATCTGGTCATCCGTTAAAAAATATATTCCCGGTCCTGTGTTGAATAACCGGCTGATGCCATGAGACAAACAGTCAAACATGAGACGGTAAGTGGAAAAAAAAGAATGTGGAATTTATTGCAGTTAGATACAGGCTTCTGATTGGCTGACAGAATGGTATAAAGAACAATAACAAGTTGCGTTTTTTTGAACAAATATAAGTAGAATATGCATTTTGTCATTTGTATGCAGAGTTTGCAGATGGAGACAATGGAGATGATACATCAATTTTAAGGGACTGATTCACAAATAATTATTACGTGGTTTAGATCCTCCGATGGGCAATTATTGCCTCTTCTGTACAGCCACCTATCAATCATTTGAATTTTTAAAAAATAAATCACCTTACATACATATACAAATATGAATAGAATTTATCAATGAAGTTTACTTAACAAAGTGTGCTCCCATGCGGTGTTTTTGAATGTCTGTGAGTTTTTCCAAAACATTTCAATTATTATCAAAAACATCTGTTTCAAGAAATCACTGAACATCCTCTTCGCTGCTTTTTGTTTAAATTTAATATCTTTCAATTTAGCTGAATGACATTCGGAGAATCTTAAAAAATTAACCGATTTACGTATACATGTATTAACTAATAAAAAATACTACAAAGAATGTTAGCAAGCATGTCTAGGCTCTTGTCTTTTCATGAAGTTTCTTTGTAGTTGCCAAGTTGCTGCAATGCACACGTAGCGTTCTTCTGAAGGAATGTGTGAAATTATGTAACAGCTTTATATTATATTCAATTTAATCTTAATCTGCATGTAACATGCCGCAAACTTCTGAAATCATACGGCATGAAATTGGATCACTCTATGTTGTAAAAAGGATGACTTCCCTACACCTGAAATGAACTTAATCTTGACTGGAGATTTCAAAAGGTTGGAAATATATGTTGTTGCTGGGGTAGACCCATAAGCAGCAGTGATAGCAAGTGACTTGAAGTGAGTTTTACCCTGTTGAAGCCACAAGTGAATTGATAAAGAAGCAGTGACCAGCCAGTCACATTCCTAAAGAAGACTAGCAGCCATTTTTGAAGCTGTGTATGCTTCTCTTTGGTCAATTAATATATCATACCTGAGATGAATGACTTAGTTTTTGTGAAGCTGGGGTATCATGGGTTTCTTCGTATTGATGTCACAAAATTCGAAGTGACTAATAAATTTTCCCTAATTCATCTAACTAAAGTTTGGATAGGTCAGTGAAGTTCATTGGATATTGGATATTGGATATTGGATATTCGGCGGGTGAAGTTCATTGGATATTGGATATTGGATATTCGGCGAGTGAAGTTCATTGGATATTGGATGTTGGATATTCAAATCCAAACTTCAAAATTTGCAGTTTTTTGTTTTCCAGGGGTGGCTCTGTCAAATATCCAACAGCCATTTGACATTGGATGTTTGATATTCAAAGATACAAAATTTGCAGATTTTGAATATCCAACGGAGTGGTGAAGTTCATTGGATATTGGATATTGGATATTCGGCGAGTGAAGTTCATTGGATATTGGATGTTGGATATTCAAATCCAAACTTCAAAATTTGCAGTTTTTTGTTTACCGAGGGTGGTTCTGTCAAATATCCAACAGCCATTTGACATTGGATGTTAGATATTCAAAGATACAGAATTTGCAGAACGGAGTGGTGAAGTCCATTGGATATTGGATATTTGCCGATTTTGCAAATAATGCAAGGTCTCAAGTCTAAAATAGTAAATTGGATGTATTACCTGGTATATTCATAGCCAAAGTTGTAAAATTAGCATATTTCTGTGTTCCAGGGGGGCTCTGGCCGAATATCCAACAGAGTAGTGAAGTTCATTGGATATTGGATATTGGATATTCAAAGTTGCTGATATTGCAAATTATGCAAGGTCTCAAGTCTAAAATAGTAAATTGGATGTATTACCTGGTATACTCATAGCCAAAGTTGTAAAATTTGCAAATTTCTGTGCTCAAGGGGGGCGGGCCCTAGACGAATATCCAACGGTGAATCTAGTTCATTGGATATTGGATATTGGATATTCAAAGTTGCGGATTTTGCAAATTATGCAAGGTCTCAAGTCTAAAATAGTAAATTGGATGTATTATGTGGTATATTCATAGCCAAAGTTGTAAAATTTGCAAATTTCTGTGCTCAAGGGGGCCCCAGCCGAATATCCAACAGAGTAGTGAAGTTCATTGGATATTGGATATTGGATATTCAAAGTTGCTGATTTTGTAAATTATGCAAGGCTCAAGTCTAAAATAGTAAATTGGATGTATTACCTGGTATATTCATAGCCAAAGTTGTAAAATTTGCAAATTTCTGTGCTGAAGGGGGGCCCTAGACGAATATCCAACAGACTAGTGAAGTTCATTGGATATTGGATATTGGATATTCAAAGTTGCTGATTTTGCAAATTATGCAAGGTCTCAGGTCTAAAATAGAAAATTGGATGTATTAGGTGGTATATTTATAGCCAAAGTTGTAAAATTAGCATATTTCTCTGCTCCAGGGGGGCCCTAGACGAATATCAAACAGAGTAGTGAAGTTCATTGGATATTGGATGTTGGATATTCAAAGTTGCTGATTTTGCAAATTATGCAAGGTCTCAAGACTAAAATAGTAAATTGGATGTATTACCTGGAATATTCAAAGCCAAAGTTGTAAAATTAGCATATTTCTGTGCTCAAGGGGGGCCCTTGCCGAATATCCAACAGAGTAGTGAAGTTCATTGGATATTGGATATTGGATATTCAAAGTTGCTGATTTTGCAAATTATGCACAGCCTCAAGTCTAAAAGAGTAAATTGGATGTATTACCTCAAAGCCAAAGTTGTAAAATTAGCATATTTCTGTGCTCCAGGGGGGCTCTGGCCGAATATCCAACAGAGTAGTGAAGTTCATTGGATATTGGATATTGGATATTCAAAGTTGCTGATTTTGCAAATTATGCAAGGCCTCAAGTCTAAAATAGTAAATTGGATGTATTACCTGGTATATTCATAGCCAAAGTTGTAAAATTAGCATATTTCTGTGCTCCAGGGGGGCTCTGGCCAAATATCCAACAGAGTAGTGAAGTTCACTGGATATTGGATATTGGATATTCAAAGTTGCTGATATTGCAAATTATGCAAGGTCTCAAGTCTAAAATAGTAAATTGGATGTCTTACCTGGTATATTCATAGCCAAAGTTGTAAAATAAGCATATTTCTGTGCTCAAGGGGGGGCCTTGCCGAATATCCAACAGAGTAGTGAAGTTCATTGGATGTTGGATATTGGATACTCAAAGTTGCTGATATTGCAAATTATGCAAGGTCTCAAGTCTAAAATAGTAAATTGGATGTATTACCTGGTATACTCAAAGCCAAAGTTGTAAAATTTGCAAATTTCTGTGCTCCAGGGGGGCCCTAGACGAATATCCAACGGTGAATCTAGTTCATTGGATATTGGATATTGGATATTCAAAGTTGCTGATTTTGCAAATTATGCAAGGTCTCAAGTCTAAAATAGTAAATTGGATGTATTACCTGGAATATTCAAAGCCAAAGTTGTAAAATTAGCATATTTCTGTGCTCCAGGGGGGCTCTGGCCGAATATCCAACAGAGTAGTGAAGTTCACTGGATATTGGATATTGGATATTCAAAGTTGCTGATTTTGCAAATTATGCAAGGTCTCAAGTCTAAAATAGTAAATTGGATGTCTTACCTGGTATATTCATAGCCAAAGTTGTAAAATAAGCATATATCTGTGCTCAAGGGGGGGCCTTGCCGAATATCCAACAGAGTAGTGAAGTTCATTGGATGTTGGATATTGGATATTCAAAGTTGCTGATATTGCAAATTATGCAAGGTCTCAAGTCTAAAATAGTAAATTGGATGTATTACCTGGTATACTCAAAGCCAAAGTTGTAAAATTTGCAAATTTCTGTGCTCCAGGGGGGCTCTAGACGAATATCCAACGGTGAATCTAGTTCATTGGATATTGGATATTGGATATTCAAAGTTGCTGATTTTGCAAATTATGCAAGGTCTCAAGTCTAAAATAGTAAATTGGATGTATTACCTGGAATATTCATAGCCAAAGTTGTAAAATTTGCATATTTCTGTGCTCAAGGGGGGCCCTTGCCGAATATCCAACAGAGTAGTGAAGTTCATTGGATATTGGATATTGGATATTCAAAGTTGCTGATTTTGCAAATTATGCAAGGTCTCAAGTCTAAAATAGTAAATTGGATGTATTACCTGGTATATTCATAGCCAAAGTTGTAAAATTAGCATATTTCTGTGCTCAAGGGGGGCCCAAGACCAATATCCAACAGAGTAGTGAAGTTCATTGGATATTGGATATTGGATATTCAAAGTTGCTGATTTTGCAAATTATGCACAGCCTCAAGTCTAAAAGAGTAAATTGGATGTATTACCTGGAATATTCAAAGCCAAAGTTGTAAAATTAGCATATTTCTGTGCTCCAGGGGGGCTCTGGCCGAATATCCAACAGAGTAGTGAAGTTCATTGGATATTGGATATTGGATATTCAAAGTTGCTGATTTTGTAAATTATGCAAGGTCTCAAGTCTAAAATAGTAAATTGGATGTATTACCTGGTATATTCATAGCCAAAGTTGTAAAATAAGCATATTTCTATGCTCAAGGGGGGCCCTAGACGAATATCCAACAGAGTAGTGAAGTTCATTGGATATTGGATATTGGATATTCAAAGTTGCTGATTTTGCAAATTATGCAAGGCCTCGGGTCTAAAATAGAAAATTGGATGTATTACGTGGTATATTCATAGCCAAAGTTGTAAAATAAGCATATTTCTCTGCTCAAGGGGGGCCCTAGACGAATATCAAACAGAGTAGTGAAGTTCATTGGATATTGGATGTTGGATATTCAAATTTGCTGATTTTGCAAATTATGCAAGGTCTCAAGACTAAAATAATAAATTGGATGTATTACCTTGTATACTCAAAGCCAAAGGTGTAAAATTAGCATATTTCTGTGCTCAAGGGGGGCTCTGGCCGAATATCCAACAGAGTAGTGAAGTTCATTGGATGTTGGATATTGGATAATCCAAGTTGCTGATTTTGCAAATTATGCAAGACCAAGGATCTAAAACAGTTAAATCAATGATTTACATACATTCTTCAAAGCCAAAGTGACATAATTTGAAAATTTCTGTGCTAAAGGGGCACCAGTGATGAATATCCAATGGAAATCTTGTTGGATATTGGATATTCAACTTTGCTTATTTTGCAACTTTGGGATGTCCAATGTTTGAAAAGAGTTAATTTAATAAAACATTGATGTTTTATACGTCCATATTTGCATAATTTGTAAATTTTTTGTTACCGGGACGACTATTGTACAAAGGTCCAACGGTAGTTGCATGATAGACTTTTGATATCCAAAGTTGCCGATTTGACAAATTCTGGAGAAACAAACATCTGAGATAATAAATTGGATGTTTGACATAGAATGTTGAAAGCCGAAGTGGTAAAATTTTTGATCAAGGGGGCCCTGGCCGAATATCCAACAGACTAGTGAAGTTCATTGGATATTGGATGTTGGATATTCAAAGTTGCTGATTTTGCAAATTATGCAAGGATTCAAGTCTAAAATAGTAAATTGGATGTATTACCTGGTATATTCAAATTTTGCAAACTATGCAAGACCAAAGATCTAAAACAGTAAATACGATGATTTGCATGTAAATCAAAGCCAGAGTGACGTAATTTGCACATCTTTGTTTTCGAGGGGCACCCCAGCCGAATATCCAATGGAAACTCATTGGATATTTGAATCCATATTCAAATTTGCTTATTTTGCCACTTCAGAATGTACAATCATTGAGTTAATTGAATCATTGAGTTAACTGAATGAAATATCAATTGGTGATTTATATATCTAGATTTGCATAATTTGTCAATTTGTGGTTTCTAGGATTGCTCTTGGATAAACATCCAACGGGAGTCGGATGATAAACTTTAGGTATTCAAAGTTGCCAATATGGCAAATAGAGTAGAAACAACATCTAGGATAGTGAATTGGATGTATTACAGAAAATATCAAAATCCAGACTGTTAGGGTGAAACTTGGCGGAAACCATTGCCGTTTCAAGTTTATATTTTAGGATAAGTCGGACTCACTCAAGGAAGGTGCAACGTCTGCTAATTGCACAATACTAAAATTTGGTAAATTTTTAGAGGTACCGTAATATGGGGTGAATAGGGACACTGGGGTGAATCGGGACAGGATAGGGAAGAATTCTATTTCTTCAAAAAACACATATTTCTCCTTAACTCAGGAAATAGATTTTTGGCACATTTATAGCTGACATACCAGAGCAAATTTTCTTATAGTTTTATATTTCTAACTGCAAGCAGTGAGGAGCTGCAGTACTTTAAACTTAGCATTGCGGAAAGTGAATTCTCAAATGCTGGTCAGAACTTAGCATGCACTGTGAAAAGTATTAATACTAGAGCCACCAATCTTATTGGAAACTTTTAAAACTCAGTTTCGGCCAGTTGGAGGACCAGAATAGTAGACTAGATGTGAGATTATGTAAATTTGGTCATGGGTTCAGATCCAGGGCAATGACAAAGTTCCGGAATTAACAAAAATAACCCTACTGATTTTCATTTGAATGTATTAGCATTGCTTTTTAATGAATATTATTGAACTAAGTATGATTAATACTCGATTTAGTCCAGAATTGTCATTCACTGGCAAAATTTCCAAAAAACTCCTTTTTTGATAGTTTTCTGTTATTTAATTTTTTTTAATGTACGTATTTACAATGAATTTGATTTCAGATTTTCCTGAAAATACATTTTTGCCATGTTGAATATGTTTTCTAATATTTGCTCACAAGTAGCAATCACTTTAGAAAATTATTAAGTATTGATTGTGAAAATAAGGGAGTGCATTGGAAATTTAACATATCAGTACAAGCTCTTGGGGATACTTTGATCTTGTGCTGGAACATAATTTGACACCATATTTTGATTTCTGAGTTTACTTTTGTTCATACTGGGGGGAGGGTCGGTCTAGTGGTAGCGTACTGGGCTGCCAATCGCTGGGTCCAGGGTTCGAATCCAGCTCTTGCTGGGTCACCTGGGCCTATGTTGGACGGCTGTTTCAATCATCCTTCGCCTCATTGCCGTGTCCTCCCCCTGTCCTAATTAGCCTACCAAGTGCGTAACTACAGGACGTAAAGCCCCAATCATCGATTCAATACTTTTGTTCATACTATGACCAAAAACCGGCCAATTCTGTCCCAATTCACCCCATGTTACGGTATTAACTTTAAAATTTCCAACCCTATCTCACTTGCAAAACACACAGGAACTGCAAAGAATACTATGTAGTTTTTCATCGGAAAAGTGCAAATAAATACATGCCAAGCTTCATTGATGTTCTTTTACTCTTTTACAGTTAGAGGGGTATGTGCACACGGGGTCGGCTGGCTCAGACAAAAATGAAGCAATCGACAAGTACACAGGCATAATTGTCTCATAATATCAATATACAGGCCTACAAATATAGGAACTTCAACAGAAATCGGAAAAGAGGTCTTTGAGATATTCAAGTTTTCATAAAGGGGGGCTTATTTCTGTTAATATTTATCCCATTAATTATTTTAAACCGTGTACATTCCGAAAATTAGCAACTTTGAATATCCAACATCCAATGAATTTAGATTCTACTTCGGATATTGTTTTGGGCTCAGCTTGAAAAAAAAATCTACCAATCATGCTACTTTGGCTTTAAAAAAAATCCTACATAGTAGGCCTACATCCAGTTTACGATTTCAGACCTCTGTTCTGACTGAATTTGCCAAATTGTCAATATTCTATGTATTTCAAACATTCATTATCCAATAAACGTTGCAAAAGTGAAAGGTTTTTCAAGGTTGTAAGTCCATCGATTCTTTGTAAAATTAACCTTGAAGTTATGGATCATAAATTGATACTTTTTTTTTAAAGCATAGCATACACAGAATTTGGTTTTCTGTAATTAGGTGGTTAAATTGACTTGATAACTTGATATTACTCAAGGAGAGGTATGTTTTACTTCAGATGTAAAACAAAATAGGGCTTTTTGTAGTTTGCTTCTCAGACCAAGAGCAGAACTACAGTATATGTTTAGTATATTTTTTTGCTACAAACTTATGTTGTAATCACTGACCTACGGAAATGGGCACTACTCAGTGCTCTTTTGCATAAGATGTGCAATGTGCATGACATCATCAGTTCAGGTGCTGTTGCTTGTAGATGGGAAGAATTTTTGCTGAGGAAATTTGTAAATTTTCCCTCTATAAGTGCTATTTTGAGCATGATTCCTCGTGAAACAGTGCATTTTTAACATAGTGGACAAATTTGGTCTCCCAGTCATTGCTAAAATGGTATTACTGGGAGACCAATTTTTTCCAGAGATTCACATCTATTGTACATTTGGTTGTCTATTTTAAAGTTCTCGGGTGACATTTGAATATGAAGCTTCCTTCCATACCAAAAATATATTTCTTCACTGTCATTACTGTTTAAAAATACTATATATTTCGGCTTACATCAACTTTTTCATACATTAAAAAATTTGCAAAACTCCTTTTGGTAGAAATTGGCCAAACTTCTAGAATGTTGCGTATCCCGGTGCCACAAATAAAAGGTCATTCCGATGGTCTACCAGTCAAAAAATCCTGAAAAAATGCTCTGTCGTGAAATCACTATATAATTACCGCTGCCTAGCAACACAACTCACCAAATCCAGCATGGTTGCTATGCTCAATGTAGCCACTAACTGCCCTCCCTTTCACTCCCATCCCCCAAATATGCCAATCCACTTCATCAAACCTCTTCCCTCCGTGTTAATGGGGGGTCCCCTCCTCCCTGCTGCACAACAGTATTCCGTAATAATCCTTCAAAAGTCTTCATTTCTCATCCCCATCCACCACTCCATTTAATGTAAACAAATGATTTTACCAAATAACAACAGAGGGCTCTGCAAATCACAACCTACACACACAACTCCCCTATTGGATTATGTATGAACAACATAATGCCCCAGTGTCCACACTTCAGTTAGGGGGTAGAGGTGTCAACTTATGCTATCAAGCGCCAATGGGTGTAATGTTTAAATGGGTCTCCATGGGTGTAAATGTTTGCCAATGGGTGCCAATGGGTGTAAATGTTTGCCATTGGGTGTAAATGTTTGCCAATGGGTGTAAATGTTTGCCAATGGGTGTAAGTGTTTGCCAACAGGCGCAAATGTTTGCCTATGGGCGCAAATGTTGCCAACGGGCGCAAATGTTTGCCAACGGGTGCAACTGTTTGCCAACGGGCGCAAATGTTTGCCAACGGGCGCAAATGTTTGCCAACAGGCGCAAATGTTTGCCAACAGGCGCAAATGTTTGCCAACGGGCACAGGTTTGCCAACGGCTGCAAATGTTTGCCAACGGGCCAATGTTTGCCAACGGGAGCACATGTTTGCCAACAGGCGCAAATGTTTGCCAACGGGCGCAAATGTTTGCCAACGGGCGCACATGTTTGCCAACGGGTGCACATGTTAGCCAATGCTGGCCAACGGACGCAATTGTTTGCCAACGGGCGCAAATGTTTTGCCAATGGCCGTAAATGTTTGCCAATGGGCCTAAATGTTTGTGTCAACTTATGCTATCAAGCCATAACTTATGCCTTGGCTCTCAAACCTCCCGTTCGTAGAACGGGTATAATGCTAGTATATCTAATTGACATATTATAGCTAACATTGAAGAGTTGATCATACAAGAAAGGACAAGAATCAGACAATTATTATTATAGATGATAAGACAGGGACTGATCCGACAAGATTTGACAGAAAAAGCAATGTTTATCCAAGAGCAATCCTGGAAACCACAAATTGACAAATTATGCAAATCTAGATATATAAATCACCAATTGATATTTCATTCAGTTAACTCAATGATTCAATTAACTCAATGATTGTACATTCTGAAGTGGCAAAATAAGCAAATTTGAATATGGATTCCAATATCCAATGAGTTTCCATTGGATATTCGGCTGGGGTGCCCCTCGAAAACAAAGATGTGCAAATTACGTCACTCTGGCTTTGAATTACATGCAAATCATCGTTTTAACTGTTTTAGATCCTTGGTCTTGCATAGTTTGCAAAATTTGAATATACCAGGTAATACATCCAATTTACTATTTTAGACTTGAATCCTTGCATAATTTGCAAAATCAGCAACTTTGAATATCCAACATCCAATATCCAATGAACTTCACTAGTCTGTTGGATATTCGGCCAGGGCCCCCCTTTATCAAAAATTTTACCACTTCGGCTTTCAACATTCTATGTCAAACATCCAATTTATTATCTCAGATGTTTGTTTCTCCAGAATTTGTCAAATCGGCAACTTTGGATATCAAAAGTCTATCATGCAACTACCGTTGGACCTTTGTACAATAGTCGTCCCGGTAACAAAAAATTTACAAATTATGCAAATATGGACGTATAAAACATCAATGTTTTATTAAATTAACTCTTTTCAAACATTGGACATCCCAAAGTTGCAAAATAAGCAAAGTTGAATATCCAATATCCAACAAGATTTCCATTGGATATTCATCACTGGTGTCCCTTTAGCACAGAAATTTTCAAATTATGTCACTTTGGCTTTGAAGAATGTATGTAAATCATTGATTTAACTGTTTTAGATCCTTGGTCTTGCATAATTTGCAAAATCAGCAACTTGGATTATCCAATATCCAACATCCAATGAACTTCACTACTCTGTTGGATATTCGGCCAGAGCCCCCCTTGAGCACAGAAATATGCTAATTTTACACCTTTGGCTTTGAGTATACAAGGTAATACATCCAATTTATTATTTTAGTCTTGAGACCTTGCATAATTTGCAAAATCAGCAAATTTGAATATCCAACATCCAATATCCAATGAACTTCACTACTCTGTTTGATATTCGTCTAGGGCCCCCCTGGAGCACAGAAATATGCTAATTTTACAACTTTGGCTTTGAATATGCCAGGTAATACATCCAATTTATTATTTTAGACTTGAGGCCTTGCATTATTTGCAAAATCAGCAACTTTGAATATCCAATATCCAATATCCAATGAACTTCACTACTCTGTTGGATATTCGTCTAGGGCCCCCCTTCAGCACAGAAATTTGCAAATTTTACAACTTTGGCTATGAATATACCACGTAATACATCCAATTTACTATTTTAGACTTGAGACCTTGCATAATTTGCAAAATCAGCAAATTTGAATATCCAATATCCAATATCCAATGAACTAGATTCACCGTTGGATATTCGTCTAGGGCCCCCCTGGAGCACAGAAATTTGCAAATTTTACAACTTTGGCTTTGAGGTAATACATCCAATTTACTATTTTAGACTTGAGACCTTGCATAATTTGCAATATCAGCAACTTTGAATATCCAATATCCAATATCCAATGAACTTCACTACTCTGTTGGATATTCGGCCAGAGCCCCCCTGGAGCACAGAAATATGCTAATTTTACAACTTTGGCTTTGAATATTCCAGGTAATACATCCAATTTACTCTTTTAGACTTGAGGCTTTGCATAATTTGCAAAATCAGCAACTTTGAATATCCAATATCCAATATCCAATGAACTTCACTACTCTGTTGGATATTCGTCTAGGGCCCCCCTTGAGCACAAAAATATGCTAATTTTACAACTTTGGCTATGAATATACCAGGTAATACATCCAATTTACTATTCTAGACTTGAGACCTTGCATAATTTGCAAAATCAGCAACTTTGAATATCCAATATCCAATATCCAATGAACTTCACTACTCTGTTGGATATTCGGCAAGGGCCCCCCTTGAGCACAGAAATATGCAAATTTTACAACTTTGGCTATGAATATTCCAGGTAATACAGCCAATTTACTATTTTAGACTTGAGACCTTGCATAATTTGCAAAATCAGCAACTTTGAATATCCAATATCCAATATCCAATGAACTTCACTACTCTGTTGGATATTCGGCCAGAGCCCCCCTGGAGCACAGAAATATGCTAATTTTACAATTTTGGCTTTGAATATTCCAGGTAATACATCCAATTTACTATTTTAGACTTGAGGCCTTGCATAATTTGCAAAATCAGCAACTTTGAATATCCAATATCCGATGAACTTCACTACTCTGTTGGATATTCGTCTAGGGCCCCCCTTCAGCACAGAAATTTGCAAATTTTACAACTTTGGCTTTGAGTATACCAGGTAATACATCCAATTTACTATTTAAGACTTGAGACCTTGCATAATTTGCAATATCAGCAACTTTGAATATCCAATATCCAACATCCAATGAACTTCACTACTCTGTTGGATATTCGGCAAGGCCCCCCCTTGAGCACAGAAATATGCTTATTTTACAACTTTGGCTATGAATATACCAGGTAAGACATCCAATTTACTATTTTAGACTTGAGACCTTGCATAATTTACAATATCAGCAACTTTGAATATCCAATATCCAATATCCAGTGAACTTCACTACTCTGCTGGATATTCGGCCAGAGCCCCCCTGGAGCACAGAAATATGCTAATTTTACAACTTTGGCTATGAATATACCAGGTAATACATCCAATTTACTATTTTAGACTTGAGGCCTTGCATAATTTGCAAAATTAGCAACTTTGAATATCCAATATCCAATATCCAATGAACTTCACTACTCTGTTGGATATTCAGCATGAGCCCCCCTGGAGCACAGAAATATGCTAATTTTACAACTTTGGCTTTGAATATTCCAGGTAATACATCCAATTTACTATTTTAGACTTGAGACCTTGCATAATTTGCAAAATCAGCAACTTTGAATATCCAATATCCAATGAACTAGATTCACCGTTGGATATTCGTCTAGGGCCCCCCCTGGAGCACAGAAATTTGCAAATTTTACAACTTTGGCTTTGAGTATACCAGGTTATACATCCAATTTACTATTTTAGACTTGAGACCTTGCATAATTTGCAATATCAGCAACTTTGAATATCCAATATCCAATATCCAATGAACTTCGCTACTCTGTTGGATATTCGGCCAGAGCCCCCCTGGAGCACAGAAATATGCTAATTTTACAACTTTGGCTATGAATATACCTGGTAATACATCCAATTTACTATTTTAGACTTGAGGCCTTGCATAATTTGCAAAATCAGCAACTTTGAATATCCAACATCCAATATCCAATGAACTTCACTACTCTGTTTGATATTCGTCTAGGGCCCCCCTGGAGCACAGAAATATGCTAATTTTACAACTTTGGCTTTGAATATTCCAGGTAATACATCCAATTTACTCTTTTAGACTTGAGGCTGTGCATAATTTGCAAAATCAGCAACTTTGAATATCCAATATCCAATATCCAATGAACTTCACTACTCTGTTGGATATTCGTCTAGGGCCCCCCTTGAGCACAGAAATATGCAAATTTTACAACTTTGGCTTTGAATATTCCAGGTTATACATCCAATTTACTATTTTAGTCTTGAGACCTTGCATAATTTGCAAAATCAGCAAATTTGAATATCCAACATCCAATATCCAATGAACTGCACTACTCTGTTTGATATTCGTCTAGGGCCCCCCTGGAGCACAGAAATATGCTAATTTTACAACTTTGGCTATAAATATACCACGTAATACATCCAATTTACTATTTTAGACTTGAGGCCTTGCATAATTTGCAAAATCAGCAACTTTGAATATCCAATATCCAATATCCAATGAACTTCACTACTCTGTTGGATATTTGTCTAGGGCCCCCCTTCAGCACAGAAATTTGCAAATTTTACAACTTTGGCTATGAATATACCAGGTAATACATCCAATTTACTATTTTAGACTTGAGACCTTGCATAATTTACAAAATCAGCAACTTTGAATATCCAATATCCAATATCCAATGAACTTCACTACTCTGTTGGATATTCGGCTGGGGCCCCCCTTGAGCACAGAAATTTGCAAATTTTACAACTTTGGCTATGAATATACCACGTAATACATCCAATTTACTATTTTAGACTTGAGACCTTGCATAATTTGCAAAATCAGCAACTTTGAATATCCAATATCCAATATCCATTGAACTAGATTCACCGTTGGATATTCGTCTAGGGCCCCCCTTGAGCACAGAAATATGCTTATTTTACAACTTTGGCTATGAATATACCAGGTAAGACATCCAATTTACTATTTTAGACTTGAGACCTTGCATAATTTGCAATATCAGCAACTTTGAATATCCAATATCCAATATCCAGTGAACTTCACTACTCTGTTGGATATTCGGCCAGAGCCCCCCTGGAGCACAGAAATATGCTAATTTTACAACTTTGGCTATGAATATACCAGGTAATACATCCAATTTACTATTTTAGACTTGAGACCTTGCATTATTTGCAAAATTGGCAAATATCCAATATCCAATGGACTTCACCACTCCGTTGGATATTCAAAATCTGCAAATTCTGTATCTTTGAATATCTAACATCCAATGTCAAATGGCTGTTGGATATTTGACAGAACCACCCTCGGTAAACAAAAAACTGCAAATTTTGAAGTTTGGATTTGAATATCCAACATCCAATATCCAATGAACTTCACTCGCCGAATATCCAATATCCAATATCCAATGAACTTCACTCGCCGAATATCCAATATCCAATATCCAATGAACTTCACCACTCCGTTGGATATTCAAAATCTGCAAATTTTGTATCTTTTAATATCAAACATCCAATGTCAAATGGCTGTTGGATATTTGACAGAGCCACCCCTGGAAAACAAAAAACTGCAAATTTTGAAGTTTGGATTTGAATATCCAACATCCAATATCCAATGAACTTCACTCGCCGAATATCCAATATCCAATATCCAATGAACTTCACCCGCCGAATATCCAATATCCAATATCCAATGAACTTCACCCGCCGAATATCCAATATCCAATATCCAATATCCAATGAACTTCACTGACCTAGTTTGGATTTACCATTACAATTTAAACATGAGCCTACTTTGCTCATGCACAATATGCATTGCGAGCAGCATATTTTTGAAAGTCAAGTTGGCAAGTTACTAATTTTTACCAGATGAAACTTACGTGACAGAAGTAAAACAGCAGTCACTAAAGTGAAGTTAGCAGCAAAATCTCAGTGAAGTCAGTGAGACTTTACAATTTCTCTTGCTTATGGGTCTATGCTGGGGGCCAAGCTCTACATGTACGAAAAGAGATTGATAAATGAAACCATCAGTGAAAACAATAAATTCGAAATTTAGTGTATTACGAGTAATTGTTTCCTTCACTGTAAAATTAGAGGCACTGATTCAGCTCAATTGATTGAGTGAGATGGTTGCACAAGTTTGAGCTAATATAGATCAAGTTTTAAGCTGAGGTAACTCAAAATACTGAGCTGAGATAGCTCAAAATACTGACTTGGGCATTCAAGCCGAGAAAACTCAAAACACTGAGCTGTGTTAACTATTCAATGACTTTACTGTCCAAGACAGCTCAAAAGGTGGAGTTTTATTGACTTATTGATTCAAGCTGACACAAATCAAAATATTGAGACATGTTGACTTATTTGTAGTTGCTTTTGATTTTGATTTGTGTGATCCGTTTTATAAAGTGATTTAATGAATGAGGGTTATAATCCCAATTTATTGTTGGATCTCTCAAATTGGATCCACCGGAATCCAGTGTGCTTCATTTTCGTACATCATGGACAGGCCCAAGATGCATTCAACACAGGTCATTTCATCACAAGGAGAATTTCAAAATTAATTCCTTGTGAAGAAATCCCGATGGCCTGATGGATCTGAGTTACTATGCTATGTCATAGGCCTACATTTGAACATATCCTGACTTGGAAATTTTGGTTGGCTTTTGTTAACACATGCATCGAATTACTTCCACAAATTAGTTTTAGATGGATAAAAATGATGTGCACAAGGCACTTTAAAGGGCATTCTGCACATCATCTAACTACTGATCTGAAGTCCTGGTTATCTTGTTTAACTGTAGCAACACATTGATGAAGCATGTGCACAGTGGTGTTTTGTCCTAATTGCTGACCTCTTGTTGTTTCGACAAATTCTCAGTGAGCTATAAATAGATCTGGGGAGGGGAAGCCCTAAATGACATCACAGGACTCCCTCTTTCCAGTTTTTCTAGGATGGTTTTTCTGGGTCTCTAAAATGGTATTTAAACAATGTGCATGTTCCTGTAAAGTTGATCAACACAATCTTAGGCAAATTAAACCCCATGTGCAAAGTTTGAATGAAATTGGTGCAGTATTTTGTCTCGAAATTTGTCCACAAGATTCCAGAGAAGACCAGTAACAATAGGGCAGAATGCCCTAATAGAAATGAAAAGTGACCTTCTAAAGTGTTGTCCTGCTCAATTTTCTCAGGGATGGTGTAATATAATTGTTATTTTTTCTTTTAAGTACATAATTATTTGAAACTTAATGCAGTGCTGTGAGAAGTGCTTGTTATAGATGGCAATATATGTGGCATGGCTGAGATGTCAAGCTGCCTGTAACAACTGAAGCTTTCAAGTTTTCACAGTTTGATGTTTTTATTTGTTTGGACAACTCATTGAGCTGTCATAGCTTGCAAAATTCTGAACATTCTGAGAAAGCTCAAAATATTACTTCAACACAATTTTCAAATTTTAAAGTGTTTTTAAAAAAAAAAACCCTCAATTTGCTGTGGAAAAAATTTAAAATTAATTGTTAAGAGCAGGAAGTCCTTGGTTTTTGCATATATTATTACCATGGATGATAAAAAAAAGTCATCTGTCGCAAGATTTGGGTCTATAAGCTCTAGTAAAGGTTATCCACCACAGGAGAGGGAATATGTGAATTATCACCCGAGGGGCTTTAGTCCGAGGTGTGATAAACACATAATCCTGATCCCATAGTGAATAATCGGCTTATACCATTAGAAAAACAGTCAAACATGAGAGGATAACTGGACAACAAAGAATATGGGAATTATTCCCCTGAAATACTTGAATTTAATTGGCTGACAGAGGTGTCGAATGGTATAAATGCATTTAGGCCTTGAAGGATGTCAGGAAGTTCGTAAATATTTTTTGGATGAAGTTAACATCTCCATAACTTAGAGCTGAAAATACATTTATTATATAAGTAAAATGTTTGTCAACTCCGATACAACTTGGAAGTTACTTCTGAGTTCTGGAAACTATCAGAAATAATCATGTCATGACCCTAATTATCGGCAGGGGCATTATATTTTCTGGGATCAAAAGCCGTGCTCCGACAAGTTTTCTCCTAGAACTTTTATGGCATGCCTAATTTCTCATGAATTGCTGACAAATATATCTTCATGTGACAATCCATTATTTTTTCGGAAACAGTCTATGTAACAGTACTATATACAATTTTTTAGATACATGTGTTTCTGCGACTTCTCTTGATTCATTTCTGCATTTAAAAAAACTGTTCATATTGATTATAATAACACGGACAAAACGATGAGTCCATCGTTTTATATCCATCATCCAGTTCACTTCAAGGAAGATATATATATTCTTTTCTGTTTTGGTGTTTATCTTTGCCATACAATACAATGCATTTAAATGGAAAAGCCCTAATCAATTGAGGCTGAATGGATGATGTCGATACATGCAGTCATGCCTTTGTCAAAAGTAGCTTCAAAAACCGTCTACATACATACATGTATACCGAATGTCCCTGTTGCTGTTTAGGTATAGGTTATACAACGAGTTTGAGGTGTGTAACTAACATTTCAGGTGGTTGTTTACCAAGGGCTTTAGCCCGAGGTAAATAACCCCTGAAATAGAACAATGAATTTACCTTCTGGAGAAGATTTTGACAAGAGTCCATAATTTTCGCTGTTGTCACAATAGCTTCATCAGTGGGTCTGGTTGTAGGGGGGTGAGTCGTCACGTGACTCGCGAGAGTCACGTGACAAGAGCGTAGAGTATACGGGGGGGAGTTCCAGGCCGCGGTCTCTATTCAAGGAGGGTTGTTGGCGTTGAATCATGAGGGCTTCTTTGATTTTCCTACGGTACCAATGGTCTTCTTTCCTGAGGACTTTCACTTCATTGATGGTACATTGATGGCCAGTCAATTGTAGGTGGTCCTTCAACGCAGAGTTGACGCCTTTTCTGATGGTGTGTTCTTTGAATCTAGTACCGAGATTTCGCCCTGTTTCACCAATATAGTCCTTATTACATCCCCCACATTGGATGTGATATACAACTCCACACTGCTTTTCAGTTGGAGTTGGGTCCTTGGGTTTGACTAGCTGGTTTCGTATGGTGTTAACTGGTTTATGGAATGTGGGTATATTGTATTCTTTGAAGATTCTTTGGAGATTTTCCGAGAGGCCATGGATATAAGGGAGGGGTATCGGGGTCAGCTTGCTCTTAGTGGTGGTGTTGTTCTTGTCCTTCTGAGTGTCTTTGACGGTCTTCTTAGGCATCTTGATTATCCACTCCTTGTATTCATTGGCGGCGAGCGCAGTTTTGATGTGTTCTAGTTCTGCCTTCCTTTCTTGTTCGTTAGAAGGGATGGTCTCTGCTCTCTGGAGGAGTGTCTACAACCAGACCCACTGATGAAGCTGTTGTGACAACAGCGAAAATTATGGACTCTTGTCAAAATCTTCTCCAGAAGGTAAATTCATTGTTCTATCATGGATCCGGAGATTGGAAATCTACACTCACAACCCCTGAAATGTTAGTTATACACCTCAAACTCGTTGTATAAGCGACTTATACTCCATATATGACTACTGAAGGATTTGTAACTGAATTTTGTTGCTTTGTTGTCATCTTTAGGTGCGTTGTTTGCAGAAAAAGTAGTACAACAGGCTAACTTAATCCCCAACAGTGGTATAACCAACAAATCTTCTCTTAAATCACTCAGAAGTTTACTTTTGGCCTTCAGCAAAAGTCATGAGTATTAGTTGAGGCTAAACTGAAGTTATTACGAATCTTTGCAGATTAGGGGCCCTGTTTTACCTTTATAACTTCCAAATTTGCTTTGCCAGGTCATTGATGGTTAATTGTTAATCTTCTTATTAATTGTGTAACTTACACAAGTCTATAGTTTGTTTATTTACACCTTTCCTGATGGGTGTATGAGACTAGTTGAATAACGTTATAAACAATAGCTGACAAAAATGAATCAAACGTTAAAAACTTTTAAAACTTCTTTTGAATGACATCATAAAGCCAAGTTGAACGTACATTTGGAAACTGTTATGGATAGCTAATCCGCAAAAAAACCCCAAAAAAAACTGTCATGATAATATCTCTAATTATAATTTTTCTTACATTTGTGTAGGCTTTGTTCATATTCATGAATGGTCATTTTGGTTTTTTCCAAATTAAGTTATCTGAAGTGGCATTTCTATTGTCAATCACTGGCTGATGAGATCATTTTAGTAACTGCAAATTGAGATGCAATTAGCCTCCTCTATGAGTTCTAAATTGAACCTTTAATGCCAAACAGAAAATCTTGGGGTGCCATGCAGCATCTTTCCATGCAATTTTGCTCCATAAAGGTGCCTTAAGGCCCCTTAGCAGTTCAAGGTGGAACCTTTCCAATAGTTCAAATTTCTAGAAGGAACCAGCCAAGGGTTAAATTGGACATTGATTAAGTATTGAACCTCTTGGAGTTCTTTAGTACTCTTTAAGGTGCAGAAAATAACTCAAGAAAACCTGTGTCAAAGGTGTTAAAATTGGAACATTGGCAAGAGTTTTATATGGCTCTTTTACAGAAGCCAGATATGAATCAAGCTATGGAAATTAGCTCTTATTCTCATCAGGTCTGCACATGTATGCACTCAAGTTTCAATTTTCAATTAAGTCATAGTCTGTTGCCAGTATCACATTACAGTGTCCCTACGAGCTGACTGTAAAGGGCAAAATTGTGAGAACGACATTATTTTTCTAATTTATGATTTACATATGTATGTATGATAGTCTAAAAAGAAATGGGAGGCATTTCCTTTGCACAAAAGTTAATCAATATGGCAGTGATTTTTGGTGTAATCTAACACTGAGGGCAGAAAAGTTAATCGATGATTTGACATTAACGTATTGCAAGGTACAAAGGAGCTCAAAAGTATAATAAAAGATCGGACAAAGATCAGGCAACATGATTTACATTTCAGGATGCGGCTGCACTTTGTATTACTTGAAAATGGGATCTGTCAAATAACAGCTTGTGCAACTCAAAATAATACACGTATTTATTGATGCCTTGAGGTTGATATTAAAGCAAGTACCTGTCATAGCAAACTCATTTGTAGACTGCTTGGATATGATTTAAAGTGTGATTATTTTCAAAATGAGATTATCACTAGCTTTAATTTGCCTGGCAGTTTCCATAGCTGTCTGTCTTGCAGGCAACCATGGTATGTATTTAATTTTTCTAATTGTAAATGTAATTGATTTCATCACTTGTAAACACCTAAAAGTTTGCAATTATTATCTACAACTATTCTTAATTTCAAGTCATTTTAGCTTTAATTTCTGCTCAATTGTTCTTCATCCCCGCCGGTCATTGGTATGTCAGTCTAGTGTTGTATTGTGCGTATTCTAGGTCGTGACTGACCTTGACTCAAATATAAAGTCATTGTGACATTACTGTTTTCCCGCACATAAAAGTCAAAGCTGATGTCAGCATGACATAGTCCGTTGACTGATCTTCGACTGTCGTTCAGATTGAGGTCAGAAAGGGACCTCACAATGATGACAAGGAATTATTTCACTTAATTGTTGTCCTTCAGGCAGGTCTTTGACTGACCTTCTTATGATGTTGTACTAAAGTCAGATGCCCATCTGAATGTAACTTCAATATGACATTGCATTCACAGCAGTCAATTTTTATAGGCCTATTCAAGGTTCCCAGAAACAACAATTGACATTATAAAAAAATATGTAATTACAGCATTTTTCATTTTTGTTCTATTCATCGACCTGAGCAAATGTTCCTTGAAGAAGTAAAAGATGCTAAGGATCAATTATGTGTGGCCTACATTGTAAAATTTGAATTTTGAGTCAGCCTGAATGATTGAGTGAGATGGTTGCACAATTCTTTTCAGCTGACACAGCTTGTAATTATAACAACAGAGAGATTATCATAACTGAAAACAACAAGCTATGTTAGCTAAACACAAAGGTGTAACCATCTCACTCAACCATTTCAGCTGACTCAAAATTGAGTATTTTACAGTGTAAGTATATATAAAAATACTTGCAAACCATTGATTTCATAGAAAAAATTGCAATATTTGTAACTCAACTTGCGACATTATAATGTTATTATCATATTGCATATTACTTCCAAATTGATAAAATATTGCTAATGGCACTGTTGCACATATATGCCTTCAAAAATCATGAGAACCATCACACTGTGTACTCGCCTAGTGACCTGATTAAGATTTTTTTTCTGCTTTTACATTTTTTTGGATGCTCTTAGATACAGCAAACAACCAACTTTGCACTACCAAGTATGTTGTCTAATTGTATAAGCAACACAAGAAGTTTGAAAAAATCAGTTAAGTTTTCAAGAAAATTAGGCTGTTTAAGTAAATTTTGGTGCCTGTTTCTCTGGAAGCGCCGAATCGTTTGATTGCAAAATATGTAGTGCTGGTCATCACAGCAACATTCTTTATTCATAAATATATCAACCACATTGTCACAGTTTACCAGCCAATGGGCTGACAGAAACATTAAGCATCACAGTTTAAAAATCGATGTATTGAAGGTAGCATTACATTTATTAACCCAATGATCCGTCAATGGCAATAACCAGTCTTATACCATTTGACACCTCTGTCAGCCAATCACATTACAGTATTTCAGGGGAATAATTCCCATATTCTTTGTTGTCCAGTTATCCTCTCATGTTTGACTGTTTGACTGTTTGTCTCATGGTATAAGCCGGTTATTCACCATGGGATCAGGAATATGTGTTTATCACACCTCGGCCTAAAGGCCTCGGGTGACAAATCACATATTCCCTCTCACGTGGTGAATAACCTTTACTAATCTGACAAAATGGCAGCTTCATGAGCATTCAGAGTAGACAACTGTTATAATTCTCGCATAGTTGTTTGATTAATCTGTGAAATTGCGACTCCGCAAAATCAAACGTCAATGGACCTTGTAATAAACAAAAGGCTTTGACAATTTTTGGAAACACATGAATTATGTGACAAACAGTTGTTCTGGCTGCCCATTGGCTAAGAGGCTGTGATGTGGACATTGCATGGATTTTTCCAAACTCTCTAATCTGAATGTTGCTTGGCTGGGGCGTCGCTAGGCGCATAGCTGGGGCGCCGCAAGGCGCTTGTTTTGTCCTCCTACTGTCCCAATCAGCCTACCAAGTGGTGCATAAATACAAGAAATAAAGCCCCATTCTTCCATGCATCCATCCAAGGTGCTGAAAACGGTGCATACTCCCCCCCCCCAGCAGTTGAGAAAGGTTCATGCTTGAACAGGTCTGCCAATGGTGTAATTGTGGGGGAGATGCGGTGGCGGGGGGTCACAGTGGATCGGAGTACACAGTGAATCAATAGACTTCCTCGGATGCTGAATAGATATGCCGAATAGAAATATTTCAATATTCTGTCACATGTTTGATGTATTTTATGAGCACTCAACTAAATCAGGTACAAAATTTTTTAAAAAACATGTACCGTTTGGACATTATGAGGCAAAATGTGATTTTTAGCTTGAAAACCTGGAATTTTTACATGTAGAATGTTTTATTTGTTAAAAAGTACAGAAATTATTAGCGCCGCCCTGGGGGTGCCCCCCTTGGGCAAGCTCTTGTTTGAGTTATTTTCTAAGGAATATTCCTCTATAAAAAAAAATGTGTCCCAATATTCATTTTTTTCTTCTAAAAGTAACTGGCTCTTGATTCGCCGTGCCCCGAGCAGTATAAAAAGTTCAACATTCTCATTTACATATAGGGCCTATCATGTATATCTTTACGAGGCAGTTTTTCTAAGAATCAGGCACTTCACCATTGGGGGTGATACTCACCCGACTCGGATGTTGTTCTTAATTTTTTCCCTGCTAACTGATTACTAAAAAGTTGGAAAAAATGCATTTTTAGACCTCCATACCTTTTAGGTAATTTTTGAGGGCCCCTTGAAATATAGGGCCAAAATTTGGATTGTGTCAAAGTCCCGATTTCAAATCTAATTATCTCAGTACCTTCTTGGTGTACCTCTGTTATATTTGAAGGGCCAAATATATGGACCCAAAGGTATCATTTGGTATCACATTTATGATGATTGACTCAGGGCACAGGCAACAGGGGGTGCTCAAATTTACTATTTCAGTCAATTTTTAGCTGAATTGATTGGGCCTATGTGGCTTGCGATCTTGGTGTACCTCAATGTTTTGTGCATGTATATGAAGGAGGGGACCTATTTTACAAGTTTACATAAAAATAAGAATGGTACACTGAGGGCGCATCTCCACAGGGGGCGCTGTTTCCTATAAAAAAGTGAAATAGACCCTTTTTCAGGGCTCTGTAGCTCATTGCGCCCAGGGTCAACAGCACGGTGAGCATGCCTGTCATGTGCTATAACACCTCTTGTTTACTGGGGTGTGAGCATCTCTGAGGTACTCTTAACCATTCTCTTTCCAGAATTTTTTTAAGGTACCACATATGACGATTTTTCAAATTTTCAAAAAATCACCAGGACGCCCGCAATGTGAATGGAGATAGTCTTGCAAGTTATTTCTCTAATGAATTTTGGTTGTTAGGATATATTTTGCTCCAAATAGTGTGTACACACATGTAGGGGGTGCCACAAGTACCCCTAAAATAGATTATTCTCCTGTTTTTCATGCTTGCTGGTACTGCATTGATGTAATTTATGGGACTCTAACCTTCTGACAGTCAGTTTGTTTTAGTGATCAACAGAAACCGCTGATTGACCATTTTAAGCTCTCAGCTATAATAGTTTGGTAAAACATTTTTAAGGCCAAATTCCATAAAATTTGTGTTCATTACATCTTATACTTCACTAACTTTTTCAATGTATGGGGCATTTCTGTTTACATTTCCATGTCTTTGGTTTGGTATTGTTATCTGGATGGCTTATGCTTCAATTCATACTTTGTAATTGAGTTTTAAACCTACAAATAATGTATTTCCTATTATTTGTTATGAAGATGCATCTTTTACATTTCTACCAACATGTTAACTGCTTTTCATACACATTTTTGAAATATTACTTTCCTTTTTGTCCATAAATCAAGTTAGTGCAGTCTTGGATGTAATGAGCATAAATTCAAGGAATTCAGCTTTAAAAATGAATAGCCAAACTTTCACAACTTAAAGCGTAAATGGCATTTTGGCATATCGCTAGAGCAGAACTTGTAAGTAAGTGAAACGGGTGATGTTTTGCCATTGCCACTTCCACAAGCAGGATGATAGCATTGAGCCAATGGTATTGGATCAATTCTATCATCCTGATTGTGTAAGTCTGAATTGTCATTCAATGGGATAAAAACAAACTGGGTCATAAAGGCCAATATTTAAGGTGGGTGGGTTAACAATGGCAACCGATTTTCTTTGATGTACTCAGAATTACATATGACCAAGGCAAATTCAAATTTGAGGGGGGGTTCACTCAAATTATTTTGACCCATATGCCATATGGAACTGATGCCAGAGCAAGAGCAAAGACAAATTGCGACCATTCGTATCCCAGGTGCCTCAAATATCATGTTTTATAAAACTGTATGTTTTCATTTCTTCAGAAGAGCATGCTTGTTTCCTTGAGAAATTAAGGTTGAGGATGTAAAGTATTTACCCAATGGCAAAACATTACCAATTCATTTACTTACAGGGTGACACTGTATATAGAAAATAGCAGTGGCATGCTATATTGCCTGTTTTGAGATCGGCGTCCCACAACTGAGATGAATGCAGCACCAGCATGGCAGCAAACATGAAAAATGGAAGAAATAAAAATTTTGTGGTACTTGTGGCGCCCCCTATTTGCGTGTTCACACTATATGGAGCAAAATATATCCTAACAACCAAAATTCATTAGAGAAATAACTTGCAAGACTATCTCCATTCACATTGCGGGCGTCCTGGTGATTTTTTGAAAATTTGAAAAATCGTCATATGTGGTACCTTAAAAAAATTCTGGAAAGAGAATGGTTAAGAGTACCTCAGAGATGCTTACACCCCAGTAAACCAGAGGTGTTATAGCACATGACAGGCATGCTCACCGTGCTGTTGACCCTGGGCGCAATGAGCTACAGAGCCCTGAAAAAGGGTCTATTTCACTTTTTTATAGGAAACAGCGCCCCCTGTGGAGATGCGCCCTTAGTGTACCATTCTAATTTTTATGTAAACTTGTAAAATAGGTCCCCTCCTTCATATACATGCACAAAACATTGAGGTACACCAAGAGCGCAAGCCACATAGGCCCCATCAATTCAGCTTAAAATTGACTGAAATAGTAACTTTGAGCGCCCCCTGTTGCCTGTGCCCTGAGTCAATCATCATAAATGCGATACCAAATGATACCTTTGGGTCCACATATTTGGCCCTTCAAATATAACAGAGGTGCACCAAGAAGGTACTGAGATAATAGGATTTGAAATCTGCACTTTGACACAAACCAAATTTTGGCCCTATATTTTAAAGGGCCCCTAAAAATAACCTTAATGCTATGGAGGTCTAAAAATGCAATTTTCCCCACTTTTTAGTAATTGTTTACCGAGGAAAAAAATATGAACAAAATCTGAGTCGGGTGAGTAGCACACCCTGCCTGAATCTTAGAAAAACTGGCTCTTACCATCAACATCCACATCGATAAGTGACACAAGTTTCCAAAATATTTCAGTAATGATTTCAGTGTGCAAAAACGTATTTCCTTCATTTGTGTGAACAATCAGTGAATATGATATTCACCTCTAAATGTTTAAGTTAAGTTACTTTTGAAAATGTGCTGAATAACATTTTTGATTCATCAAAGAATGCTCCATTTTAAGGATGATACTATTATATTAAGATGCTATCTCAAAGTAATTTTAGCAAGTCTCCTTATTTCTATTTCCTTTCTCCCTTTTGTTCTTCTTCATTTTTTATTACTGCAGCAATACACATAGCTTTTATATAAAGAAAAATCTAAAATGATGTAACAGCTTTGTATTTCAAATTTGGTGTGTGTGAAACATGCTGCTTTCTACTGACATCATCGATCATGATAAATTGTGTTCTAAAAGTATAACTTCCCTGTACTCAAAATGAACTATATATGTGTGTTCTTTTAGAAACTTTAATTTCACATCAATCCCTGATGAGAATGAAACCTCCACCAACCCTCACATAAGCACAATAGTCAAGGGAACGAGGTCTGACCTTGCTGGGCAGTCCATCATGCACAGCATTGACAGCAATACATTCCAATTAAGACATGCAGATGAGCATTTTCAAGAATGGACACAAAATTCACTTCAACTGATCCATAGGTTATGGATGAGTTGCATAAGCCCATCCCTTCAAATTGTGACATTCATTTGTCCTGTATGCACCTAATGCATATCTGTGCATCCCAAAATTGACAAGGCATCTGAGACCACAAGAAAGCTCCCCAAAAGCTTCATATTTCACAATGTTGCACTCAGAAAAACATTGCCTTGGAAACTTCCCATGCAGACATGATCATCACATTTCAAAAGTGTAACCTTCCTCTATTGGCAGACTGTAAAGGCCACTGCAAACAAAACTGCTGCAACAGGGCCTGAGGGGCTTATCTTCAAACACAAGTGTTGTAACCAAATCTTTTAAATGCTGTGCGAATTTCATGGCCATGCCGTTTACATATTAATGTCCAGTTCTTAAATTTTCGTTAAATATGCTGACATATTATTCATCTTCTACTTCAGCTTGCATTTCCCTGTATACTTCAAGTCTGATAAACAAAATTATCAAAAACAAATTAGAGATCACCTACTTATTCTAACTGTCATTTTCAGGAGGTGCGCCTGCCGATTACCATTCACCTGAAGGTAATATAATGATAATTGATTTGATAACACTTTTAAATGATTATAAATATATATCATCACAGTCAGATTGTAAATAATTATATAGCAATGAATATATAATTCCACTTTAATATTTCAGATCATGATGACGGAGACTACGACGATGACGATGGAGGCGATTACGATGGTGCAGATGGAGGTCAGTTTCTGAGACAATAAAAAGAGATAGGCATTCAAAAAAATTATTTTGAAGATTAACAAAATAAGTGCAAAGATATTTTGAATTCCTAGTAATTGATAAAATATAAGTTTTTACTTTTTGGCTCAAACAATTTGTGTAAAAAATGCTTATTTTGAATATATTGAGGTAGATAATAGGTCTCTGCGCGTAGCACCAAGATTAGTGATAATGAAAAATGATATGAAATGCACTGGCCTACTGGTGAGCATACTGACTGAACATGCCAGTCTCTTAAATTTCTTAAACATGGGTATGTCTGGGATCGATTGCATGTTCATAACCAGTGTTTAAAAGTTGTCCTACGGTCTCTTTGCTTTGGCATCATCATATTGCAGCATGTTATCATTTTGGTTCTTTTGACGCTCCAGTTCAAGGGGACCTCTACCAATGAACAATCCTTTAGGCTATGTACCTATACCCTATTTCTGTTTCAGGAGATGACTCTGCGGGAACCTCATCTGGAAGTAAGTCTCAAATTAACTTTTGATGTTATCTCAAAAGAGGGAAAGTTTTATTATTGTAGTCACGGTGAAGAAGAAAATGGCATTGTACATAGCCTTAGGCAACTGGTGTTTGATGACAATAACGTAAAGCCAAAGTTTGATGAATATTTTTTAACTAAACTTTTGACCAGAGAATTTTAAGTAAATATTGTCCTTTGTCTTTATTATTGAGCTGCTAACTGTGATTTTCAGACTCCATTTTGTTCTTATGGTGTTGCTGTTTTTATACATACTGTACTTTTGTACCCTGTAAATATGTATATAACTCGTTCCTCACTCGATGGGGGGTTTAAATAAATAAATAAACGTTGTGGGTAATATTCTGCAAATTTGATTCGCATTGCTATTAGACGAACATGCCAATTAACTGTTTCTTCGTTAGCTTCTTCATCTTTATGAAAAAATTGAGAATAATTAATATAATTACCCAGCAAATTATTGTACAAACTCAGAATTTAACTTCAAGGCAATAATTTCCAATAAATGCTAATGTTTATATTGCCTGGGGAGACCCATAATAAAACATACGGCGATTACGTGCTTTTCACGGCTTTTCTTAAATCTCTCACGTTAATTTTTTGGTCTAAGGCTTAGGGCGCATGCACTAAAAGTGCCATTGGGCCATCTTGCTACATGTTATTCAGATCTGTTTCTAAATTCCCAAGTTTAGCCAATTTCCCTTTTAAAAACTAATGGAAAAGCTGTAAAAGATCATCTTATAAATTTTTTAGGTGATGTAGGAGGCTCGTCATCATCTGGCAGTAAGTTTTCATGTTAACACTTCTTAAATATCATAATAATTATTGTCTCTTTACTTGCTAATCAGTACTAATGAGACAAGAAATTATACATTAATTTCATAATTTTTTTTGTTCTATGGACCTTGAAATGCAAAATTTTGAACGTATTTTTCAGGTCACTCATCGCATAGTTCCTCATCTGGAAGTAAGTTCAGCTCCAGGGATGTTTTTTATTACATATCCAAAAAGAAATAGTCTTATACTATGTTAGTTAAGATGTCATACCGCCCCGCCTGTACATAGGTTAAAAACTGTGAGTTAAATTTTCAGGTGATGTCTCTGGTGGCTCTTCAACTGGAAGTAAGTGTACTTTATAATCATAATAAACAGTTCAACAAAAATAATCCCCCCTAAATAAACTTGAATATCTCAAAGATTTCTTCTCCGATTTTTATGAAAGTTGGATTGAATTATAGGCCTGTATCGACCCTACATGTGCGTATTTGTAGTTTGGTGGCATTACTCCTGGCTGAGGCAGCAGCCTTCGAGTGAGCCTACCCCTGTTTTCAAAAATCTGTGGCTTTTCTAATGGATATGAACAATTCGACCAATGAAGTGTTCAATTGCGGACTTCTTTTGTTAACTCCTCACAGTTTAGGTTCCTTGGGTGACATTAGAAATAATTTGAGTGGACACCTTTTAGAAATTTTTTTTTGGAAAAGTCAAAACTTCAAATTTCTGAAAAAGGGGTATGTGCATTGTGCACTCGGGGTCGGCTGGCTCAGACAACAATGAAGCAATCGAGCTACAATTACACAGACATGATGTCAATATGCAGACCTACAAATATGATAACTTTAACAGAAATTGGGAAAGAAGTCTTTGAGATCTTCAAGTTTTCGTAAAGGGGAACTTTTTGTTGAACCGTTTATAAGGAATGCAGATTTTGTTTACTTTCATCAATTTTCCGGCCACGAGTATGACAGTTCCTCACCTGCGTGTCTGTTCGGCTGTTGTGCCAGGTTCACATTATTATTTGGGGCTCAACAGATGATCTTTGGGGAGCTGTGCAGTTTTGGGAAAACAAAGTTTGTACTACACCTGAGGTAAAAATTAAAAACAGTTTGTTTCCATCCGTACCCGAATATTGAAATTGCAATAAAAGAGTTTGTCACTCAATCACGTGTTTGCCGCTTTGAGCACAAAAAAGTTTATCCCCGGGAAAAATCTCTTAAGACCTCCCTAACTATAATATAGTCAGGTTATGTAGGAGAATTGTCATCATTTGGAAGTAGGTTTTTATAAATGAACATTCTTGAATAGCACAATCTTTGTTGTCTTTTCACGTATACGTTTACATCTTTTTGTACTTTTTTGCTTGACCTTGAAATGTAAAATTTTAAACATACTTTTCAGGTCATTCATCTCACAGTTCATCCTCTGGAAGTAAGTTTTACTCTTTTAGCAGAAATTGTGTGACATATATTTTCTGATTAATTGGTTTACAATCTTCGTCATATTTACATGGAATCTCAAATTCTTTCTATACTGTTGAAGTGTGATGTGAGACATTGAGTTTAAACTGTGATGCTCAGTTTTGGGTGAATCACATTTGCTAGAAGCCGGGGAATCTGACCCATTTTAAAGTGACATCACAGCTTGTAGTTATTTTACGTATATTGCAATGCTAGAGAATAGATTCATATCTGACATCACACTTCAACAGAATAAAAAAGAACTTGAGATTCCACGTAATTATGACGAGGACTGTAAAAACAAATTCGGTTGTGTTTACATTCTTAACATATGATGATCTACGTGCCATGGAGCTAATAGTAATACCTTGGTAATTGTCTCCAATTCCATTGAGGCAGTGAGGAGTTATACTATAAAGCAGCCAAATATCAGGTTTTCTTTTCCTTTCCTAGGAATTACCTAAAAATCTGGGACACTGAAAAACCTGGTATGTGGCTGCTTCATGGCATAACTCCTCACAGCACCAACAGAATTGGACAAAATTACCAAGGTATCACCTCTCATAGCGCCTAGATCATCATGCGTTAAGAATATTTATAAACATGACTGAATTTGTTTTTGAGATATCAAAGAACAAACAATTTGCCAAACAATTTGAAACTTGCTGTATATTTCAGTTGTAGAGTTAGTATGTTTATTGAAAATATTGATATTTGTATCAATGTGTTGTTTTGCACATGGTTGCAATTGACGTTTCCTTTTCACTTTTTAATCGATATCATGAACCATTTCTACCTTTTCATTTTCAGGCTCTCATAGTTCCTCATCTGGAAGTAAGTTTGGTGTCTGGTGATGGTTTTTCACATAGTTTCATCTGGAGTTAATACATGCATTGTATGACAATTGGTAACTTTTTAAAAAAGATTTAGCCTGACCAGCTACCAAAATTTTTCAATTCTCAAGTCAATTCTCAAATCTGATCAGTTATTCAAATTGAAACTGACATTTCTCTTGCGTGTTTGAAACATTAAGATTGGTGTATGGCATGCCAAGATCCCTTAAGAATTTGTGATTTTCATACAAAACAAAATCTGGGCAAATAACATAAATATAACATGGGATTGGTTAAATGTTTTCTCATCCTTCCTACCAACTTCCTAATCAGTTTTATTTTACACACGTACACATTCATAAAATACGTCTGGTTAAAATTTCTCTCTCTTTCTCTCTGTTACAGGTGATGTGTCGAGTGGTTCTTCATCTGGTAGTAAGTTAATTAAATCAAAAATCAGTTCTGCTTATTTGAAAATGAAAATCTAGAAATTAAATCATCTCACATACACTGTGTATGCAAAACACGAAAGTTCTACATATATCCAAAGAAAAGAAAATCTAGAAATTAAATCAGTTCTACATATATGCAAAAAACGATAATTCTACATATATATCCGAAAAGATAATTCTAGAAATTAAATCAGTTCTACATCTATCCAAAAAAAAAAAAAAAAAAAAAAGAAAATCTAGAAATTAAATCAGTTCTACATATTCGAAAATGAAAATCTAGAAATTAAATTGGTTCTACATATTTGCAATGAAAATCTAGAAATTGAGTCAGTTGTGCATATCTGCAAATGAAAATTATCTAGAAATTAAATCCGTCCTACATATATAAGAAAAAAATATATAGAAATTAAATCAGTTCTACATATATATATGCAAAAAAAAAGAAAATCTCGAAATTAAATCAGTTCTACATATTTGCAAATGAAATCTGGAAATTAAATCAGTTCCACATGTATAAATGCAAAAAAATCTTGAAATTAAATCAGTTCTACATATATGCAATAAAAAACATATAGAAATTAAATCAGTTCTACTTATTTGCAAATAAAGAGAAGAACAAAATAGAAATTAAATCAGTTCTACATGTATGCAAAAAAAAAATCTGGAAATTAGATCAGTTCCACATATTTGCAATGAAAATCTGAGAATTAAATCAGTTCTACTTATACACAAAAAAGAAGAAGAAAATATAGAAATTAAATCAGTTCCACATATTTGCAACAAAAATCTGAGAAATCATCTTTTGTTTTTTTGTTTCAGGTCACTCCTCTCACAGTTCCTCATCAGGAAGTAAGTTTTGTCCTAGTCAATTAATTATGTTGAAAGTTAAAGAATACTTAAAAACACAATGCTAACACTTTATTATAGTTTTATATACCCCTATGTAACATGTTGTATAGAAATATGGGGATATGCAGCAAATCCTTTTACATTTTTCCATGATTCAGAAAGAAGAAATTTGTTCCAATGGCTACTAATTCAAATTATCTAGCACATGCAGTAGATGTTTTTAAACAATTAGCTATATTTCAATTTCCAAAGTATACACATACCGTAGGCCTATACTAATCATTTGTCTCTTTGAAGTGATTTGCTTGTATGTATTTTAACTTTAATAAGTTTTTTACATGTACTATTAAGTAAATCAATAAAGAATCTGTATTTGTAAAATGCAAACTTTTTATGGGAGCGCGTGACATTTACCAGAATTTCAAGATCTAGTTTATTTTTATTGTTTGAAATTGCTTAGAAACCATTAATTTTCTAAAAAGCTAATTTTTTTTATCTACCCAGTTTTTTTTTTTTTTTTTTGTGTGTTTTACCCGAATCGTAATGTTTCCCAAACAAACCCCTCTCCCCTGTACACCTATGTTCAGTCAGCCTAAAAGAGAAAATGTCAGCAATTAACATAATTATACATTTTCTGTTGCTGTTTTCAGGTCATGCTTCACACAGTTCCTCATCTGGAAGTAAGTTCTGGCAATTAATATATCAATTGAAACATTCCACTTTGTAAAAAGGTTCAAATCGTTAGTACTTTTGAAAGCATTAAAATTGGTGTATGGCATGCCAAGATCCCTTAAGAATTTGTGATTTTCATACAAAACAAAATCTGGGCAAATAACATAAATATAATATAGCATCGGTTAAATTTTTCTCATCATTTTTATCAACTTCTTCATCTGTTTCGTTTTACACCCAGACATTTGATAAAATACGTCTGGTTAAAATTTCTCTCTCTTTCTCTCTGTTACAGGTGATGTGTCGAGTGGTTCTTCATCTGGTAGTAAGTTAATTAAAAAAAATCAGTTCTGCTTATTTGAAAATGAAAATCTAGAAATTATATCAGTTCTACCTATGTGCCAAAAAATGAAAAATCGAGAAATTAAGTCAGTTCGACATATATGCAAAAAGAAAAAGAAAATCTCGAAATTAAATCAGTTCTACATATATGCAAAAAAGAAAATAAAAATCTAGAAATTAAATCAGTTCTACATATATGCAAAAAAGAAAATAAAAATCTAGAAATTAAATCAGTTCTACATATTTGCAAAAAAAAAAATCTAGAAATTAATCAGTTCCACATATTTGCAATGAAAACCTAGAAATCACTCTCTGGTTTTTTTTCCAGGTCACTCCTCTCACAGTTCCTCATCAGGAAGTAAGTTTTGCATGCAGTTTAATTACATCAGCAAAGAATTGAATTGAATGAAAAAAACATCTACCCACGTAGATAGAAATATTTCAAGTCTTCCCGTTACTCCTCATTACCAAATGTCAAGTTTTGCCTACAAGTCAAAAGAATGATAAAAGTGATTCTAAATAAAAATTCATTAGTAAAAGCATTACCGGTACCTTTGAACTTAAGCAAAGGGCATTTTCCATACAAAGTAGAACCTCCTCACAGATACAAATGCCTGCCCAATGTCCCCATCTATGTATGTGTAAAGCGCAAACTTTTTATGGGGGAGCGTGACATTTGCCGGAATTTAAAGATCTAGATTTGATATAATTTCAAAATGAAATTGCTTTGGAACCTTTGATTTTCTAAAATGTTTATTATCATCTGCCCAGTTTTTGTCTTTTTTGAGAATTTTACCCAAATCTTAATGTTTCCAAAACTTTTAAGGGAGGGGGGGCATAAATCGCTCTCCCCTGTACACCTATGTTCAGTCAGCCTAAAAGAGAAAATGTCAATATAACAAACAGCAATTAACATATATACATTTTTAGTTGCTGTTTTCAGGTCATGCTTCACACAGTTCCTCATCTGGGAGTAAGTTATGGAAATTAATATATCAATTGAAACATTCATTTTATATTTTATTAAAATGTCCTATAACAATTATTCATGTATCTTACTTTTCTGTATTCTCTTGAGTCGTCAGTTTTTGGTAGTTTCTTTCATGACCCTATGGGCACATCTACATTGTAGCCACATTGCGGCAATTTTATCCTGTATGTCAAATGACGTAGAATTGTATGGTAGAAATTATGTTGTCATGTCATGATGAAGCAACATCAAAGATATAACGTGGTGGTGACGTTTTCACTAAATTGTGAGGCAATGTCAAGGGTTCAACATTAGCTTGCGAAGTCATGGCAATGTTGTAAAAAAATCTCAACATCGTGTTCATGTTGTGGCAACATAATTTCTACGTGACCTACAGACCCCTTGTTTACGTTGTGTGCTCCTTGGGGAAATATCCAGCAAGAAATCAATCAAGATGAATTTAGAATGAATATTCAATCAATGTCCTTTGCCAAATGGTAAGATTTATGGCTAGTTCTCACGACGGCGATTTGAGAGCGACGCATCAAGAGAAGTCATTTCTTGGAAGGTTGTGGCGTAGAACGTTGGTTTTGGCACATTACGTAATCAATTAGTGTCATGTGCGACGCTTAAAGTTAGTAGCCGCGGTGAGTCTTGAGGTGTCCGCGGCGCTTCTTAAGCTTTCTTCGCCGCGTTACGCCTCTCTTTCCTCAGCGCAGTTCCAAACAGACGCGTCGCACTTTGTTTTGGAATTCGGCGAGGCTGCTTTTACTTCGCCCAATGTTGTTTCCTCTTACGCCGCTGATGGTTGTGAGGCAGCTACGTCTGAAATTGGCGACCTGCGACGCATCAGGAAACCTTCGGCGTACACCCGAGGTAAGATGCGTCGCTGAAAATGACAGCCTCGCCGAAGACTGTAAGGATGCAACGCCGCATTTAGGGACTTGTTACTGCGTAACTTGATGGTTCATCGTCGCACATGCATTCATAAAGCGCCGAGGACATTACAGGCGCGTCGATGCTGACCTTCTTCGTCGTCCTTGCCTTAAGCAGCGACGAAGGTCTCTTAAGCATCGACGAACGTCTGTTGTTGCAGCGCTGCGGCAAAGTGTGTTTCGCTGCTGCAGGAGTCACTTTTGGTCATTATAAAAAGGGACACAGAGGACCTCCTTGCTTCATTTGCTGATTGCCCTTCAATGAGAACACAACGACTGCCTACTGAACATATGCATGATGAATGAAGAAGAAATTATTGTTGTGGCTGGTGCTGCTGCTGTTGCTATCGGAGCTGTCTATTTGAGACAGAGGAGGAGGAGGGCCAGGAGACAGAAAAGGTGGTGGATTCGCAACTGGTTGCTGCAGAGGGAACAACATGGTCACTTCCATCAACTGCTGCCTGAACTGCAAGTGCGTGACGTGTCCGGCTACTACAACTACACTAGAATGCCCCCTGCCATCTTTGCTGAAATCCTGGAAGCTGTTGGACCACTCATCGCTAAGCAAGACACCAACATGAGGAGGGCTTTGGAACCTGGTCTGAAGTTGGCTATCACCCTGCGGTACATGGCAACAGGAAACAGCTACAAGTCCCTAGCTTATGCTTTCCGTGTGGCACCCAACACCATCTGCAACTTCATCCCTGAGGTCTGCCTTGCCATCGTTCATGCCTTCGAAAGACAGCTGGCACTACCCACACAGCCTGAAAGATGGAAGGAGATAGCCAAGGCTTTTGAGAGGAAATGGAACTTGCCCAACTGCATTGGAGCTCTGGATGGCAAGCACGTCGCAATCCGATGTCCCAAGGCTGCAGGCTCCTTGTTCTACAACTACAAGGGATTTCACTCCATTGTCCTGATGGCCCTCGTTGATGCCAACTACAAGTTCATCTATGTGCAGGCTGGCTGTCAAGGAAGTGCATCTGATGGCGGCGTCTTCAGGGACACAGTACTTCGACAACTCCTGGACGAGGAAGATCTAGGCCTACCACCTCCAGAACCTCTACCTGGCACAGAAGACAATCCTTTCCCATATTACATCGTGGGTGACGAGGCATTTCCCCTGAAGACATGGCTGCTCAAACCAGTGCCAAGAAAGAACCTTGACATTCCTTCCAGAGTCTACAATTACAGGATTTCAAGAGCCAGGAGAGTGGTGGAGAATGCCTTCGGTCTGCTGTCAAACAGGTTCAGATGCTTCCTGACCACCATGCCCCAACGACCTACAAGAGTGACATACATCACAATGGCTGCTTGTGTTCTACACAACATTCTGCGAGACAGAGTAGGCGTCCACCATGCCCGTGACAATGAAGTGATGGACAGAGAAGATCCACAGACACATGACGTCACTGAAGGAGTTTGGAGGGGAGACCGTCAATTAGGAGACCTAGGAGAACCACTTCGACACGGAAATGCCTCCAGAGATGCCAAGGCTGCTCGAGACTACCTACGTGACTGGGTCAACAGTCCGGCAGGAAGTGTCCCTTGGCAGTTGGAGAAAATCTGAAGAAGATGCATTCAAAACAACAAACCCCAGGTCCTTTTAAGGGCCACCAAATCCTCCCAATTGAGCTGGCCATGTACACATCCTATGTTGACAAAACAAGCCCAAAAATCAATCAATCAATCAATCCCTCCATCCATCTATCTATCTATCTATCTATCTATCTATCTATCTATCTATCTATCTATCTATCTATCTATCTATCTATCCAAGTCCAATCCCTGCAAAGTGACGACAACTGCTTTTCTTTTGCTGCAGTGTATATATGTAACGAGCATTGTGTTCCATCTATCAAGCTATCTATCTATCTATCTATCTAGCTATCTATCTAGCTATCTATCAAGCTATCTATCTATCTATCCAAGTCCAATCCCTGCAAAGTGACGACAACTGCTTTTCTTTTGCTGCAGTGTATATATGTAACGAGCATTGTGTTCCATCTATCAAGCTATCTATCTATCTATCTATCTAGCTATCTATCTAGCTATCTATCAAGCTATCTATCTATCTATCCAAGTCCAATCCCTGCAAAGTGACGACAACTGCTTTTCTTTTGCTGCAGTGTATATATGTAACGAGCATTGTGTTCCATCTATCAAGCTATCTATCTAGCTATCTATCTAGCTATCTATCTTTCTATCTATCTAGCTAGCTATCTAGCTATCTACCTGCCACTTGAGCTAGACAAGTGAAATTACAAAGTGATGCACTTGTACTAGTGCAACCAACCAACACAATTTTTAAAAGCAAAGCACTTGTACTAGTGCATTACATTTTAATTAAGAAATTCATGCACTTGTACTAGTGCAATAAAAATATGTTTATACCAAAGAATGCAGCACTTGTACTAGTGCTGCACTTGGTATGTTTTGGGGCAAAGAAAGGGGGAACTAGCACCTTGCTTTTATGAAGGTGATTACTTTTAATGAAGGCCAGGACCGGACTTTTGTTTTGGGGGACTTTTTTTTTAGGGGACTTTTTTTTGGGGATTGTCAACGTTTTTTTTGCTCTTTTTTGGCTCTTTTCGGTCAACACAAGCTCTTTTTTTTTTGTCAACATAAGATGTGTACGTGGCCTGCCCTTTTGGGAGGATTTGGTGGCCCTTAAAAGGGCCAAGGTTTTTTGTTGTCTTTGCTGCATCTGGTCTTCTACTTTCGTGGAGAAAGGAGACCTGAAGTCCAACTGGGCGAAGGGGAAGGCTGGTGCTGGTGATGGGCGGCCGGTTGACCAAAGCTGGGTCCAGGGGGGTAGCCGTACTTCTCGGGGCTGTCCTGTGCATCCATCATCAGTGTCATGGTGGAGTGGCTGGGCTGCATCGGGGTGTAGCTGGGAGTCTGCCTGGAGGATCCTCCTTCCCTGGGCTGGTGCTGCTGGTAGTGATGGCTGCTGCTGGAAGCCTGGGGATGGTGCTGGTGGTGTGATGGCACATACGTCGAAGAAGGAGGAGGATGAGGAGGAGGTGGCATCTGCAGGCGCTGAGGAGGATGAGGAGGCTGGAAGGTGTGCTCCTGATGCTGTCTTGACTGGCGGGTGACCTCATCATCCCAGTAGAGGGCGGCCTCTGCAATGGTCCTGACCATCTGCCTCCTGATTTCAGGGCTGGCGTGCACTCCCACGTGGTAGAGGTCCTGGCACTTCATCCTCCAGTACTCCTGGTCGGGTGTCAACTCCTGGTGGTCGGGGCACATCTTGCAGCCAGAGCCTTTCAGGATTTTCTTGGCGGAGGACATGGCTTGCATGCTGCCTGCGATGACGTGCATGGCGGAGTGCATGGCTTCATCTCCTGGGGCCTTCCTCTTGGTTCCCTTGGCAGCGGCTCCAGGCTTTGGTGCTCCAGGGAAGACTTGGGACTGCTGGCTGTCAGGTCTGTCCTGTGCTGGCTGTTCAGGTGGCAGGTCCGGCATGTCATAGGAAGCTGGCAGGGAATCCTCAGGGTTGTAGCTTTCATCATCGGAGTCTGAGGCTGGCCGGTTGGCAGACAGTTGAGAGATGGCGGACAGCTCCTTCCCTGGCTTGTGGACGATGGAGTCCTTCAGGAACCGACAGTTGTTCAGGATGTACTGGTCCCTCTCTGTGAGCGTCTCCTTCCTGGCGGCTCCTGAAGCTTCAGGCCTGACGAGTCTGGAGAAGTGAGTGCGCACTGTCTTCCTCCAGTTGAAGATGTCCTGGGAGGTGTACTTGGGGCCCAGCTCCTTTGCTTTTTCTGAGTCCAGCAGCAGCTTCTCGTTCCCCTTGTAGCCTCTGGTCCCCTTCATGTACAGCACAGGATGCTCCTTGTACCAGTTGATGAGGTCATCTTCTTGTTCAGCTGTGATGCCCAGGTTGTTGCGGATGTTTGGCTTGGGGGCCTTCCCTTTGCCCTTCTTGCCCTTGGACTTGGCTTCAGCAGCTGCAGGGGTGTCATCAGCAGAGTCTTCTTCTTCCTCCTCGAAGGTGTCCTCATGGATGGCCACTCTGTCTAGAGCAAGAACAGGCTGGCTCTCTGCTGTTTTCTTGGGAGTCTGCTTCTTCGGAGTCTGCTTCTTTGGAGTCTGCTTCTTTGGAGTCTGCTTCTTTGGAGTCTGCTTCTTTGGAGTAGACCTGGCAGTAGGCTCTGGAAGACCCGTGGAAGACTTGGCAGCAGGCTTGTCAGCAGGCTTGGCAGCAGGCTTGGCAGCAGGCTTGGCAGCAGGCTTGGCAGCAGGCTTGGCAGCAGGCTTGGCAGCAGGCTTGGCAGCAGGCTTGGCAGGCTTGTCAGCAGGCTTGGCAGCAGGCTTGGCAGGCTTGTCAGCAGGCTTGTCTCCTTCCTCTTCAAAGAGTTCAACTGAAGAATCTTCTTCTGTTGTGTTGTCTTCTGGCCGGCCCTCGAAGATGGTCTCGCTGACGACAGTGGCTTTGGTGGTTGAAGTGGTGGTCTTCGTCTGGCTGCCAGCTGTAGTGGAGGTGTAGAGCCCAGGTAGAGAGAGGTCTGCCATGGCTGTAGTAAAGAAGGCAGTCACTGCAGCATCTGAAGGTTCATGGAGAGGAGTTGCAGCTGGAGTTGTAGCTGGAGTTGTCACTGGAGTGCTCCCAGGAGTGTGGAGTGTTGACCTGGTGCTGAGCTTGGTTGGTGCCCTGGTGACGACGGTGCCCTTTCTCCTCTTTGGTCCCATGTTGTAGCAGCAATTTGAAGTACAATTGTAGCAACAAAAGTAGCAGCAAATGTAGCAGTTGATAATAGTGTCGTGGATTCTAGGTGTGTTCTGGTCGAAGGTCTGAGTGGGTATGGTGCTCTAAACTGGCCTCCTCTATATATATGCAGGGTGCGGACCGCCTCTTTCCCCCTCCTTCGCCCCCCCTGCTTCGCTGCTGCTGCCCCAGCCGCTGCGCAAAAAGAGGGTGACACGCAGACAAAGGGTTGATGCTAAAAATAGAACAACGCATGCACTCAGGCGCCACTCTGTCTGCTGCATTGGGGGTCCAAAAGACGCGGCGCGCACCCTCTCACGTGCGTCGAACATGTGTCTTTCTGCGACGCGTGTCTCAAACATGTGACATGAAGCAAGAGCTTTCTGCTACACTGCTGTTTCTGCGTCGAAGCTCTTCTTTGTGCGTCGCAACTTTAAAAATCTGCGGCGCGCACTGATTTCTTTTTACGCTTCTTCTTGCTTCACCACTTCTTTCCTCGCAAAGATTCAACCGGTTGAATCTTTTTTTCCTGCATCGTCAAATTTCTAGGAATTGCGTAGAAAGACCTCTTAAAGCGACGCATGCTGTTCCTGTTGCGCCGTAAAGCCAAAATTGACGGCGAACATGCTCAAATCTTTGCCCTTTCCTGGAAATATAAGAAACGCCGTCACTTAAACCCTCTGATACGTCTCCGTGAGAACTAGCCATTAGTATTCAACAAAGAATTGGATATAAAAAAGATACTTTTAAAAACAAGTACTCATGTCTTGATTGATGCTTTATTATTATTTTTATCTCAGCTTCATGTAAAGTAATACGAAAAGAAAGATGACAAATTTCTATAATGGCAGAATTTCAAATTCTTTATTTTCAGGCCACTCATCTCACAGTTCTTCAGCAAGTAAGTCAATTCTAAATTTGGTTGGACAATGATGGCTGGTCTCAATGATATTGTAGGATATGAATCATATGATATATTGCTATTTATTAATTTTGTGAAATAATATACAGTTATCGCACAGCACCGAGTGCAATATCAGTTTTTATGGCACCGAGGTGACTAACGTTGTGCTTCCTCTCAGGTCCGTCCAATCTCTCACATGTTAAAATGACCGTGCAATATAATGCGTGCAATATCGTAGAATATTGCACAGCTGTCAGCCAATGAGAAGCGAGTATTTCCGCTAGCCATATGATATAACTTGATATTTAACAATCACTTTTCTTTTTCAAGGCCACCACAGTTCTTCTTCCCATGGTAGCTCCTCATCATCGGGAAGTAAGGAAATAATAATATAATTTTTTTACTGTTCTATCTCTATATTCTGAAATCGATCTTTATAAATAAAATTACCTGTCATCACATTTCACCCCCCCCCCGCTTCCTTCGTACACAAGCATCCACCTAATACATCATTCTAAAAATTAGAGATCAAAATAAAATGTTATGAAGTGTCCCATCATTATCATTATTGACATGTGATTGGACACTATCTAAATTTTATTTTGTTCTCTAATTTTCAGCCTCTCCAGGTGGTAAACCAGTTGACATAAGCATTGATATTGGAAGTAAGTTTACATAATTATGTAATATTCCTCGAGACCATATTTGATGGCCTCGGTCACCTTCTTGGTCTTGGATCCCAAATCCTCAGCCTTGAACTCTTGGGGCCCTTTGGCCTGTGAAGGTCTTGAGACTGGCCTCATCTTTGAGACGGGCCTCGAGGCTAAATTTTGATGGCCTTGTTCTCGGTTTCGGTCTTGGGGAATCTTGCCTTGGTCTTGGCCTCGGATGTTCAGACCTCTACTGTAACACTGCTCTCGAGCGATGTATACGAAGATTTTGTGGATAAATTTGTTTGGATATTTTGGGACGTTATATTTTTTTGGCACCTTGCCAAAGTTGATTGACCTCCTACACCTATGTTTGAGATTATACCACGTTTTTTTTTAGATTTCTTACAATAAAATATATATATATAATTATTGTTTCAGGTGATAAATCCGAAGGTGAGTCTATTCATGGTGGAAGATTAAACCAAGAAGATGCATTAGTAGATGAAGCATAAATTAAGTTTGTTGCGGTGTCTGCTTTAAAAATTGCAATTAAGACAAAACAAGTGATTAAATACCAGTTTTCGAAACAACTTTGTTACAATTGTCTGGAAATAATTGATATAATAATGAGAAATTCTGGAAAAAGTCGGTCAAAATGGTCCACTTTTCTCGTTATAGATAGTAAATACTAGCCAATAATAATCATAGGTGTACTTGAGAGGAGAGGAAGAGGGTAGTCGCCCCGCCAAAAATTTGGCAAAAGGCGAGAATTCGATGGAACGACCTCAAAATTCAGGCAGATAGTCAAATATTTAAAATCAGTGCTTTGGATTGTGAAATTCCCCCAAACAATTCCAACGTGCGTCACGCGTATGAATTTAAACATACTTTTAATGTAGAATTATAGTAAGGCATCGATTGAAAGCTTAATTTGGGATATATTCACTGTCCAGATATATATATTAATTTCAGATATTTATTCCAGTTTCAGATATATATTATAATAGTGCTTGCAAGGCGGATCACAGGGCCAAATGCACAGACTACAAAAGCTGCAAGGCCGGTCAATACTGCTGCAAGACAAAATGTGGAGGCCGCTGCCGATCATATGGTGACCGTCCAGGTGGGCTTGGCCAATATTTTACCTGTAATTTACTCACTTTAAAAAAGCTAAATTTATGCATATTTTTTCAAACCATTGCTAGATAAGACTAGTGTGTAAATGTGTAATGGTACCTATTTTTGAAGTAGGCTTATTTTAGTCAGTTTTATCCTGGTAACCCGGCCCTGCATCTGCCCCTTGTGCATGGGGCAACAACGTGGCAGCACGGTACATGCTGTACATGACTTCCTGTTTGATCAAAACATTGGCTTGGAGAAAGCACATGTTTCAAAAAAATCAATTCATATAAAATCAAATTGCTGTTATCAATATAGAACCACCTAGAACTGTGCATTAGTCACTGTGGACCAAACCAATGCAAAGTGTATCCTTATAACTTTTTTGATATTTTACTGTCAGCCTCAAAAGATTCAATGTGAGTTGGCTAAAAATTCTGTGTTGACATGGCCAATTGGCCATAGGAGAATTTCTCTTACCTTTCTTGTCAGTAAGTATCCTACAATTTGTACTGATAGCCATTCCAAATAATAGATGTCCCATGCAATATAGATATAGTCCATGAACAATTCCATGTGGATAAATGGATGCTCAAATGTTTCAATTATAATTTCTTTGGCAAATACTCTCTGGCTCTGTCAGACATTCTTGTGCTCTGACAGTGTTTCAAGGGGCCTTGTTACAAAATAGCAAGCTGGATTTTCTTGTTCAGCATTGTTTCACTTTTACAGTTTGTTGTAATCACCTGTTTCGAACCTCAGTTCAGTGGAGTGCACCAATGCAAATGTGAATTTCATATGTATGGTTGTGGGACCATGCCTGTGGCCTAATGGTTAGTATGCACACCTTCCACCCCACAGGCGAATTTTCAATCCCAGGCTGGTGCAGCAATGAAATAGAATAGGGTTGATGTTAAAGTTAGTTGTTCCCTTCCATTTTGCAATGTACCAAGTACTACCAACACACCAGACTACCTGATAAAGATTCACTGTACTGTTTGAATATGCATAAGACCACACATAATTGATTCTTAGCTTCGCGGACCCGCCGACACAATAGATTACCTGCCGATGGAAAAAAAAGTGAAAATAATAAAATTTTTTTTTTTTTTATTATAAAAATTTTTTTTTTGTCCTACCGACCGACCCTAGAAAATGTGCCTTGAGAGGATCCGAGAAGCTAAAGATCAATTATATGTGGCCTAAACGCGATTTTTGAAATTTCGTAGATCTATTTCATGTAAATATTCCAATACATATATACAGTAACCACTTTGAAAATTTAAAGCCAACTACCATTCTTTCTTTAATATAATTATTGTATGTTATTTTTAACCACAAGATCCTTTGGTTTCAGGACCAGTTGATCCTCCACAGCTTACTTGTGCTGTAAGTTGACAGATTTTGAACAGAATTACAAATCAAAATTGTGATGAATTTAAATCTATTGTCATTCTAAAAAAAAAGAAGTGCTAAGGTGTGTTGTCTTATTGTAGAATATCTTATGTATACGTGGTCAACGCTGCATTATGGTTCGAGGAAGGCCTCTGTGTACTGCAAACCGTAAGTATTTATATATTCTTATACAGTAGTGTTTATATACGCCGGTGGGGAAATCCGGCCCCAGGACAAATCTGGCCCCAAGAAATTAGAAACAGCAACAAGCAGATTAAAAACAGTAGCAAATGAACAAACCAATGATTTAGGTCATAGCATAGCATTTTTTTTTAACAAACAAACAATTCAGGCTTGTTTTTCTTTTGTGCAGATACAGTTTTGTGCTGATACAGTTTAATCCTCAAGTAATGTTCATCACAGCATGTACAATTACTTAAACCAATAAGGGGCCAGAGTTGCCCCGAGAGTAAAAGGGGGCCTGAATCATTTGAAATGAAGCATAAAACCTGTAGAAAAACATTGATTGAGGAATTTAAGCATCTTTTTGACAGTTAAAAAAAATTTGTGTCAAACTTTCCAGAATGCCCTCCTCCACCAAGGTTTGGACTGTGTGTGGAGGCTTGCCCACTGAATGGTGCATGTCCAAATGGACAACTTTGTTGCTCCAATGGCTGTGGTCACACTTGCCAAACACCTGTTGGTAAGTTTAAGAAAATACATTAATTGCTTAAATTTAATAAAGATCTGCAAGCATATTTATCTTTGTGATTAATACTAATTGGCAATGCTTAGTTAAAATTATATATTTTCTTTTTTACAATTGTATTTCTTTCTTTGTTAAAATACATATCTTCCATATTTACTTGCATTTGCATTTATAGACGTTGCTGCCAATGACTAACTATCAATCCCTTTCCTTGGCTGTGAGGAATCAATGCTAAACCAGTACTTATTACGTTTGATAAACACAATGTGTGACGTTCTGTTGTTTCTAAACCAATCAGATTAACTAAAAATGTCATGTATTTGGAACGTCTAGAACCTAAGAATCGTGTACTAATGAAACCACCTGTAATGTACATTAATTTTGTTTCAATATCATGATACCAGTGCTTCTTGTGAAGACCATTGTGGGAAAAAGGCAGATTGGCAAAAAAAAAGTGTGTTTGCAGGGAAGTGTCTACTTTGTTCTGGGTGGGTCAAGTGCAAGCTTACGCAGTGAAAATTGAGGACAATTTTTTAAAAAGATAATGTACCATAGTTTCAACATACACAGGATGTGTTTATATGTTATGCAATTTAGTGAGTTTAGGGCTGTTGCCCCAAATCTCCAAGTCAGTGTCGGGGGTTACTTTGGCCATCCCTGGAAATGGCAATTGGCAAGAGTTGGATCAGTTTGTAGTTAATAGGAGTCAAGGGGGTATAAACCTTGATTTTGACAAATATGAACCTGAAAATTATGTTGACTGCCATAGATGCTAAACAAATATTATAAATGGTCCATTGCAATAATTGCAATTTATGACTTTTAACAAACATAACATAGCGATGGGAAGTTGTGAACCTCTGTAGACATATGATTTCATCCAAAATAGTATTAAACAAAGTTATTTCATTTTGGATTGTTTTTAGAATAGAAATGTAAAATGTCATATGATTGATAAACTTAAAATGACACCTTTTATGACTGGTAGTAGGGCCTATATCTTACATCCTTGTGACCTAAAAACTGGGGTATGTTCACACTATGTTGTTCTGAATTCGGAGGCAGTAGTACAAAGACTGTGGTACACGTATCAATACTTTTTTTTCAGAAACCTGCGAATGAGTCACAGCTCATTCTAGATTACAAAAATACATTCCTAGGCTTATTGGGTGGCCAAAATGATATAACTAATTAAATTCTACTGCGGTACATGGTGTTACATGCTTAAAACCCTAAGGCGGCCGAATTAAGTTACCCCAACTCCGGGGTTACTTTGGCTGACCCTTTAATTATGTAATAAAACATAGAACCATTATAGACTTTGGAAACTTTTTGACAGATGAAAACCTCAATGTACTGGCTGTGTTATGGCACAAAACTGTTGATATTTAACAAATAGTTTTTCTCATAATACAAATTTGGTTCTCTGAAATGGCCAAAGTAACCCCGTTTTAAGGTAATATTGGGTGAACATAATGTCTGTGTCTGTGTCTGTGGCATCTGATGTTTGTCTGTGATATCTTGACTGTTTTTTCTTTTCTTTTCTGATAAAAAATATGGAATTTATTAACAAAAAGTTTTCCTGTTCTTCTTTTCTGATAAAAAATATGGAATTTATTAACAAAAAGTTTGCCTGTTGTACCTTAATCAAAATATCTTAAAACTTCAGGATTTTTTTATAATGATTTAATATATCTATTTATCATTTTCTCCTCTGTGGCAGGTGCACCATCATGCAGGGTAAGTTAATTTTGAAAATATTTGAGAGTATTTTTAATTGAAATAACTCATAAAAAAGACAATGAAACATGTTAATTCTATTATTCCAATCTGGTAGTGTAATATTGGAGAGTGTATTTTTTAAGACTTAATTTTTGAAACAAAATTTGGAGCATCATCATGATATCATTACAGCTCTAGCAATTGCTCTGAAGAAATCATCTTTTTTCATAGTGTGGACCTATGATATCATAGCATGAGACTCCATTGGAACCTTTGCAACTTTGGTGCTAGCTACGATGTCATAGGTGTATCTGGCCAATAGCATTTCATGTGAACAACTTCATCATAGCTGTGCAATTATGTCATGGCCAGATTAGCCAATAATACCACTGCAAAAACTTGGGAAGGGGGTTGTTTATTTGGTGACACTTAAAGTACCTGAAATTCAACCAAGCATGGTTAATAGGATAACTTGCAATTCATCACAGTTGTTTATAAGCATGCTTCTGAACTCAATTGGATTTCATAAGGAGCTGTCAAGTTCAAGAAGTTTGTGTGCTGTTTACAGTTTTGTTGGCTGTCTCTTTCAGTGTAAAACAGACAACTACTTTAATCCTGTATTTCATTGTTGGTTACCACAGTACCTGGTATTAATATGCAAACATAAGGACAATTGACAGCTTTTTAGCAGAGTTCCCCCTCCCCAGGTTTCCAATCTAGCAATGATGTAACTGCAGGGCTATGATGAAACTGTCCACAACGAACGCTATTGGCTGGTTTGACCTGTGGCATCATTGATAGCACAAATTTTGCATATCTTCCAGGGCTGAGCAATGGAGCATCCACCTATGACATCATAGGTCCACTCTGGCACTGAAAAAAAAAACTGATTTCTTCAGATCAATTGCTAGAGCTGTAATTCATGGAGAAGACTGATGGTTTTCAATGACTCAATTCCTTACATAACTGACAGTTTAAAATCAAACAAGCAATTTTTATTAACAACTGTAAGAAATGTTTTTGACACTAATGCTACTTACGGCCTAAACCGAACACACAATGTTATATGTACACAATCTTTCAGTGTCTTTTTCCACTGCCAGCTGAGAATGCTTGCTAATCCACTTGGACAGTTGCTTTTACATATCTTTGCTTGTTGCATGTGAATTCGGACAGAGTCCCCCTGCCATGGGGCACTCAGCAGTGTTTCAAGCTATTGGCTACCATGCACCTAGAGGGTTGAACATGAATTTATGACATAAATGTAGATTAAAGACTATGCAAAACTGCACCCCCTGTTTATATCGACACCAAGATATCTTAGTAAAAAGGCAAATGGAAAGATCCTATGAAGATTTATCACAAAAAAAAACATGCATAAGAGGCAACAGCCGTGAGCTGCCACAGGCATTGAACTCTGCCAGAATTAACATGCAGCAACTGACAGGCAACTGCCCCTGTGATGAACAACTACCCTGAAAGTTGAAACTGACACATTAAAGCCACTATAGTCATAAGGTTTAATTCAGTTTAGAATATAATTAGTATAAGGCCCAGAGTTGGGAGTTTTTTAAAAACAAAAAAGAACTGAATTTACTCACGGATGACCAATTTGACCATGAATCCTGCCAGTCAGCTAGTGCTGTTCAGCAACAGAGGCAACATTAGTAAGGGATCGTATGAAAACATCTAAAATGCTGAATTTTCCTGTACAAATTATACCACATCAATATTTTTCATTTTCAGAACTTCAGATGCCCTGCTGGTCAAACATGTGAACTCGTCCCAGTTGCTTGCATCGCCATCTTCCCTCAACCACCCTGCTTCCCGATACGCAGATGTGTGCCCAACAATAAGCCACCGACTTGTGCAGTTAGTGCTTTTTGACAATTTGTCAATAACTTATTCTTAAGATAAGGCAAACATTTAAGACTCATGCATGATCAACTGAAGTTTTTTCTATGCATCAAAAAGTCGTCTCATTGTACAGGAGCCAGCCTGATCTCACCTGGGGGGGGGAGGGGTATTTTTCATATTTAAAAAATTTGTTCCGCACATGGAAATAAATTTTTGTGTCCACCTTTATATATCGGTGTTAAGACTGGGTAAAAATGATATAACCAACATAATGATATTTGAAATGGCATATAAAGACTTTTCATTTCAACACCAAGATGGAGGGTCTGCAAGAAAACTATAGGGCCATGTCACCAATCTTGTTGAATGTTCACTAAATTGTGAATAAGATTCATAAATTTTGATTATTATCATAGAAGAGTTTGATTAAAACATTGCATAATTTTCTGTTATCACTTTTTCCATAACCCATAGTGCATCTCAGTTCAATGCTTATTGGGCATCATTTCGAAGATAATATTTGATGGATATATTTCAGGGAATCAACTGTCCAAAAGATTATCAATGCGTACTTAAACCAGTTCCATGTCCGGCAATTTTTCCACGGCCTCCATGCCCCCCAAGACCTGCCTGTGAGCCAAAGAAACCTACAAGCTGCAAAGTAAGTCATGGTATATAGTATTAATCAGACAAGACTTGCTCTGAAGCTTTTTTTCTAATTTTTCTCTTTTGCTTAGAAATACTTATAGAATAGGCAGCAGCATCTATTTAGGCCAGACATAATTGATCATTAGCTCCTGAGATCTTCTCAAGCACTTTTTCTAGGGTAGCTTAGTAGGACGAAAAAAAAAAGGTGAAATCTCAATTGTTTATAATATCAATTTGAAAAAAATTGTGGGTATGCTAAATTTTTTTTTCATAGGCAGAAAATCTGTCTGGTCGGTTGATCTGAGGAGTTAAAATTAAAATAAGTCTGACCTTACGTATCTTGAACACACCAGTACTGTGAAAGAGATGCTTGCTATAAACATTAAATAAATATATTTTGTAAGTTCATGAACAAAACTTCGAAGTAACCTTCAATAATGTAAAATATATTGGTGTTTGGATTGTAAAGTAGCCCCTAAAATCCAATGCCGCGTGATTTTCTGCCTGTTGGGCCTTGCACGAAGTTTGCGTTTGGCGAAATCATCCCATCCCTGCAAAAATGAAAATCTACGCCCCTGTGTACTTTTGTTTTGAGGATACAATATAAGCTCACACTTTCATATTTTCAGGAGCTCACATGTCCAGCTGGCCAAGTTTGTGTGGTGGCAACTCCTCTATGCATCGCAGCACCTCCTGGGCAACCTCAGCCTCGGTGTGACCCTGTGGCATCCTGCGTACCTGGCCCCCCACCTCCTCCGGGGCCTACTCCAGGGCCTCCTCCTGGTTGTGTGAGTTTCAACCTTCTCACTTTCAACAGCAAAATGTTGTCTCTCATTGCAGCTATTTACAGCAATGCAAAATGTTGTCTCTAGTTGTAGCTGTTTACAGCAATGAAATGTTGTCTCTAGCTGAAGCTGCTTACAGCAAAGCAAAATGTTGTCTCTCGTTGTAGCTATTTACAGCAATGCAAAATGTTGTCTCTAGTTGTAGCTATTTACAGCAATGCAAAATGTTGTCTCTCATTGCAGCTGTTTACAACAATGCAAAATGTTTTCTCTCATTGCAGCTATTTACAGCAATGCAAAATGTTGTCTCTAGTTGTAGCTATTTACAGCAATGCAAAATGTTGTCTCTCATTGCAGCTGTTTACAACAATGCAAAATGTTGTCTCTCATTGCAGCTGTTTACAGCAATGCAAAATGTTGTCTCTAGTTGTAGCTGTTTACAGCAATGAAATGTTGTCTCTAGCTGAAGCTGCTTACAGCATGAGCGGAAGTTACTACCAGTCGTTGATAGATATGGTATATCAGGGCTTGTAGATCGATTTAATCCATCCATATACTAGCATATGACAGGTCCAAGAAATGCCTTGGACATTTGTGTTTTGATATATTTGTCACAGATTCTATCAAATTTGACAGTTGATTATGAAAAACATTTTCTCAAAATTCACAGTTATTGTTGGGTGTTGTTAGTTCTATAAGTTGCAGATTCTTATATATCTTTATCTCATGTCTAACCGCCAAAAGCACACAGAGCAACAAACAATGTATAACAGTTTGTGATCAGTGTATTCTAATTGGACTTTGTCATGTGACTTGGGCATAGGCTCCCACTAGTTTTGTATTTCAAAATATGCAAATGCTATAAAAGAAAAAAATACTTTGTATGCCAGAACATTATCAAAATAAGTGAGATGTACAAGGTCAACTATTGCATTTGCACCATATCTGTATGTTATTTGCAAAATGACTCTGCTTCTGCAATCTCCAGATTCGAATTGCATACGCTTGTATTGCCTTATAGGGTATTATTGGTATACACGCGTGTGGTTTACAGCAATGCAAAATGTTGTCTCTCGTTGTTGTTGTGGCTGTTTACAGCAATTTCAATTAGTATGAGTTTCTGTAATATGGCAGTAAAACGTAGCAACTGTAGTTCATGTGATTGGTTCTGGAACTGGATAACATGGCATAAAACTAATTTGAATGCCATAAAATCATGCGTCAAGTCCAGTGACATGTTTGGTGGTGTTAGTGTTTAGCTGCTAATCTTCTTATCTAATAACCACATTAAGCTGCTCACTGAAGCAGAATTGTTATATTTTTCATAGCTTCCTACGTTCAACATAGGATTTGGATGACGTTTTATTGTACAAGGACCAATCAGACATGCTAAAATCGCTACGTAGACAGTGATAAAACTATCCATGGCAACCCATACTAAGTGAATCTGCTGTAAATCAATAGCAGATAGTAATACACTGTTTTGATTGGATCTGGTTTATTTTGTGGTTTTGACAAAAACTAAATTTAACAGTATGAAGGATTGTAACAAATGAATGTATAAAGGGTGGGGACGTGAATCTTGCATCAAATTTACGGGAGGACATTTTCAAAAGTAAAGGATAGAGAACAATGAAACTTGGCACGGATTTCAAGAATGTTATAAGCTTTCTTGTCCATTAATTAGTATCATTTGTTTCGGAAATGAATTTGTTACACAATGAGCAGCAAAGCGACAGGTCATTGATTTCTGCTGTGACAACAAGATTTTGAAAGTTTCTAAAATCCCACTTACGCATCCTTCAGATGCATCCCACTAAGTCAGGAGGTTCACGCAACATGGAAAAGATACCCAGAGCAAGCTTCATTGGAAAAATTGAAAAAAAAGTGTAATTAACATGATTTTTATGAAATTGTGCCAAAAAACACTTAAATTTATGTAAAACATTGATGTCAAACCTCAAGCAGTTTCCATATTTATCAGAAAAGTTTTACACAGTGACCTAAAAATTTACATGAGAACCCTGACTTTCGCAGCACTGCTTTAAGCCAACAAAATGCAATAGTTTAAAAAAGCTAGATCCGCTGATCTCTGATCTTCAGAATTCTTACTCTCACCCAAGTTTGAGGAATGACAATAGGAAAATCATTTTCTGGCACAATAAAGCTGGATATCAACAGTTTCCCCCACCAAGGTGTTGTCATCATCCGAGCTGTCATAATGGAGAACGCTCCCCAAACATGAGAGGACTTTTTTAGGAGAATTTCCAATTTTTGGCAGCCATGTTGAATTAACGGTTGGAGATAATTTTAGCCAAACTGCATGAAAACATTCTTTATTCTCTTGTTTCTCAGCCCTGTTAATATGGATTTGTTGTGATTTGGTAAAGTCCTCCGTTTCCACCAAAAAATAAAATCTGTCAAATAGTGCAAGTTTTGCGTCCCCACCCTGTGCAGCATTTTTTTCATTCTTTAATACTTGTATTATCATCTCTCCATTGTGTGTTTCAAAAACGGAGCACGTAGGATACCTCTTTGTCCCTCCTTTATTTAGTTTTGCTGCCTTTCGATAGTAGTCATTCGGTTGTTTTCAATTCAAAGTCTCCTGCTTACATTGCATAATCAATTTTATTATTTCACCGCCCAGAAAATGTATCTGTTTTCCTTTTTCAGGGCTTGAAATGTCCATTTAATCACAAATGCATCAACCTCCAAGTTCCGTGCTTGATATTTACTGCTCGACCACCTTGTACCCGATCTTTCTGCGTGCCTATCGTCGGATCTCTCACATGCAAGGTAGGAATATCTGTCTGCTCTGTACTAACGTTAGAGTAGCCGGGGCATGCAGCCCCCCTTCACTTCGAGGTGTGATTTGACCTAATTTTTATTGTCAATTATTTGAATGCTTATGCTGTCAGGAAGGGATCACTTGACTCTACTTATAACTAGTGAAACAAATGTTTACCGATTTTAATAAGGGAGTTACAGCCATTTTTGTAAAAAAATGCAAATTTGCCTTCTTACCCCACCCATCGGGCAGAAGCCCCCCTATTATAATACTATGGAATTTTTTTTTGTGAGCGCATTCAGCTTGAAAGTTATTTCTTGGGGTTCTTCTATAATTTTAAGTCATTCTATTTAATTTTTTCTGAATTTTTCTGTTCATACTTTTATTTTTTAATATTTTTTGCCCTTTTTCAATTTCGGCCTAATTTTTTCTATTTTAATTAGCTATTCTATCAAGATTTAAGGTAAAGTACACATTATTACATGGTCCCTGAAGCAGCTTCGAGGCCCCAGTGAAGGGGGCCTCATGCCCCATACCATTACGGGGCCTCTCGCCCCAAACACACATATTTTAATTTGACCTCTATATTTTGAACTAAAATGCCAAAAACGTGATCCAAATCATATTTATATGATGGTCATAAAGTGAAGCAATACAGATATCCATTATACCTTTAAATATTCCCAAAGTTATTTCTGACAACCCCTTGCAAAGAATTGCTTAAAGTTACAAAAACCATGCATATTTTTTTGTTTCTTTGATCTACTATGGTTTGGTACTGTTTGCACTTAAACATTTGTGACATAACCTAAAAAGCCTCTAGCTCCAATCCAATAAATAAGAAAATGCATGCACCAAAAATGTCAGTTTAGATATGACCTTGGGGGGTACTCTCACCTAACCCATGCAGGTTTCTTGGCCCGACCGACTCTGCAAGTGCATCTAGACGCCAGAGCTTTCAGAAAGATGCACCGCTCCCTTATTTTTGTAAATTACAGTAACTGACAGATGATGTGTAGGTGTAGCTAAGGGAAAGTGAAGTGTTTACCTTCTTCTTTGCGATGTAATGTAACACATGAGGATGTGGGTTCGAACCCTGCTCCAGCCATGTCCAGAGGTTATCACTATAATGATTGGTATAATGATTGGTATGATTGCTGTATCAGACAAAAAAAATATCAAATTAATTCTTGTGTGGTCCTATCATGCAAAAACATAAATCTCTAACTCTATTTGAATGGTATGAATATCCTGCAGGACATCAAATGTGCACCCAACGAGGAATGCGAAAGTGTACCAATAAGATGCTTGGTGCCTCCATGTCCCCCCGATATTCTACGATGCAAGCTGAAGGTACCAACATGCAAAGTAAGTAAAAAACCAAAATGAGTACCCTATCAGTAGGTCTGGACATCGTTCAATTTTTAATGATACAACAATATCACGATAAATTGCAATGATACAAGATATTTATCGCAATTATTGATCAGCATCAGTCATGCAAAATGCGAAGTTTGTGACATAAATCCTGTCAAAGAGTGTAGCTCTTGCCACAGAAATTGCCATTTCTGTCCAAAAATTGATCGAATTTCACAAAAAACAACAATTTTTGTCATATGCAATTATGGTGATGTCAAGATAATATGTGAAACGATGATCACGATAAGTCTGTGAACCGATATATCGTGATATATCGATTTATTCATCCAGCTCTACCTATCAGGTGATCATATGTGTGTAACCTACATAATATCATAACTGTACAGGAAAGATATTTGTGGAAATTTCATGTCAGAATATAGAAATGCTCTTTACAAATTTTTGAAAATCAGAACGCATATAGATAGATAGATAGATAGATCGATAGATATGGTAAGTGCAGCCCTCTAAGCCCAGTTCTGGGCGCTCACGAGGGTTGATTGATGAGATGAGAGAGAGAGCAGGAGTCCTCAACATGTTACACATTTACCCCATGTGAGGGATCTTTTACTTGCCCAGCACACACACTGATAAAAGGGGCCGCCAATTTAACTTCTCATCCGAACATATATGTCTTCAGCCAAGTGCAAAATTAGAAAATGGTTTGTCAACCAAGGGCAATGTTATGGATTAAAGCAAGCTCAATATGAAGTCCGATGATTGATCGATCACAGCAATGATTCCAGATTAAACAGTTTTGGCAGTCATATCACACTGATCACGTCAATTAGACGTGTGGTCATTGGTCAACACTTTAGAGAGAAATACTCAGTTTTTGTGCAATTCTTAAACCTTTAAGTACTACTGGGTGCCGATGTCCAGAATCACAAAATTGTATAGATTTTCCTAAAAATAAAATAGCTCTTTTTTGCAGCAATGATAAACCTTATGGCAAAAAAACTGTATTACAACATAAATTTATATGATTTTATGTTGAATAAGCCAAAAAATATTCTCTTATAAGAGCATTCAATTTCAGGGCTTCAAGTGTGGACCCAATGAAAAATGTGAACTTAAAAAAGTCTTGTGTCCCGCGGATGCTCCTTGCTTTCCGCAACCTCAGTGCGTTCCAATCAAGAAGCCAACATGCAAGGTGAATACTATAAAAAAGTATATTGTCCTGTCTTTCAGTTAATTCCAGCTTCTATCATTGTATGTCCATGAAATGTAAGTCCTCAATCATTAATGTAAGAAAGACATTGAAAACCATTTGTCACAAAAAGTACAGAAAGAACAGTCTTCGGAATATCTGTCAAAACTTGTGTCACTCTACAATTCCTCCAAGCAGATTCTTGACAAACATGCACCTGTTATTACTAAGCAGGTAACATTGCGTAAACCAACTCCATTTACTAATGCAAATATCAAAAATCTGAAAACAGCAAAGAGAAAAGCAGAACGATCATGGAGGAGAACTGGGCTGGAAAAAGATTGGCAAGACTTCCAGTCGAAGCGAAATGCTTTAAATGACCATCTCAATCAGCTCAAATCTGATGATCTAAGAGCAAAGATAAAAAGTACCAAGGGAAATTCCAAAGCCATGTTCAAGATATTAAATTCCAACCTCAATAGGAAACAAGAACTGCCTCTGCCCAATCATGAAAACAGCAAAGACCTAGCAAATGATTTCAACTCATTCTTTGATGACAAAATCAAGAAAATAAGGTCAAAACTGGACTCTTGCAACAACAGCACTGCAAGTGCAGAAAACTTCACCGGCCATAAATTATTTCAGTTCAAGACCCTGACGAAAGCAGCTGTTAAGAAATTGATCAGAAATATGCCTGTCAAACACTGTCAACTGGACCCCGTACCTACATGGTTACTGCTGGAGTGTGTCGATGAATTTCTTCCAATTATAACCGAAATTGTCAACACATCACTAACTCTTGGGGAGATGCCCCTGGATCTGAAACATGCACTTGTCAGGCCACTCTTGAAGAAAGGAGGTCTTGATCTCATAAAGCAGAACTACCGACCAGTATCAAACTTGTCTTTCCTGGGCAAAAGTATTGAAAGTGCAGTTATCGAACAATATATGGATCACCTAATTCGAAACAAACTTGATGATGACAAACAGTCAGCAAATAAGCAGTTTCATAGCACAGAAACACTCCTCACAAAAATCCACAATGACATCATGGTGAATATGAGCAAAGGTGAAATAACCATGCTGGTACTGTTAGATTTATCAGCAGCCTTTGACACGATTGATCACAATATTCTATTGACTAGACTGAAAAACAGATATGGTGTATGCAACTCGGCCCTCAACTGGTTCAAGTCATATATTTCCGAACGGTCACAGTCTGTCTTGATACATGACCAAGCATCAGAGAAGTTGCCACTCAAATTTGGAGTCCCCCAAGGTTCAAAACTTGGCCCAGTCTTATTCAATTCTTACATTGCTCCAGTGAGTGAAGTCGCTTCCCAAAACCAAATTGAGGACCAAAAGTATGCCGATGATGAGCAGCTCATTTTATCTTTCAAACCAACATTCACAGAACAAGAAAATGCTGTCATGAAAATGGAGAAATGCATAACTGAAATCAGAAAATTTCTTCATGAAAACAAACTGTGTAACAATGGTGACAAAACAGAACTTCTCATGATTGGCACACCACACCAACTGAATAAACTCAGAGTGTCATCAATCAATGTTGAAAATGTTTCAATCAAAACAGCAGAGAATGTCAGGAACCTGGGCGTTATTTTTGACAAAAATATGACAATGGAGAAGCAAGTCAATAAAATGTGCCGAAATGCCTACTTTAATCTTCGAAACATCTCCAAACTTAGAAAGTCGATGAACAAAGATACCATTAAAACTGCTGTAAATGCTCTGGTCACACCACATCTGGACTATGGGAATGGCCTTTTGTCTGGCATTTCTCAATATTTAGTGAACAAACTCCAGGTTGCCCAAAACTCAGCAGTTCGCCTCATAGAGAGATTGAAACGACAAGACAGTGTGGGATCACACAGAAAGCAACTTCACTGGCTGCCTATTCCTGCCAGAATTCAGTTTAAACTGATGACAACAACTTGGAAGGCACTAAACGACCAAGCACCCTCGTATATACAACAACTGATCCAGATGAAACCAAAAGGAGACCGTAATCTGAGAAGTAACAGCAAGTGTTTGTTAACAGAACCGGCTTCAAACAGTCAAAATAGCTTTGAAGATCGAGCTTACTCCTTTGTAGCACCGAAACTCTGGAACAAGTTGCCCGAGAGTGTTCGCACAACAGAGACCCTTGAGTGTTTCAGGAAAAACCTAAAAACCTACTTATTTAAAATGTTCTACAAATGATCCTTTTCTACCCAAGCGCTTCTGAGCAGTTTACTGGAAGAGGCGCTATATAAATCACTATTATTATTATTATTATTATTATTATTATTATTATTAATGTTTGAGAAGTATCGTATGTGCTTATCAGTACACATTATTTTTTGTTCTTAATTATTAAATCACAAAAGGGAAGACTTAAGATACATTTTTTAAAAGGCCGGGCAGAGCCATCTTTGAGTATGATAGGTTACTTTATCCTGTTCACTTTAATTAATTTTGGGAGTTTAACATTGGATATAACATTTTATATATACACATGCTGTGCGAGCTGGATGGTTGTTAAACAAACAAGAAGGGGGATGCTAAAATTTTACCCAACATTTTTTAGAACATGAAACATCCCAAAAATTTCTACTGGGAGGAAATTTTATATCCTGCTATATTGATTCATGTGAGGAATTTGTTGAATAAAACCTTTGTCACAACATACAGTCCCTATAATGCAATATTATTACATGATCACTATGCTAGAGTGATGCTGATTGGCCAAAATCAGTCACATGACGCCGTCATAAAACTCATATTGCATGGTTCGAGTGCAATATGAGATTTTTTCCAAAAAATGTTTTTTACAATTTTTTTTCATATTTTTTTCATATTGCATGGTTGGAGTGCAATATGAGATTTACCTAAAAAGAATTTTTTTTTTTTCGTAATTTTTTTTTTACACAATTTTTACATTTTTTTTCCGAAAAATCTTTTTTCAGATGCATTTTATTGGAAGCATAGTGGTCATGTAACAAAAAACAAATACGGCACTTACTATAGTGCAATATGAAAATGTATTTGTACTCATAAATTCATATTGAACTCGGGCTGCACCCTCGTGTTTTATGAATTTCCTCGTGCAAATACATTTTCATGTTGCAATCATATCATGCCCTATTTGTATAATATATTAATGAGTTTGTTTTCAGGGGTTCAATTGCCCACCCGGTCAAGTCTGCGTGCTCTTGCCTCCACCCTGTCTTCCTCCGCGGCCTGGTGTACCTCCACCAATTTGCGACCCTTTGCCCTCGTGCCAACAGGCCCCTAAACCTCGAACATGTAAAGTGAGTCACACTTGAAACTTTCTGTTACATATCTTATTGATAACTGCACTACTGTATATCAAATTTGAACTTATATATATTTATATGTATATATTTTGTCCATAGGATATCACATGCAAGCCCAATGAGGAATGTGAGCTTGTCAAAATAGTATGTGTGACAACTCCATGCTTCCCAGTTCCTGAGTGTAAACCAAGGCCTCCAAGAACTTGCCAGGTAAGAAACAAAGCCTGACTGCAATTCATTTTAGAAGTTAAATACTAGTTCCATGGGTTTAAAAAAAAATTCAATCTTTAGCATAGCTTTAAAAAGTCACCGGTTTGTGTATTCTGTGACTAGCCATATATATATTGCCCCTAATAACACCAAAACTGCCCAGGAAGATAACTCCTGTACATTTTTATTTAATTAAACTAGGTCAAACTCTTGTTTGGTTCTATGAGCACAACAATAACAATGCCCTTAATTGCCTATTAAGGGGTTAGTACAAAAATGTGTTTCTTTATTTGCTAGTTTGTCATTTTAAAAATATCACCATAGCAGTGGTCCATATTTTAAAAGAAAGTGAGGGATTTGCTTGGATAGATACTAGATAGTGAAATATCCGCAATTCAATTGCACTGTTATAGCCTTATTGTTAGTGATATGTTCATAGTATATCCAGCTAAAATAGTATGGCAGTCAACCATAATTTCTGTTCAGCCAGCCTCGGTCTCGGTCTCGACAGCTGATGCCTCAATCTCTGTCTCGCCCTCGGAGGGTCAATGCCTCGGTCTTGGTCTCGGATGTCCTTATCTCAACTCCAACACTGTTATGTTGTGACAAATTTCTTATATTACCAGAAGCATATAGTGCCATATACCCATCCACCCTGAGGGGTGGTAAACGTGATTTGGCAGCCTCAAATGCGGGGCAACCAGAGGCAGCACCTTAACCTTAATTTTTATTTTCAGTTAGTAATAATATGTATTTTATGATAACTGTATATTTTATTACTATCGCTTACTCACAGTTTGGCGTGTGCTTGTAATAGGATGATGTAAAGTAGGGTTGTGAATGTAGGTATTGTGACGATATTGTTATTTGTAAGTTTATCACCACATAAGTAAGTTTTAGTTATAGTGCTGTTTTATTCTTTCATTGGTAATGGCACATCCATCTCTAAGAGATGTCAGCCTACAACACAATGCTTTCATGAACCGAGGCAATGTATTTCTTTGTTTTTAGTGGTTAATAAATTTAATTGAACTTGAATTGAGTTGAATATAATGCTGTTTCTCTGTAGAAAAAATTGATTGTTTTTCCAGGAGAAGAAATGTCCACCAGGCACAAAATGCCAACTCCTCAAACCTAAATGTGCCAAATCTCCATCAGGTGAACCTGATCGATGCTTCGCCTCTCCCAGTTGTGTGCCAATCATTCCAAAAGCGCCAACGTGCAAAGTGAGTCTAATTTCTTACTTTAAGTATTAGTTAGACACCGATTTGGAGGGATCTAACATGCCTTTTTATCCCTCCGGTCGGGATCTAGCTGAAAAAAATTTGGGTTAGACATCACCAAGATACGTATAGCATTGGAAAAGCTGGTATCTAACTGACAATTTTGCATGGTAGCGCCCTGCCAAGGATTTACACTGTTAACGACAGCAAACAAATAATCAGATTATTGTTTATTTTGCAAAAAATATTAGTAAAAAGGTATAATCGAAGAAGCGTATGATGTCTAAGTCAGCTAGACACCTCATTGTTGGGTTCTAACATGCATTTTTGTCAGTTAGCTTCCAACATATGACTTGAGTCTTATTGTAATCCCTGAAAAAAAGCAGTTAAAGGATTTGAAAACTTCAGAATTTTATGGTACTCACTGCTGCCATTCCTTGCATATATTTCTGTACAGTACAACAGTAGTATTATATTCCAACATGTCTGCCTATTTATGTTGTTGTTGAATCCCTTTGTTTCAATTTTGCAGGATGTAAAATGCAAGCCAAATGAAGAATGCAAACTGGTCGAGGTTGTGTGTGTAACAACCCCTTGTTTCCCACTTCCACAATGTGTGCCACGGCCACCAAAATCCTGTGCCGTAAGTATCATTGAATCAGCATAAAAATCTGAAATGCATGTCAATTACTGATGAGTCTCCACTAAACTGCTTTACTTTTAGGCAGTGCAACCATTGCACTGCCGTCTCCCGGAATTGACCATGCAAATGAGACCGGGCAGTATGTAAATGAGCAAGAAGTGGCAGAGTGATCTTTAAACAAAATTGTTTTCTTTACTTTAAAGTGTGGGAACATTCAAATTTAATTGTTTTGATTCCCGGCAATGAGATTGAATGAATAACAAAGTACTTTGCACCAAAATACTCCAGCTTGAAGCCAATCAGAGGTAAGGGCGGGAAATGTATCAGCCAGGGCTGTTAACAAGTACTTGAGTACTTAAGTACTTCTGTACTTAAGTACACTTTCTTGAGTACTTGGAATGTACTGGGTACTTGAAGTACTGAACCCAGAAGTACTGTACTGGTACCCAGTACTTTGCTAAAAGTACTTGAAATTTTAAGTACTGTTTAAGTACATTTAAGTACTTTCATGGGATTTTTAAAAGTATTCTGCCACTTAGCACCACTTTTCACCTGAAGGAACCATCCGTTAAATTGGTCTAATGAAGTCAGTACTTCGTACTTCAGCTGATATTCTAAAAAGTGCTGAAACTGTTATTTTATTGATGACTAAACACTGTACACTCTAAAAAATGCCAGGACAAAATTGGTTTTTTAGATTCAAAATGTTTTTTTGAAAAACCAAATTTCAATGCAAAACCAAAATGGATTTTTAAAAAAATCCATTTTGGTTTTTTGCATTGAAATTTGGTTTTTCAAAAAACCATTTTGAATCTAAAAAACCAATTTTGTCTGAAATTTTTTAGAGTGTAACATACTTTCAGGAGCTGAAGTGTCCTTTTGGACAATTTTGCATCGTTGCAAGTCCTGGTTGTGTTCGGGGACCTCCTGGATCGCCACCACCTCGCTGTGATCCTATCGCATCCTGTGTGCCTGACACTCGACCATGTGTAAGTCTCAAGAAATAACCAATGCAATTTTATTGTTTAGCAACATACAGGGGCATGTCTTGAAATGGCCTGCATGAGAGGGGGTCATGACATGAGATAAATACGGGGAGATTTGCAGCTTTTCCTATCTTTCCAATGTTAAATTTTGGCCGGGGGGGGGGAGCATGCCCAATGCGTCCCCCCCCCAAATACGCCACTGGCAAGATATCCTGTTGTTGCCTCTCTTCTACAGCAATTCATGCAAGAAGTGGATGTATTGAGTGACACTTACAATGTATCACCAGTGTCTTTTTAGAAAATTCCTCCCTTTCTCTTCAAAAATTAAACAAATTTGATGTCAAAAACACTTACTGTAAACGAAAAACGAGTGCTTATAGAAAAGTTGTTGGTGGCCATCAATGACTCACATCAATGACCTCACAACAAGCCCTATCAAACACATTGAATTTTGTAGAACTCCTCGCGCTGTGTGCAGTGTAATCACTGGTATTTTTATTGGAACATCTAGCAAGCGTATAGTGTGACTCCCATCATGCAGCAGCATCTAGTAATGCTTCTTGTTTATGTTGATATAATGTAATATCATTTGTCAAAAATTAGATCTTAACTATGGCTAAACTCACACATTGTTAAATTGTATTGCTTTTTTCAGACCTTAAGATGCCCAGCTAATCAGCAATGCATGAACCTCCCAACCGATTGTGTGATATTTAATCAACGACCACCTTGCTTCCGATCTTTCTGCGTGCCTATCGGTAGATCACCAACTTGCCAGGTAAGAATAGAATATGAAAGGTTGCAAAAGTGAGCAACAATATTTAATACACCTCATGCCTCTGAGCTTGCCATTCTATCCATTGACTGTATGTATAATATATGTTGACCTATTGAAAGATAAGTATACGTTATTCACCACGGGAGAGGGAATGTGTGATTTATCAATCGAGGCCTTTATCCGGAGATGTGATAAACACATATATTCCCGATCCCATGGTGAATAACCGGCTTATACCATGAGACAAACACTCAAACAGTGACGATATTATGAAAGTGAAGACAACAAAGAATATGGGATTTATTACAGTAAAATACAGGCTTGTGATTGGCTGACAGAGGTGTCAAATGGTATAATTTTGCATGATTTTGCCAGAGAAAGTCACAATCTTCTGGCTGATATTGTGATAGAATGCTGTGGTTCTACAAATGTAAACTCTAGTAACTGTTGTGTCTCTAAATAAGCATAACCATTTACACCACTAAGTTTTATTTCTGATTGTAATATTTGCATTTGCTACAGGATATCAAATGTGCGAGCATCGAAGAATGTGTACTTGTTAAATTTCCATGTGTGAAAGCTCCATGTCCTCTCATTCCTAAATGCCAACTGAAGGTACCAACATGCAAAGTAAGTATAAAGGCAGTGTAAGGACCTTGTGCAGGAAGTGTATTTTGTTTCATGTCAGTAGGGAACTAGTTGATTAGTGGTTATGTAATATGTATGTATCTTTTCAAGACATGATTGCATGTTTTAAAATTAGCAATTGAGCTAATGTTCGTATAGTTCAGACAAGTACAATATCTTTTCATATAATGTTTTTCATGAATGTATGTAATGTATGTAATATATTGAAATCAAATTTTGTACTGTGTAGACCTTTCATATTGTTGGACCAGATGTCCTCTTTTGTGCAAGTTTTCCATGTATTTCATGCAAAATAAAAGTATCTCTATTTCTATATTATTGCTGATTTGAAAAATCAAAATATAATGTTGAAAGTGTGCTTCAAATCATGTTTTCATCCAGACATGCAGGTTTAGTCTGACAGTATTACTTTATTTTGCTTTCAATAGAACTGAAAAGTTTTAGTTCGTAAAAGGATCCGCTGACCTTGATTATCATCTGAAAATAGTTATTTCCTAAAATGACACCAACAAACGTTTTGAAAGGTTTGGTTTTGAAGCCAAACAAGCACTTATAAGTAAAGTTGAGCAATTGGTTGGTGTCATGAACACTTACACTACTCAAAGCAAGGTTGCAAGAAGTTTTAAAATTCATAAAATCCATAAAAGGAATCTGCTTCATACATTTTTCGTGAGCTATACTTTTGACAAACTTTATTAAATTAATAATTTATGATCAATGTATGGTCCTTGACAAATAATTGTTTGAATGGCAACATTGGATTTCTAGATATTATTAGTCTCTCATAACATTTGGAGTGGACTCCTTAAATGTTTCAGTTGGTAATAGTTGAGGTTGTAATTGTTCTAGAAATACACTCTTAATGCTAAAGATTCTTGATGTTATATATTAAGAACCCACAGCCAAAAAAAGTTCTAAATTTTTTAAGGGTTCAATTGAATTGAAAAGGTTCAATATTTGTTGGGGAGGCCCTATGATATGACCCTATGCTCCCAACTTGAGAGAAAGGAGTTCCATTGTGGGAGTTCAGCTGAATTATCTAAAAGTTGTTTTGTTTGCTGTTGGAACCTTTTGAAAAATTGAGTTATGAACCTTTAAGGGTTCCTTATCTGTACTGGCTTATAGAACCCTTAAAGGTTCCATATAAAACCTTCCTGTTAAGAGTGTAACTTGAGCATGCAATTGCAGGGCGTCAAGTGTCAACCCAATGAGAAATGTGAACTTCGCCGAATCCAATGTCGTCCAGATGCTCCTTGCCCCCTTCAAGCTCTGTGCATTCCAACATGCGAGGTAAATAGTGTTACTGTATCTGTTAATGAGTCAATGTTTTATTATTGAAAGTTACTATTAATAAAATATTACCACATTGGTAGCCACTTCAAACCTGTTATAAAAATACATACATTTGCCAGAACAATGAGAATATACTATGGAGTATGGACATGTGTAAGAAGATATATCTAAAATTTATTATGTTAGGCCTGTAGACAAAACATATGCTTTTATTTGTTGGCCAACAAGATGTTTAAATTTCCGTAAAAAAAAATTCAATGCTAAGGTAATTTAGTTTGAAAGTCAGAGTAATTACTAGTAACCTATACATATTCTCTGTCATTTTAAAGACTTTTTTTGTATATATAATAATATACAGTGGCAGATGCCAGGGGAGGCCTAGACCCGGGCCCCCCTGGACCACCAAGATAGATAGTGACATTTTGAATAAAAAATGTGATAACGGGGGCCCGCGAATGCCGAAACACTTCTGGGCCCCCTAGACTATCATGTCTGGATCCGCAACTGATATATGTGTACGTTTTGTCTATACCTTTCATTTGAAAAGCCGAAAAGTCATTAGAATATCTCTATACATAGTGTCATTGTTGGGTGTATTTCAGGGATTCAAATGTGCAAAAAATCAACGCTGCGTTCTTAAACTAGTTCCATGTCCGGCAATATTTCCACGGCCTCCATGCTTCCCAAGACCAGCCTGTGAGCCAAAGGGACCTCCTTCTAGTTGCAAAGTGAGTCATGGTGTGTTGGTCTACTCAGAAAATGAGATGGCTTGTTCTGAATTTTTGGCTGTCTTGCTTTTAAATACTGATGTGATGTTCTACAAAGCAACAGGTATATCTTCTACACAGCAACATATGCAGCGAAAGGGAGTAAAGTGCAGTAAACATACAATTATTGGCCTACTGGCATATAAAATTGTGTATGTGTATTACCGGAAGTAAAGTACCACAGGCCTGCAAGCATACCCTTTTCAAGTAACACTCCCATCATCAGTTTGGTATTTTTGTTCATATTTCTCAGAAAAATAACATAATTGGGAGTAATCTTGCTTCTTTTTTATTATAACAAAAATTATAAAAGATGATGAGATGTCAAAGCCTCTGGCAAAATATTTCATTTTTTGTTGATACTGAAATTTTACAAATATTTCATTAAATTTTCATCAATACAAGGTTTTTGTTTTGTCAAGCTTACGAATAAAAACAAATTACTAATGTGAAGGTAATTTCATGCTAATGTACTTTCAGGAACTCACATGCCCACCTGGCCAATCCTGTTTGATAGCACTTCCTAGATGTCCCCAGCCACTTCCTGGATCTACGCAACTTCCTTGTCAACCTATTGCATCCTGCGTAGCTGACCCCAAGCCTCCTGCGCCTTGCGTGAGTTTCAACCTCGGAGCTCCTCGCTCCAGCAAAATGCTCTCTTGTTGTAATCTTCAAATCAATGCAAGATGAAAGTTCTATCACTGTTTTGGCATATATATATGGATAGATAGATATATATGGTAAGTGCAGCCCTCTAAGCCCAGTTCTGGGTGCTAACGAGGGTTGATTGATGAGATGGGAGAGAGAGCGGGAGTCCTCAACATGTTACACATTTACCCCATGTGAGGATCTTTTACTTGCGCAGCACAGACACTGATACAAGGGGCTACCAATTTAACGTCTCATCTCAACAACATCCAGCTGGTATTTTGCTCTTGAAGGTACGCTGAAAATTTTGGGTTCCCCATCCGGGGTTCGAACCCATGCAGGCAAAGACCTTCAGTGGAGCAGGTGGGCGCCTAAGCCACTTGGCCACCCAGCTGCATGACCAATTACACTTGTACTCTTGTTTACACTACACAATTATATAATCAGTTCTATTCTATGGCTATGTGACAAACCAGAGGTTGCCTGTGTGAAGGATGTGCGTTGTAACAAATAGGATGTACAGCTTTGTAGATGAACCATATCATCGATCTACTAATAAACAATTCAACAAACATAAGTCCCCCTTTGAATAAACTTGAATATCTCAAAGATCCAGCGCTGATTATTATGACAGTTGGTTGAATTATAGCCCTGCATATCGATCTTTCATGTGTGTATTTATAACTCAGTGGCGTTATTCCTGCCTGAGCCAGCAGCCTTCAAGTTAACCCCAAGAGACTAGCTCGAGTGCACCAATGGACTGCCTGGTTTACCTTCAAGTGAGCCTACCCCTGTTTTCAAAAATCCATGGCTTTTCCAATGGATATGAACAATTTCACCATGTTAGGGAGCCACCAGCTGGATAAACTTCATCATACAAAACCAATACTGCTTGACCTGAATATTGCTCGTTAACTCATGCAACAATTTCTGCAAACATTATTGAGAGCACTGACTTCCTCTTGCAATTAAACTGAGTAGGCGTACAACAGCATTAAACTGTTCTGAAAAGTCAAAATTGGGCAATTTTCGGACAGCAGATTGTTTGATAAACATCTTGATGTCACCTTGATATTTGTACAAATTGTCTGAAACTGTGCTGTATGATTGACAGGACATCCTGCTACTGAAATGAAACAACTTTGATTATTTTCTAAAATATTTCTTGATTATATACCAAAGTTATTGTAAGATTTCAGTTTTAATTCCATTTTAACTTTTGCGATCAAATGGAGACAAACATATTCTTTCATTTGCAAACATTGAATGATACTGATGGATGTTAATGTGATACATATATCTTCTGTATATTGTGAAGATGTGGAGATGCCACATGCCAAATTTCATGCTATTATTTGTAATATTGATGAAGTTACAACAGTTTTTATGTAGATAAGTCTAACCGGAACCAAAAAAACTGAAATTTTCGAGGATGCAACATAGGTTTAAAAACATGGTCATAGCATGGTGAAGGCAAAGAGATACAGACTGCTATCACCCATTGTCTGAAACTAGAGAAGTAGGGCTAAAATAAAATCACTATGAGAATTCCTCCCTCTGAGTGAGCCTGACCAACCCTCCGGCTCATGGACTACTTGTACCCAAGGAAGATTCTCCTTGAGTCCTTGACCAAAATAGTTTAAATTGTTTGTTTTCAGAGTATCTCATGCAAAGCTGACGAGGAATGCGAACTTGTTGTGAGTAACTGCCCAGCACCAATTTGTCCTCCTGTTCCAAAATGTCGACCAAAGATAGCAACCTGTCGTGTAAGTCTTTTATACTTCTATTTTATCACAAATGGTGTACTGTTTGTTTTGTGTGAGTTAGGATGCAGTGTGACATGATAATAACACTTAATTAGCGAGGAACGGCTTAAGGTTATGTTATTTGTAATGTCTACATTTTCTTAAAAAAATTCTAGCCCACACTGGTGCGGATGGGGCATAAAACAAAAACTCACTAAGTCTTACTTATGAATATATTCATTTAACGTTAAAATAATTCTTTTTCAGAAGAGATGTGTTCGAATCTTGAGCTTAATTTATGCAATTTGAAATCTAAAATATCAAGTAAATGGTGGTGAATAAGTTCATAGACGAGTAAGAGTTTTGCATAATATTTATGTAAATAGAATACATTACAGCCTATCTGTTGGTCATGCAAAAGGAGAAAAAAGGATTTTGTGACTCATAACAGCCGATGGAAAGTCATCTTCTCGACATTCAACATGAGAAACAGAGAGACTGTGTGATTAGTCATGATCGAGAGAATGCATTTGATTTGTCATAACTGATTTTTGGGTAAAAGTCAGATGCATACTCCTTTCGTTTGCCTGTCACCAACACATGGATTAGTCTCCGTATTCAAATTAAAATTGGAAGTATTTGGTATGATCACGACAAATGATCTGTATGATGACTCTCAATTCTCAAATAGACCAGACATGACTCTCGAAGTGCCATTTTCACTGTCACACAGTCCACTCTTTTTGCAAATCAAATTGACAGACTGTAAACTTCTTTTTCAGGGTGTTAAATGTGGACCAAGCACAAAATGCATCCTTGTCCAAACCAAATGTGAAGTGGGTCCTTGTGCTCTGAAGATTCCGTATTGCAGAGCAACTTGCGATGTGAGTTTTATTGTTTTGTTGCTAATGTAGCATACGTTTTTTTTTGTGTTAGATGCCAATTTTATAATAAATGCACCTCGTCTGATCTAGAATTGTATCTGCCCACTTGGCATCTTTGGTAAACAATATGGTAATATCAGTGTTAAGTGCTTTGAAATAACTATTGTTTTAATGATGTTACACCCATGAGGTTTTTTATGTGAAATAATTATTGTTTTAATGATGTTACACCCATGAGGTTTTTTGTGTGAAATGATTATTGTTTTAATGATGTTACACCCATGAGGTTTTGTGTGTGAAATGATTATTGTTTTAATGATGTTACACCCATGAGGTTTTTGTGTGAAATAACTATTGTTTTAATGATGTTACACCCATGAGGTTTTTTGTGTGAAATAATTATTGTTTTAATGATGTTACAATCATGAGTTTTTTTGTGTGAAATAATTATTGTTTTAATGGTGTTACAACCATGAGTTTTGTGTGTGAAATAATTATTGTTTTAATGATGTTACAACCATGAGGTTTTTGTGTGATACTCTAGAGTAAGATGAATATGTCACTCGTCCTAAATCTATTACAAAAATGCCTTGAACCTGTTTCACCATGTGACTTAACATACGTATATACCTTCTAGGGGGTGCGATGTCCACCTGGTAAAGAATGCAGACTGCGAATATCACGAAATGCACCTGGTTGTCCAAGTAACATCTTTTCAAGACGTTCCTGTTTTGAGTCATATTGCAGGAAGAAAGAAACACCACCATCCTGCGCGGTAAATTAAAATATCTCCATCTGAGAATCATCAAATCTGCATGCTTTTAGCCTGAGTCAAAGCAAAAATTGAACAATGATGATTATCATCCAACGAATGGGCATCAAGATTTTTGGTGAATTAAATGACTCTGGATACTGATATCTAGATTTGGTCACAAAACATGGAAAAATTTTTACAATCATCAAATCGTTATGAATTATAACCTTGATAAACATTGAGAAAGTAATCATACAGCGGTCTATAGAAATTCTGTGCACCTATGTCAGCATATAGCTCGTTGAGGTCATATAAATATTGATGTGTTTTTGGAAAGCAATGAAGTGAAATACTATCTTTTTTATTATTTTTAGGGATTTCCCTGTCCACCAGATAAACGCTGCAAAGTTTTCAGAGCTCGATGTAGGATCGCTCCTCCCAGACGGTGTGCACTAAAACGTGTCTGTGTGCCCAAGGTGCAGGCCACCTGCAAAGTAAGTAGAAACACATAATTATTTATTCAAAACAATTTTATCGGTAAATATTTAAAACTTAAGGTCTGAATTATGGTGATGTTAATTGCAGGGATTCAAGTGTAAAAAGAACTATCACTGTGAACTCCGAAAGCAGTTTCTCAGATTTGGCGGATATGTCGTTGCGACAAAATGCATCTCCAACAAGCCACCTACTTGCAAGGTAATATGACTTGAAATGAGGTAGTGGTTAGACACTGATTTTGAGGGTTCTAACATGCATTTCTGGCAATCAGATCCTGATCAGAGGCATTCTGTTAAAAATGCGTATTGGAACCTGAAAATTAGGTGTCTAACTGAAAGACCTCATACACTTCTTTTTCTATACCTTTTCAGTTGAAGTTCTAAACTTTACATTTATAATCAAAACAAAGAGATTTGACAATGCAGTATGATTCCTGAGTCATTAAATGGGTTATGGACATATTCAAATGTTGCTAGTTTTTTAATTGAGAACTGTGAGTACAATTTCCTCTGATTTTTTATATTGTAACTCAGGGTACCAGATGTGTTGGGAACAGAAGCTGTTACCTAAAACCAGAAGAATGTCCCGCTGAAAGACCTGGATCACCCCCAGTGCCTTGCACCCCTGTGCGTCGTTGCAGAAAGAATGAAGATCCTACATGCAAGGTGTCCTGCATTTTGATATTTTAATCTTAAATTATATTAATATAATGACAAATAGCTATCACATTATTTTATTGCCACATCTATCTGTAATTTTGTATGCAACGATTGCACGTAACCTTAGACCAACTAACCTCCCCAAAAAAACTAACTCTGAAGTTCGCATGCCTTCCTAACCTGTCTATAAAGTACACATTGCCTAAATGTTTTGTGATCAAAGAATTGTAAGATTCTCAACATTCTTATATCATACAGATTGTGAAAGTAGAGATAGTTTTATACACAAGAAGAAAAAGAAGATGATATAGGACATATGTTACACTAGACAGTTAAGAACAGTCCTTCTGAATAAAATGGCTTATTGGTAGTTAAGAGTCAATACTGGGCTCAGTCTTCAGAAGAGGTATTGGCAAAGAAAGACTTTTGTAGCCATACTATTTTCTATCTTTTATTTGTTTCTTCCAGGGTTTTAAATGCAGTGCCAATGAGCAATGTGTGCTTGTTCAAACCACCAACTGCAGAAGACCTCCATGCAGTTTTGTTCCCTATTGCCGACCTACATGTAAGGTGAGTGCTCAGTTGATATGTTTATGAAGTATTAGCAGATTGGTATGAAGCTCAAGAAGTATACCCATGGGTATCTCGGTATTTAATATGGGACCGTTCAGAATTTTTGACCGGGGGGGGTGGGTGCTAGTTTTGCTGGAACTTCCTGTAAAAAATGTATACCCCTCCTCGAGATTCATGCAGATTTTTAGTACCCCACCCTTAGGTTTCATGCGCATTTTTAGTACCCCCCCCCCTCGACATACAAAGCAATACACACATATATTGCCATAGATGTGCCCCGTGGACGGTCGCGCGCACATATTCGCGGACTTTGCGCGTAAAGAAGCGTGAATAAACTGAGTGTATGCGTGTTTTATTACATGTATGTTGTGTTAAATTTTCTTACCCCCTTGGACATCTTGTCAAAAATTGGCCCCCCCCTTGAAACATGTGTGAAAAGTTAGTACCCCCTCGGCCAAAACTCCCAACCCCCCAGTCATAAATTCTGAATGGTCGCTATGTTTATCTTTTTTAAGCCTGTATGTGTAATCTAATAAAGTCGACATTGCCCAATAGGGTTCTGTTTTGTCGTGGCCTTCTTTACTGAGTTATTTTATGTTTACAATATTATTTCCACAAAAATAAGCGCACTTGCATGGCTAATATTTCCAGGGTGTTATATGTCCAGCAGGCCAACAGTGTAAGATCCGATCCGCAAGAAACACTTCCAAATGCCCCCAAGGTATAGATTTCACACGTTCATGTGTTGAAACTTACTGCTCTGGAACAGCACCGCCAACATGTAAGGTAAGCCATGTTGAAATGTAAAAACCATTATATTTCATATATATAACCAATGATAAAAAAGTTGTCAAAACGGCTAATGGATTCTGTTTCAGGAGATGCAGTTAATTTTGCTAAAATTCCCTTTGAAAATCCCAGATAAATTCCCTCCCCTTCATTAGAAACTGTCAGCCTGGTTATTTAGAATATTTTAGTTGTATGATATTGCCGGATGTAAGTGTTTTTGTGATAGCAAAATTAACCTGAATGGCCAAAACATGGCTTGCAAATTATCTGTTCCATTTGGATTAAATTTGTTAGCTATTTGGCGTATGTGGACAAAGACAAAGAGAGCAGTTAGAGTGACTGTAAGTTTTATTTCAAACCATTTTCATAAGTTTTTGACTTATTGAGACATTCCAAGACCAAATAGCCTACTACAGATGATCATATACTAAAATTGATAACACTTTTTCCATTGGATTATTGCATGTAAAATTGTTTGCTTCCACAAAAGAACTGTTACTGTCCTATAGGGTAAAAATGCACACTTATTTTCACCTCTTGTCCTGTGTCACCAACAGGCAGTGCTCCAGTTAAATGCGAAACTATTCCAACCTGTCTTACAGATGATTTCATATTTGTAGACATTTCTCAAAAAACTAAATATTTTGAAAAATTTCTGGTCTGACATCAGAAAATCTTCCCAGGTGATTGGTCAAGTTGCCAATTGTGTGTCACATTTTTCAGTTTGCTTCAAGCAAGTGATGTTTGCTGGAAAAATGATGTCATAATTTTGACCAATAGTATTCAGCAAAGGCCAACTTGGTTTTGTGGCAGTTGTTCACACATGTCAAACCGCAATCCACATGAACTCTTTCACTTCTTCATGAACAGTTGTATTTCACACTCCTGTGTACAACTGTTGATTGTTTCATTTGATATTAAATCAGTTTCAAGCTGACTCTGAATGGCTTCACATCTATTTACACTAAATTATCATGCCTTGACCAAACGCCGCAAGCACTGTCTATGACATCAGCAAGGGACTATTCAGAGTTTATGACTGGGTTGAGGGAGAGATGGGAGTTTCACCTGAGCGGGTGCTTCAAGTGGGACCTTTTGTCCAGAATCTATGTGCCTTATTACAGGCCAAACAGAATTTATGACTTGAGGGGAATGGGAGTTTTTGCCCGAAGCACAAATTTTTTCACACATGTTTCAAGGGGGTTACTTATTACTCACATCATGCTTAAGGGGGGTATGAAATTTTGATAAAAGAAAAGGGGACATACTAAAAATCCACATGGAATGTATGACAGGAGAGTTTCAAATAAGCATGAAACCAAAGGGGGTATAAAATGTTTGACAGAAAGTGCCAACAAAACTCCCAACCCCCCCCCCCCAATCATAAATTCTGAATGATCCTCAGGACAGAATGAGGCCCAGTGATGTGGTCAACATTCATAAGAAAATCACATCAAGGACCCCACGATTGGTAGCCCATTATCCTGCCGCCTGAGCGGAGCCCCTCTTCTGAGAAAATGTTGCATTCACAATTATACATGTTTATTTTCTTTATAAACAGTCATTGCATGGATCTCCTGATCCTAATCATCCAATCACACAGCATTGGACTTGCAGAATGTAATACTATGAAACACAAACTGAAACTCCCACTTGAAACTGCTAAAGCCAGTCCCTGTTTGGAGATCAATGGCTTAAAATGCCATGGTAACCCATGTAAAACGCTATGTCACTTTTCAGGAGAGAGTGGTGTCATACCTTCTCTCGACCAATGAAAATTGCAAGAAAAATGATGTATTTTCTACCTCAAATGTCTACAAATATGAAATCATCTGTAATGACAACCCTCCAGCTAATGTGACTTGGTGCAATGTTAGAAGGTAACATTGCCATGATGTTGCCGGTTTCATATGTTTTCAGGGGAAAGATTGTCCACCCGGTCAAGTGTGTGTTCTCTTGCCTCCACCATGTCCCCTCCTTATGCTCTAGGCCCCAACCCAGTCGTGAACTTGGAATAGTCCCTAACCGTTATCACAGACAATGCTTTTGGTCAAGGCATGATATACCAAGTTGGACTTAAAAGTATGACTTAATTTTCCAGCAAACATCACTTGCTCCAAGCAAATTGAAAAAAAGTGAGACCCTGTGGGCAGCTCGGCCAATCACCTGGCAGGATTGTCTGGTGTCAAATCCTAACTTTTCCTTAATGTTTTGTTATTTTATCAGTGTCTATAAATATGAAATCTGTAAGAATTCTCAAAGCTGGTTATGCCACGTCTGTCTCCTTATCATAACAAAAATGTTATCATGTTATGACTTGTTGTTTAATCACTTCGTATACATTTTGTAGGATAAAAAATGCAAGCCGAATGAAGTGTGCAGACTAGCCAATGTTGTGTGCAAGAAAAGTCCTTGTTTCCCAGTTCCACAATGTGTACCAAGACCACCTAGGACATGTGCAGTGAGTATCAAGAAATGTGGGGAAACTCTAGGAATGTAAGACAGGGTCCCCACCGGACAGGGAAAACAGGGAAAACAGGGAAAATGGTGAAAAAAATTCCCTGCAGGGAAAACTCAGGGAATTTGAAATATGACCTGAAATTCAGGGAAAACACAGGGAATTTGGTTTTACATGTAGTAATGCGTGAAAAAAGCCCTCTATTTGAAGCAAAAATCTGCAAAAGTCATTGTTTTTGATTTCTGATTAGCGACGATATTGCCGCGATAACACAACGTTAAGCCCTAATAAGGTCAGGGAAAATGTCCGGTGAAACAGGGAAAATTCAGGGAAAATACAGGGAATTTGCTCGCCAAATTTCAGTGGGTACCCTGTAAGACAACTAACATGAACCCTGCTTTTTATTGTGACATTAATTTATGAGATAAGCTCAAATTTATATTATTTATTATCCATCCAATAACTATGTATACCTTGAAATTTCCTTCATTGACTTGTCGCCCTGAAATTTTAAAATGTCCTGAAAATCTCATTTACCCTTATGGCAGAGTGAGCGGGGGTGAGGATTTCCAAGAAATATACCTATGACTAACAACGACCCAGTGCTGTCTAATGTAGTTTGCAATTTTGCTTTATAAGGGTATCCAAGACAGTGGGAACACTGACAAACCTAAAAAAATATTTCCAAAAAAAAAGCATTATTATATTATAATTTAAATCGGAGTACTTATTTCAAAAAATTTATTATGTTGCATCTGCTGCTGTCATATAGCTTTATATTAGTGCGATGCTGTAATCAGCCCAGAATAAGTTACTAAACCCCTTGCTGCATACACCTGAACTGAGGTCATCGAAGGCCGAGCAACATGTCCCTAGATTTCTCATGTAACTTACAGTTTATTTAGAATTCTAACTTTCCTGTTTTTTAAATATAATTTTAGGAAGCCAAGTGTCCTTTCGGACAAATTTGTGTTGTTGCAAGTCCTGGTTGCATTCGAGGACCTCCTGGATCGCCACCACCTCGCTGCGATCCTATTGCACGCTGCTTTCCTGACAATCGGCCATGTGTAAGTTTTACAAAATAGCCTTTGTGATAGTCAGGATAATTTTCTGAAGTGATTGACTTTAAAATAGATACAAGAAGTAAGAGAAGTGACTGTGTTGGATGATTTATGTCTATTATTGTTTTTTAAAGGAATTTTTAATTTTTTTAAAATAATTTTTATCTAAAGCTGTTCTCTTCTAATTTTTAAAACTCATATATTTGTAAAATTTGTATCATCACTGTCATTTGATCTGAAAATCTAGCAAATGTGGTGTGATCACTTTCCAGCAGGGAAAATCTTTGGTTTATGTTGATATTATCTCATATTATTTGTCCAAAATTGGAACCTACATATGAACTCATCCTGTTTTTATACTATGTTTGTCGCAGCGACAATTCCCCTAAAACTAAAGCGTAGTAGAATACAATTGGTTTTATTTTTCAGAGCTTGAGATGTCCATCTAATCAAAAATGCATGAACCTCCCAGTTCCATGTTCATTGGCTACTCAACGAGCTCCTTGTATCCGATCTTTCTGTGTACCTAAAAACAGATCACCAACGTGCAGGGTAAGAATAGTTTATGAAAGGTTGCAAAAGTTATGTTTGCAGAGCTACAACATTAAATGCTTCTCATGATCAAGCTTTTGAAAGTCCTACTCTAGGCTTGACATAGTTTATTTTTAGTTTCTCGTATCGACTGGCACAAAAAATTTTCTGCCCAAGGAAAAACAAAATTGAGCTTACCCATGAGTCGACTTTTATTAAATTGACTAAATATAAAATGAAGATTACAGCCTTTTTTGTTCGCCGACCAACCCTAGAAAAAGTGCATCGAGGAGATACGAAAAGCCATTCTTCATTGGATTGTACTCTATTAGAAGATGAATAATGCAATATCTTGCCATCTGGCTAATATTATAATAAAAAATATGAGTTCCTGCAATTCGACTCTTGTTGTGTCTCTCAATAATCATTTACCATGCACTGTTTGTCTGAATGTAACATTTGCATAAATTTGCTACAGGACATCAAATGCGCGGCCAATGAGGAGTGTTCACTTCGGAAAGTAATATGTGTGAGAGCACCATGTTCTCCAATTCCAGAATGCAAGCTCAAGATTCCAACATGCAAAGTAAGTAAATCTTTTCAAACATTGTTTTTCATCAATGTGTAATATGTATGTCGTATGATGAGTTTTCACACATTGTTGCCCATCAGATATCCTCTTATGTAGATTTTACATAATGGTATGACATTCAATTCAAATTTAAAGTATCTCTATTTTATTGTTACTAAATGATTGCTGATTTTCAATCTTATTAAATCTTGAGTATTACAATTTCAAGAAGTTTGAGTCCTATGGGTGAGAAAGTATATTAATCTGACAATGGTTGATGAAATTCTCACAAAAGTTTTGTGTTGGGACTAACTTTCTCAGCCAACAGAGCTTTGTGTGCTGAACACAGACAGCTACACCAATTAAGTTAGAGTAGGTCGGGGCATGCAGCCCCCCTTAACTTCGAGGTGCGATTTGACCTACTTTTTATAGTCGATTCTTTGAATGCTTATGCTGTCAGGGAGATATCACTTGACTCTATTTATAACTAGTGAAACAAATGTCTACCAATTTTAATAAAGGAGTTACGGCCATTTTTGTAAAAAATTGAAAATGGCCTTCTTACCCATCGGGCAAGTAGCCCCCCAATTATAATCCTATGGCAATTTTTTTTGCGAGTGCATTCAGCTTGAAAGTTATTTCTTGGGGTTCTTCTATCATTTTTAAGGCACTCTATTCACTTTTTTCAGAATTTCAGAATTTCTTTGTTCATACATTCATTTTTAAATATTTTTTGCCCTGTTTCAATTTTCAAGATTTAAGGTAAAATACACATTATTAAATGGTCTCTGAAGCAGCTTTGAGGCCCCAGTGTAGGGGGCCTCATGCCCCATGCCATGTGGGGCCTCTCGCCCCAAACCCACATATTTTAATTTGATCTCTATATTTCGAACTAAAGGGCAAAAAACATGATCAAAATCATATTTATGTGATGGTCCTAAAGTGAAGCAATGCAGATATCCATTATACTTTTAAAAATTTCCGAAGTTATTTCTGACAATCGCTTTCAAAGAATTAGTCAAAGTTACTAAAACCATGCACATTTTTTTGTTTCTTTAATTTCTACTATGGTTTGGTACTGCTCGCCTTGAAAATTTGACGTCACCTAAAAAGCCTAGCTTCAATCCTAACAATAAGAAAACGCACCAAAAATGTAAGTTTAGATATAAACCTGGGGGGGGCTTCTCACCTAACCCAAGCTTCTTGCCCCGACCTACTCCACATGTAAGAAAATGGTCAATGACAAATTTACTTCCACTAGTACATGCCTCCATATTTTGGTCACAGAGCCGAGGGCAAATCAGAAGAGGCTTTCTAAATTCCAATCCATAGGAGGGATTTTCCCAGTTACAACTTAAACTTTAGACTAACTTCAGATTTTGATGGACAAGACTTTGTTGTACATTGTATGTCTCTTGAAAAATAATTGTTTGAGCTGCAAAATTGGATGTCTAGACATCAATTAGTCCCAAATAATGCACATGACTTCTTCAGTACTTTGGTTGGTCCAGGGTAAGGTTATGAATTATTAGAAATAATTTGTGTGCTGTTTATCTGAACCCCAAATAGAAAGAGTATTTGAGATTTGAGCATTTAATTCCAGGGCTTCAAGTGTCAACCGAATGAAAAATGTGAACTTCGTCGAGTCCCATGTCCACAAGATGCTCCTTGCTTCCCTCAACCTATATGCATTCCAACATGTGATGTAAATATTGTTACTTAGTCTATCAATGAATCTACGTTTTATTACTGAATTCATGAAAGTGTCTGCAATACGACATAGATTGCCTTTTCAATTAATCCTGATCAACATTCCAAAATGCAACATACAGCAGCAAAAATGTAGGCCTATCCATATAGATCGCAGACAACAAATTTAAATTTCAATGCATCATCACATGTGCTAATGTACTATTTGTAGAATATGCATAACACAATATATACAATGGATTTTTTTTTATTTCAGGGATTCGTATGTCCTGCAGGAAAGAAATGCGAGCTTTTACCAACTCCGTGTCCTGCTCCAACCCCAGAGTTTCCTAACCCTCCGTGCTTCCCGAGACCTGCTTGTGTAGCAGATAACAGACCCAATACTCCACCCTGTGTGAGTTCAAATAAACCATATCAAACATGAAGTTGTTATGTCAACATTCTGGCTCTTCCATGTCTCAGAATAATACTTTAAAGTTTTAGTGTAAAAATTATAATATAACCATTGCTATTATATTTGTCAAAAATTTTAACTTACTTGTGGATTCATCCTTGTTTTTATGTTGTTTGTAGAGCAGCAACCATGTTCACACAGCTCTAAGGTTTCCGATTTCAATATGATTTCCTTTTCAGACTTTGAGATGTCCGGTTGACCAATTTTGTGCAAATTTCCAAGTTCCATGCTTGATTTTTACTGATCGACCTCCTTGCACCCGTTCTTTCTGTGTGTCTAGCAAGAGACTTCCTACTTGTAAGGTAGGAGCATCTTTCTTTGGTCCACCAATGACCGCCATGTTCAAAAGATCCACAAATTTCTTGCATAAATCTGACTGTCTTATAATAGGCCCCATTTAAGCATGTAACTCCCGGAACTCCTTGACGTCCTGCAACTCCCACTATGTCCCACTAACTCCCGCTAACTCCTGCTAACTCCCACTAAGTCCTGCTAACTCCTGCTAACTCCCGTAACTCCCACTAACTCCCACTAACTCCCATAACTCCCGTAACTCCCACTAACTCCCGCTAACTCCCGTAACTCCCGCTAACTCCTGCTAACTCCCACAAACTCCCGCTAACTCCTGCTAACTCCCGCCAGCTCCTGCTAACTCCCGTAACTCCCATAACTCCCTGAAGTCCCAAATGGAGGCTCCGTTTGGGAGTTACATGCTTAAATGGGGCCTGATAATCTAACCTTTGAATTACTTTGCTATGTCGACTGTAAAATGAAAATATCGTTATGCAAACTATTTATAAGCAAGAACTTCTACAAATGTACAATGTGAAAGAGCTACAAAATTCCACATCTAATACCAGCCTTTGCATTAATTTTGCCATAGGCCCTATCAATCATAGGTCAGCCAGTAAGATTGAACTGTGTCTATGAGAATATCATGACTTTGCAATAGCTATGAACTAAAATAAAATTAATTGGTTTTATAAGTGGGTTTTGATTAAAATGAACTGTTTCTCAGTTATAGTTTTCATAAACATAGACCACATCTAAGCAGGCTGGTGTTCATTATTTTTCTCAATGTGATAATTTACTTGATGTTGCCACAGGACATCAAATGTGCGGCCAATGAGGAATGCGCAATTGTTCCAGCCCTATGCCCATCACCTCCTTGTCCCCCTGTTCAAGTTCCAAGCTGCAAGCTGAAGGTACCAACATGTAAAGTAAGTGAAAACTGAATTATGTTTGGGTGTGTGTGCATTTGAGAGTAGATTGTATTGCTTCTAAATAGCCCACACCGGTGCTGATGGGGCGTAAAACATAAACTCACTCACTAGAGCAGATTGTATACATACATGTATATATTGAAGTAGATAAGAAGTCTAATGCGTCTTGTCATTGAACTGTGTCAAAGATTTATGAATTGCCTATAGGATGAGTTCTTGTGAAATAGCTGCCAGCTAATGAGTGAGTTTATGTTATGTTCATTTTAAATATCTTGTTTCTACATAATAATCATAACTATCATAATAATATGTATTTATATAGCGCTAATTTCAGTAAAGTGCTCATCAGCGCTTTTTCAGATCAAGTCACTCATACGAATTCTGAAACAAATGGGTTTTTAGATTCTTCTTGAAGCTTTCTAATGTTTCAGCAGTTCTCACTTTTTCAGGCAAATTGTTCCAGAGTTTTGGTGCTGCATAGGAAAATGCCCGATCTTCAAACTTATTTTTGTTGAATGGAGCACGTTCTGCTAACAGCAGCTTGTGGTTGCTTCTCAGGTTATGTTCTTGTTGAGATTTGACTTGAAGAAGTTCTTGGATGTATTGAAGAATCTAAAAACTCTTAGTTTGTCACAAATATTAAGACTATAGTTTGAAATTGCTGAGAAAATCATTAACAGTTTTAACTCAGATCTTAACTTTCAATTCCAGGGCTTCAAATGTCAGCCGAATGAAAAATGTGAACTTCGCCGAGTCCGATGTCCACAAGATGCTCCTTGCTTCCCTCAACCTCAGTGCATTCCTGTCATGGGGCCATCTTGCGATGTAAATACTGTTATTGTATCTCTCTACTTACTACAAGTGACTTTTAATCTCATCACAGCTGTAACAAAAAACTGCAACAACCTCTTTGCAATCCACCATCACCTGGATTATTTCTGCTTTGCTTCCCAAAATAAATCCACCCAGAAAAAAATATATAATAGTCTATTATCTAGCATTTGATTAATAGATTACAACATAAAACTTGTTCAATTGCATTACTCTCCTCTTGTAAAATTCACACGCGAAGTGAGAATTATTTGGTAGAAATAACCCAAATGCTAAATTGCATTATTGTACATGATGCATTTCAGAGTATCTCATGCAAGGCTGACGAGCAGTGTGAACTTGTTGTGAGTAACTGCCCAGCACCCATTTGTCCTCCCGTTCCAAAATGTCGACCAAAGATAGCAACATGTCGTGTAAGTACTTTTATACTCCATTGTATCACCAGTGGTGTACTGTTGGTTTTTGTATGTAAAATTTCAATATATGCAAAATGATATTTGATTTGTGAGGTGCAGGTAAAGGCTGTTTTTTTTTCTGTCAATTTCATTTTTATGATAAATTAATTTAATGTTTACAACGAGTAGAGATGCCTTGAAGACGTGTAGTCGTTAAAAGGTCCATTATATGTTGGTGAATAGGTTCATAGATTAATGCCTTAAGTCCTTTTTGGTGCTGATAGTATCTGAAAGATCTAACTCATTCCATTGTTTTTGCAGGGTGTCAGTTGTGGACCCAGCAAAAAATGCATCCTTGTTCAAGCCAGGTGTGGTTCATCTCCTTGTCCTCTGAAAATTCCATACTGTCAACCAAGTTGCGATGTGAGTTTCTTGTCTTGTCGTTAATGCAAAATGATATTCTCCACTAAGTTCAGGTCTGGCAATTACTCCAATAATGTCGCTGTATCGTAGCGAGAAAAGCTATATTGTAGTATCCTGAATTTGTTCTTTGTATTTTGACAAATTGTATTGTGTCTGACACACAATATCCACTTTTCTTCATCTGCTTCTTTTCTGAGCCCCCCCTTCTTCAGCCTCTTCTTTCTGCCCCATTAGCTTCTCTTCGTATCTTCTTCTCCTAAAATTCTTTAATTTCTTCCTAATATCCCACCTCCACCATTTTGTCCTCTTCCTTTTTCTTCTTTGTCATCTGCTTCATAGGATTTTCTGATGTCAAACCAAAAATTCGGCACAATGTTTTGTTATTTGTTCAGAGTCTAAAATGATATCATCTGTAATATTACACCAATTGCTTATTTGTTGCACTGAAAACAAGCATTTAACATTTCTAGGGGGTCCGATGTCCATCTGGTAAAGAATGCAGGCTGCGATCTGCCCGTAATGCACCTGGTTGTCCAAGTAACATCTTTTCAAGACGTAACCCAGCTGACAATGCACGTGAACTTCACGTGATAAACACGGGGGGAAACTGGTGAACATGACATAACTGAGAGTTATCACGTGTTATTGTTCACGTGAGAAAAACTCCCACATCTTCATGACATAACCACGTGATGAATTTCACCAGATTAACGCTTGACCATCTTCACCACATAACTGAGAGTTATCACGTGTTTTTCTTCACGTGAAAAGACTCCCCAACTAGACCCCGAAGTCAGTCAGAGTTAAAACTCTGACTTGCTTTACAAGAACTTCAACTGACTAGTCAGCTAAGTTGTTGAACCCTGACTTCACTTGACTTCAACAAACTTCAGCTGACTTTGTGCAATATCCCAGGGCCAATCTGTTAGATATTTTTCAACAGTAATTTTAACTTCGGAAATTTCAAAATTTTCGGACACGGATTATTGTGTAATACACAAATGTGTCAATTTTTAGGGAGTTTTTATGTTTTATAGACTTTACAAAAGTACTATAATAGTTAGAAATTCTTGTGCTATTTATGCCCTTTTGAATGGTACCAAAACCATTTCTGTGAGATGAAAATTGGCTAAGTTATGCAACTATGGCTTCATTTTAGCCGACTCAAATCTGACTTGACCAGACTGAACATTAACTTGCTGCTTGGGAACCTAACTATGACTTCACTAGTCAACTTTATAGAGTCGACTTCGGGGTCTATCCCCAACATTTTCACGGGATAACCACGTGATGAATGTCACCAGATTAATGCTTGACCATCTTCATGACATAACTGAGAGTTATCACGTGTTTTTCTTCACGTGGTTAACTGGTGAAGATTGCCCCGAAGAAATACAGATGGAGCCACCCGTACTAGAAACACAGCTGTGCACCGAGTTCCACACTAAGTTTACTTTAACTGAGTTTAAACTAATTAAACAAATGATTAAGATTTCTAAATCTGGATTAATACACAGTATTTGGTTGAATGATGCTTCTTAGCTCAAAAAGGAGCACATATTGGATGTTATCACTAAAGACAAGTCATCCAAAATGTGAATCAAGTATGACTACAATCCTTGATTCTGGTAACCCTTAAGAAGACTGAAAAGAGCCTCACTGCATCACACTGGTTGTGACAAATTTTCAGCGAGTTCTTGTGGCTTTTACTTCAGCCCTGGCTATTGAAAGCCCAAGATAATGCTTGAAACAGTCTGAGTTGACTGGCTTGATGAGGAGCTAAGTTAACTGGTGGGAGATTTTGCCTCTTCTCAAATAATTCTAACTGTTGAAGATTGCCCCCCCCCAGAAAATCATGTGGTTAACTGGTGAAGATATTCACCAGAAAATCACGTGGTTAACTGGTGAAGATTGCCCCCCAGAAAATCACGTGGTTAACTGGTGAAGATGTTCACCAGAAAATCACGTGGTTAACTGGTGAAGATATTCAACAGAAAATCACGTGGTTAACTGGTGAAGATTGCCCCAGAAAATCACGTGGTTAACTGGTGAGAAAATCACGTGGTTAGCGTTTGCAATAACCTATCAGTTTTCCACGTGATAACTGAGGGGCAATTTCACGTGATAACTCTCAGTTAACCACCGGTTTTTGTCAGCTGGGAACTGTTTGGAGACATATTGCAAGAGGAAAGAAAGACCACTATCCTGCAGGGTAAACTAAAATTTTGTACATCTTTGAATCTTGAAAACTGTCATAATGTTTTAACCTGGCAGAAAGTTTTATTTTCCAATTGTCATTGAAATTTAATTTTAGCGAATTGAATGACTATTGGCCAGGAATACTATTACATGTGTTGAAATTGGCAATAAAATATGGAAAAGTTGTTGCAGTCATCAATATCGGTAATAATAGCTCATAGTAGCTAATGTTCTCTGTTTGTAACACCAAGATGAAATAAATGTGATTTGATTTGATTTGATATCTTTAGGAAATATGTATACGAGTATTTACCAACATTGAGAAAGTACTCATCAGTCTAGCAATGTTAAATGCAATCGCAATTAGACTGATGAGATTTAAATAAATATGTATATTGATTTTACATGTTTATTGGGAAGCAGTTGCCATATAAAATTTAATGATGAAATGATATCTTTCAAAATAATTTTTTATTAGGGATTTCATTGTCCACCTGACAAACGCTGCAAAGTTTTCCGAGTTCGATGTAGGATCTTCCCTCCTAGACCCTGCGCACAAAAACGTGTTTGTATACCCAAGGTGCAGGCAACTTGCAAAGTAAGTGAACAATATCCTAAGATATATTTTGATTTTTTATACAAATTTATTATAATTTACTACGGCGTACCAAAATGTTTATATATCATGATTATGTAAATTACAGGGCTTCAGGTGCAAGAAGAACTATCACTGTGAACTCCGAAAGCAGTCTCTGAGGTCTGGCGGATATATTGTTGCTGCAAAATGTATCTCAAACAAGCCACCATCTTGCAAGGTAATAGTACCTGCATTGCCAGACTTTTAGGTTACCTAAACTTTTTTTAGTTACATTCAAAAGAAGCTTCCGATAATTCATACAATTCCTAAGTGTTTAAGAGTTGCTTTCTCTCATCATTGTTTTAATTGTCAATTCTTCGCTGTATTTGGTCTAAGGTCATATTATTTTGATTATTTCAGGGTGTCAGATGCGTTGGAAACAGACACTGTTATCTAAAGCCACGGGAATGCCCTGCCGAAAGACCTGGTTCACCCCCAGTGCCTTGCTCTCCTGCACGTCGTTGTAGATTGAATGAAGATCCAACATGCAAGGTGTCTTATATTTTTATATTTGGATCTAAAATGATAAAAATAACTAATTGCCATAGTTGTCAAATATTGCTACATGTCCGGTAGACTTACAACATATGACCCTGCCCAATGATGTTTATTTCATGTTATACGTACTCTCAAAAAAACAAAACCGCCTCTATCATATTCTCAAGCTCTGTGCAATGCGTCTTTTTATTGATTTTTTTTCAAAGAATTCTGAGCAATACTTAATATTTTTGGGGTAGTTTAAAGCATTCCTGGGCTTTTCCAGAAATAATTTCACTCTACTCTTAAGTCACATTGGGCATGGGAAGATTTAAATTTTTTGTTACACATAATTGTTTCTTCCAGGGTGTTAAATGCAGTGCCAATGAGCAATGTGTGCTTGTCGAGACCAAGTGCAGCAGACCTCCTTGTGCTTTAGTTCCCTATTGCAGACCTACATGTAAGGTAAGTGTGTTGATATGTTTGATATCCAAAAACAGAATGATTAGACAGTTTAGACTTTAAACTATACAACATTGTTGCCTCGATATGTAATATTCACTCTGACTTCTCAAGATTAACTGTCTACTGAAAGCACAGCTATAGCTTATGTCAGTCTTCTGGCTATTTATTATCAAATCGTTAACTGTATTCTTACGGCATCACTTTTAAAAGTAAATTTGCTAAAAAATTTGAGAATGACATACTATATTTGCTAAATATAACCAATTCTTTCTCTTAAGCCCACATTTTTACCTGATGAAGCATCCATTTGCCTTGACCTTCTGTGGTGGAAACAGCTCGTGTGACTTGTGAAAAAAACTTTATTTTATTTTATTGGCTTGACATGTATTTGCAGGGTGTTATATGCTTAGCAGGCAAACAGTGTAAGATCCGATCTGCAAGAAACACTTCCAAATGTCCCCAAGGTATAGATTTCACACGTTCATGTGTTGAAACTTACTGCGCTGGAAAAGCACCAACAACATGCAAGGTGAGTGTCGGAGAGATTGCATTAACCATTATTCTGTTTTCAACATAATATTTTCAGAACACAATAAATAATTCTAAAGCATGATAAAGAGAGCAACGGAATGAAATTGTCAAAATGGCAAATGATTTTTTTTTCGGGGATAAAATACAATTAATTTTGCTCAGGCTCCTTTGAATACCAGATAAGTAACATCCACGTCCCCACCCTTGGAATTTCCCAAGAGGTACCCTCTATATCCTTTAATTATAAAAACTATTTTAGAGATAAACAGTGATTACAATTAGAAGTCAGGTGTGTGTATTATTTTTGGTAGGATCAATGTTGTTCACCCATATTCCGAATGCCCTAATTTTATTTTTAAGTTAGGTATAATTCGTCAGTCATCAGCTGTTTGAAAAACAAAGACAAAGACCAAGAATAATGCATTTCTTGGTGCCCACAAAAAGAGGGCTGTTAAAGTGGACTACAGTGACTATTTTTCCATGATAACTTTTTTCCTTGACTACAAACATTCAAGACCCAACAACAAGAGATGGTTACAGCTTTAATTTTATAACAATTACAACTTCCTGGATTATTGCAACAAAAAGTGTTTGTTTCAGGAAAAGAATTGCCCCCGAGGAAAAAGATGCTCACTTATTTTCCCCTCCTGTCTTGCGCCACCCCCGGGAGCTCCTCCAGTTAAGTGCGACCCTATTCCAACCTGTGTTGACGACAAACCTCCAACTTGCAAGGTAGGTCGCTCATGCTGCTATTCACTTTGATCCTTAACATATTCACGAAAGAAAAATTCACAATTTGATATCTCAAATGGGTTTTTGGTAATCCCCAAATTCAATTTTCATACGCTGGTATTGTCTTATAGGGTATTATTGGTATACATGCGCGTGAGATTTTGGCACTCTGTGAGTCATAACAGCCAAAAAGTGTCATCTTGTCTATATTCAACATGTGAAACATAGAGGCTGTTCGATTAGTAGCTATTAGTCATGACCAAGAGAAGGGCATTTGATTTGTCATAACTGACTTCAGAGTAAAACTCAGATGCATAATCTTTTTATTTGCCTGTCACCAATGAGTGGGATTAGACAGTCTCCTTAAATCAAACTAACTTTGCCAGTATTGGGTACGATCATGAAAAATCATCAGTATGATGTATGATTTGCGAAGTGCCATTTTCACAGTGCAACAGTCCACTCTTTTTGCATATCAAGTTTGCAGACTCCTGTCACTAATGTGTGATGAGTATTTTATAAGGAATTACCATGATGATGGTGTGGTAGCTGCTGTGCGGATGTTTTAAAATCATTTTAATATCATGATCTGCGAATATTAATTCATCAATGTTACTTAATGTGTCATGCATGACATCATAAATTTATGCTATGTAGTATGTAGACACCTATTCTTTTTCACACCAATCCAGGGATTCAGATGCCCTAGAAATCAGCATTGTGAACTTCGTCCAGGGAAATGCATTGCGATATTTCCACCACGTCCATGCGCCAATGTCCCTACCTGCGTACCTAATGTAAAGCCACCAACAACATGTAAGGTATGACCTATTTTTTATTATCTTTCATGGTGTTTTGTATGGCTGCAACAGGGGCCCACATTTTTTTTTGGTTAGAAGTTCAAATTTAACATTGAAAGCACTGCACACATGGGTGGCACTATTGTTTCACTTCCTGTTTAATTATAGAAATGTCTGGTGAAAGGCACTTGTTTAAAAAAAAGCTAAATTACTATGAATCTAAGTGTTGTGAGCAACATAACACCATGCAGAACTGCCTACGTAGTCATTGTTGGCTATATCTATGCAAAAGTACACCTTCAGACTTCTTTGATACTGAATTACATAAGTGGCTTCATAGTTGCCAGGTGAGTTGGCCAAAGTTTTCTATGTTGACATGGTTTTAGGAGAATTTTATCTGTTACCTTGCATAATTATTGTCGTCTACATGGCAATGCATTTAATTTGTCCTCTTCACGTTTATCCCTTGCAATGAAGGTTTTGTATATAGATAGTTCGTATTAGTTCCATGTTGATAAATAGACTTGTCTCAATTACGAAATCTCTGGCAAAAAGTCCATGACTCTGCTCTGATATATTCTGCCTTTACAGTATTCATGAGGCTCTCCCAAGAAACAAGTGACAGGATTTTAATCTTGTTGTATTGTTTTGCACTGATTGCACTGAATGCTGGCTATAATCCCCTGTCTTGAGCCACATGTCAATAGACTCTAAACTTGACACCTATTTAAATGTGATTAAAATTAGATTCTCATTCGAAAGGTTGTGTGACCATATGCATAGTGCTCAGCAAGCTCAAGAGAACTTGAACTTCAAAACTAGATGTTTTTAAGTTTAAATAGTGACAATTAAAACTCTAGAATTTGACCATCAAATTTACTATTCTGAGTGTGATTTTGAAATAGATTGCCTTAAAACATGGTCACACAACCCTTTGAATGAGAATCCAGTTTTAATCACATTTAAATGGGTGTCAAGTTCAGAGTCTATTGACCTGAGGCTCAAGACAGGGGATTATAGCCAGCAATCAGTGCAAAACAATACAACAAGATTAAAATTTTGTCACCTGTTTCTTGAAAGAGCCTCATGAACACTGTCAAAGCAGAAGATATCAGAGCTGAGCCATGGACTTATTGCCAAAAATATCTTAATTGAGACATTTTCAGGTCTATTAATCAACATGGAAATATCTATTTACTGAACCTTCATTGCAAGGGATATACCTGGAGAGGGCAAAATAAACATATTGCCCTGTAGACGACAATATGCAAGGTAAGAGATCAAAATTCTCCTAAAACCATGTCAACACAGAAAACTTTTGCCAACTTACCTGGCAACTTTGAAGGCATTTAATTCTGTATCAAAGAAGTATGAATGTGTACTTTAGCATAGATATAACCAACAATGATTACATAGAGAGTTCTGCATGGTGTTATGTTGCTGACAACAATTAGATTCATAGTAATTTGACTTTTTTTCAAACATGTGCTTTTCACAAGACATTGTTATGATCAAACAGGAAGTGGAACAACAGTGCCACCTTACCTACACATGTTAAAAGTATTTTTATTGTCTTTTTTAAGGCAGCGGCTATTTTTTGAGTCAATTTCGCAAAAAAAAAAGAATCTTCTCTCTCTTTCTATCTCTATTTTTCTCTCTCTCTGGTGTATAAAACATGTATTTTTTTAAGCAAAATATGACAGTTTTAATGATGATTCACAGTGAAGCTTTCAACCCAGCTTTTCAGCATCAGAATTTAAGCATTTGTGTCATGTTGATTTAATGTAACCAGGTGACAAGGTCATCTTATACCATTCGACACCTCTGTCAGCCAACAAGCCTGTATTTCGCTACAATAAATTCCATAATCTTTGTTTTCCACTCATCGTCTCAAGTTTGACAGTTTGTAAATTATCATGGTATAAGCTGGTTATTCACGATGAGATCAAGGACATGTGTTTAAAGCCCTCGGATCACATATTCCCTCTCCCGAGTCTCCCATGGTGAATAACCTGTACGGGCCATTCTCAAATTTTGGGACAAAGGGTATAGCAAAAATGTCCTGTAACGGAGGGGACAATGTGGTAACGGAGGGGAATTTTGATGTAAAAAATTGACTGCAGGAACAACAAGAAAAGGAAAAACAATAAAATATTGGTGTTACTATAATTTTCAGAAGTACTTCATCTCATATCAGTAGATTTTTTGGTCCAAATGTCGATTTCTTATTTTGATCTGGTAACGGAGTGGACGGTAACGGAGGGGAACAATTTTTTGCTTTTCGCTCATTCCTGCTTTTTATTTTGGAGATAAGATAAAATAATTGCAGACTATTAAAAGCTGTCACACTCAGCAATACATACATGAAATCACTCTTTAAAACTATCATTTGGTAAGCTTGGAAATGAAGGAAACGGAGGGGACATTTTGGTGAGACCAAAAACATTTTCTATGAAAATTTTGTCTTAATTTATTGAATACATGTTTTATGAAGTCTGCAAGGCAGTGGTACTATTGCGCACATGCGTCTGATGATATTCATTGAAAATAGCTCATAAAAAAGAATAACGAACCGAGCTATGGCAAGTAACGGAGTGGACAAAAAAATTGACATGAATTAGTGACACGTTTATTGTATCAATTTAATCAATGAAATAAGACCAAAAAAAATTTGAATCTGAACTAAATATTAATTCAAAGTTATATTCTCATGAATTGTGCAAAGAAACTTTGAATATAATGGAACATTAGGAGGAAAAAAAACACTTGATTTTGTCATGTCAGGTCCAGTGACAGGAAAAAACCATTGATTTTGCACGAATTCCTGTACATAATGCACAAAAAAAGGTCTAATGAATGACTTTTTGTTCCAAATGCAGTGGTCCTAAATAGAAATATGAATAACAGATGCAGAGTGATGCTTCAGATATTAATCGCATTCAAATTAATGTCAGGGAGCTAGAGTGACGCAAATTGTCCCGAAATTTGAGAATGACCCGTACGTATTAACAGGTGCCAGAGGTGAACATAACTGTAATAACCTTGCAACTTTACCATATTTCAGGAGAAGAAATGCCCAGCTGGTCAAGTCTGTAGACTCTTGCTTCCACCGTGTGCCAATCCTCCTCCTGGTCTTCCTCGACCAAGATGTGACCCTGTTCCTGTGTGCCGGCCTGCTCCCAAATGTCGAACGTGCAAAGTGAATAATTTTTACTTGTTCAGATAACTATATCATCACAGATTGTGAATTTCATTGTAAACTGCACTAGATTGATCTTGAAGATTATATGTAGCTGTATATAAATGTACAAATGATAATGATAAAATATATATGGTACACTGAAAATATTGATGGTATCAAAAATAATGCATGCTGAACGCTCTGACGGAAAATCTTAATGTGATAGTAGTTGGCGATTGAGATTTGTATAAGGTATATTAGGTTTTCATGTGAGAGATTTAATAATTATTGTTGCATGTCATTGACATTGCTGCTGTCACAGTGCTGTGGTAATGTTTTGTCAGAGAAGAATAACCTTGGCCGCCTTGGCGCCATTTCAGAAGGTTCAGTGCTTGCAAATATTCAGCAATAACTATAATAATTAATGATAGTTTACGTTTCTTTCAGGATATAAGTTGTATCACTGGTCAACAATGTAGACTGGTCCTAGTGCCATGTCCGCTAATATTCCCAAGACCTCCCTGCTGCCCAAGACCTACTTGTGAGCCCATCAGAAATCCAACGTGTGCCGTACGTATAGGTTTTTGCAATAAGTTAAATGACATTAGACACTAAGTCTTCTTGGTGAAGAAAACTGTTTTTCCCACAAATTGCAGTTGAAATAGTCCTCGCTATATGATATAATGAGAACAACCAAATATCCTGTATTCGTTCATCCTCCCATTGGGACAGGGAATTCAAAATTAAAATGGCCAACAGACATGGTATTCAAAAGAAAAATGGCCAAGTAAAGGGACATGGGGGGCATAAAGCCCCATCCAGAGCTGAGGGATAGGATCATAGGAAATTCAGAATACATTAAATTTTAGAAAAAATTGCAAGTGGATCGTGAATTCAAAATTAAAATAGCCAGGGGACAGGGGGACGCAAAATCCAATCTAGGGCCCCATTAGAACTGTTGTACATGTAGTGTTGCACTACCCTCCATTTAAATAAACGCTAGAGATTTTCCTTCACAGAAAATCAAAATGATAATAAAAGCAGAACTTAGAAACAATTCCACTTACATTGTATTCCAGTGACTTACCTGAAGCTCTGAATTGTATTTTTCATATAGGGGATGGTTTAGCTCCTCATCGAAAACTGAAAAAAGTGTGGTAATTGTTATTTAAGGTATCCTTAGCTGAGACAAATTAATTTCAATGAGGATGTGTTTGTTTGAGTTGGCACAATGTTACTCTTCTGCAAAGGCCTCTTATTTTTTTACTATCGATAGATGTAATTATGGAAAGTTATGGTGCAAATCCCAAGGTGACTATTTCTTTAAATTCAATGAAGTCATGGTATTATACATCAACATCAAAACAAAAAGAGACAAAAAACAAAAGGTGTCTGACCACTTTCCTAATCTAATAACCTCATTATTTCTTTGATCCAGGGCAAGGTATGTCCAAGGGGCAAAGTCTGCAAGTTGATTCCTGTGAGATGCATTCGAGCTCCTTGTCCACCAGCAATACCAGACTGCGTTGATATTGTCCCCTCACGGCCGTCTTGCCCAGCTGGTGTTCCACTTAGAGGCTTCACATGCGGAGGAAGACGTGGCAAGCGATGTCCTTCATCACACAGCTGCAGATTGGGAGTGTGCTGTCCAGTCTGTCCGGGAGGACGAGTCTACTTCCCCAAGAGAAAGTGTTCGCCATGTCACTCCTGCCCTGGTGGCTTGCTTTGCACTCAAATCGGCAGCACAAACTTCTGCTGTCCTAAAAGTAAGTTTTTGGCATATACGTGCTTTACAGCTGTGCCAGATTGTATTAACGCTTTAAAAACAGGGTTATCCTGAAGTGGTTAACTCCTATAACTTATCTTTTGACTGGGTTACTGGGAAAATAATTTAGTCATTATAATGTAGATTTGCGGAGCACAAATGTACTGTTATTATTTTGAAACAATGTTTTCTGTGTCAATTAGTGATAAACAACGTCACCGTCAGTTGGGCCAAAATTAACATGCCATTCAAGTACAGTAATAGCAATCAGCTTTTAAACTTCACACCTCAAATAAACTTCACACATCACTGCTGCCTACCAGGCTGCCGTAAAGTGCTGTTAGTTCAGTCATTTTCCCTGGGTTTGGCACTGCAAGCATGATGCTACACCATGGCGACACCTAACCAGTCCTGTCAGCAAAATAAGCTTTTTCATGCAGACGAATAACAATAGGGATGACAGACCATTTCTAAATCTTGACCCAAAAAATCACTCTTGATACAGAGGGAAGCAGTATGATCTTGTCATTACGAATCTGCAAAAAAGGTATTCCTAACATTAAAATTAACCTCACTGCAGTATATTTAAGAACATGACATTTAGGCGCTCAGAAGCAAATAAAAACGCCTAACAAGAAAAAAGTGACACCATGACCATAAATGCCCACCAAACCATTTAAGAATTACTTTTGTTTTTTCATTTGAAAGCTGAAGTGATATTCTAACAAGTTCCTGGAGAAAAATAATCATAGTATTAAAGTACAATTATCTACAATAGCACAAAGTACACAATATCTGTGTAAAAGTACTGATTCGTTAAAAATAAAAATTATGACCACTGCTTATCCGCTTAAAATTGGTTTGAATGGAGGGATCTTGATGAAATTTGATGTGTATGTATATAGAGCAATAGCATGCATGAATTGGAATCATATTAATTAACAAAAATAAAGTTTTGGGGGTTTTTACCCCAAAAGAGGGTAAATAGCGATAACTTTGATTTACAGGGAACATTTTCTAATAATTTTGCACATATTTAGTGTATGGTCTTGGATACAAACTGCAAGTAAAATTTTGATATGTTGGGGTAATTTACCCTCATAATCAAGATTGCATGGGGTGAATATGTATTTTGAGCATGTCTCAGTTAAGTCTGTCTTAATTTTAAGGCCACGAATGTCTGTTGTCTCAGCAAGGAAGTGATATCGCATGTTGGAAGAAGCAAGGTAAACAAAGGAAGAATGTTGCCTGTCTCACTCTTAAGAGTTATTTGCTACTGAACCTCACTCATTCTCGTATTGGGCGCCTGAGCTGGAAGTGCAATCGTAGCGGTAAAGAGCGCTGAGGTCGAGTCAAAAAGTGGCTGTGCTGGCACTCTACGGCCTCTAAAAATTTTTTGAAGGCTACAGAATGTTTCTTGAAAATAATGGCTTACTTCAGATACCAAAATAATGCATCATTTTTCAGAAAAAATATTAATTTCCATTCCCACCTCAAAAGTCTAAAATTCTTTGTTTTTTTTTATGCAACAATTGTGCAGATGTAAACCAAATATTAAAAAAGAGCCAAGCCATTTACCTTAGAAACAGATTCTTACTTGTTTTCAATGCAAATGAGGCAAAGTCAGACAACTAGTACCACGGACTCAGGTTTTTTTTGGCGTCAAGAATTCTCGACAGTAAAACTACAATTAGCGGCAGTAATGGATCCAGAGGGGGGTTTAGGGGATTCAAACCTCCCCGATCCTTGAGCCTGTAGATTTTAATGTAAATAAATTAAAAAAATTGATATTCTTAGTACATTTTCATTTGCCATGAGCGCCACCTAGTGCCTACAATGCAGTTAGGAATCCTAAGGTTCACTCAAATAACAGGCCCTGCTGGCACTCTCCGGGATCTTAAGATTCTACATAGGCAACAAAATTTTTCTTGACAATATTGGCTCACTTGAGGCACCCAAATTATACATCTTTTTCAAACATTTCATATCGATGCCCTCCTCCAAAGTTTTGAATTCATTTTTGTTAACTGAAGAAAGGCAAATACGTGAATAGAATAGTGAAAAAGAGTAAGGTCATTTATTTTACATAACAATTCCATCAAAATTCAAAAGATTCTGTGCCGTTTTCAATGCAAAAAAGCCTGTAAAGAGAGACCACTGTGGACTGGCATTTTTGGTGTCAAAATTTGTCACCAAGAGAGAACATTGCGATCAGCTCCACCTAGCAGGTTTTGGCATCCCGAATAACAAGCATGAAAATGAAGTTTTCAAAACAGAATAGGATAGTTAAGCATCAAATGGAATTTTTTAGACACTACAGTGACATTGCAAGAGATATTCAGGTATGTTTACTTTTACCGAAACTAACTGTTTGATCAGGGACCAACTCCATCGCAGGTACAGGCTGTCCTTCATTCTCACTCCACTGACAGATGCAAAATTTATGAGCTGTTGTTAAGCTAAATTCGCTTACGTGACTGGTGGCTTTGCCGCCCGTCCTCCGCCAATATAACATGAGGTAAGCTTAAAATATGGCTCTGTTATTTTCTCAGTAACCCTTTTTAAATTGAAGTTATGCACTAATAATCCTAAATGGCTTTCTGACAATGTCATCTTGGTTCATAGTTGTCTTGTGTGATATAATTGATTGTTTCGGTTTTCTTTGCTGAAATAGTAAAGCACGAGAAGTGAAAATCCTAATAGAACCTGACAGAAGTTCATGTCAAAGCCTATGGATATTTATATAATCATTATATAATCATTTAGTAATCCCAGCTTGGTAGGCATGTCATTAAATTTTGTAGTATGGTTTGAAAGTTTATTAGGAATTCTTTAGCTTGTGCCTTTTCAATCACTGGTTTCCACTAAATAAAGTCCTACTTGTAGCCTGCAGTGAAAACATCTATAAATTAATAGGCCTTTATATTAAAAAAAAAAGGCCACCAAGGGTTGCAGAAAATTTGCGAATTGATATACTCCTTCAGTTGAGCATTAAACCCTAGTTAACCATCACCACATCTGAAATATTCCTGTTTATCGGATTTAAGAAAGGATCTGTTGACTCTTATAATCATGAAGAAACCACTGGACTGCAAAATTGATTTGGTACATATTTATACTACTGAATTTAAACAAGGACATATTGTTTTGTCTCACTTTACTAATTTTCTATTTTCAGTCAACCATTCACCATGGCTCAGGTCCTCTAGGCCTGTGGGTTAACGAGAGCATACATGTATCGAATGACAAGGCATTAATAGAACCAGGAACTTCTCGAACAGGATAAAGTCTTTAATAAAGAAGTTCTTTCAAAAATGATCTCATTTGTTCTTACTCAAAACGTCAATTGATTCCAATTTTTTTTAACTTTAAATTGATTTCACAGACCTTTCTGGTACAGTGTAAATGCTGCTAAGGTATGACAAAGGCATAAGTACAGATGTTCGGAAATAAAAAGAATTTTGACTGATCAACATGCCTACATTTAGCAATCTTTTGTTTGCTGACCAAAGCATTTGAGGTATAAAAGTACTTTGCATGAAACAGGTGCATGGGCTGCAAAGAAATGCCACCCGGATGGATGTACAGGTCTGCAAGTACAAGGGGTTTTCCAAAAGTCGCGTAGACCGGGTTAAGTTGTGCCAATTTTACGTCAGGCTGATTTTCGGAAAAACCTAAGCTTGATGTAATCCGAAAATCGGACATCAAAATGTAATACGCTGCTCAGAATTGAGTGAGTCAATTGACCATTGACCAACCTTTAGAAAGATCATGGTAGGCATTTTAAAAAAGTAGGTCAAATGTCACGACTTGCCCTGGTGCCGGAATAAGTTGTGCCGCATGACTGGGTAAGTTGTTCCGCTTAATTTATTCCAAAAAAAACCCTGTGTTTCACTTGTTTCTTCGGATAGATCATTTGTATCATGATTTTAACTTATGGCTGACATGTTACATCAAACCAATCAAACATTTATAAACCATTTTATGCAAAAATCAAAAATCTGAAATAACTAGAATTATTTAATGTTTAGAGGGTGGTATAACACTTTTAACACATGTTCCTATGAGTGTAAGTTATTTCACAACATTTTTAGGCCTTACATAAAATGAAGTAAAAAAAGGATGACTAAAAAATTAAATCGTATGTCTTACCATTGGCACAACTCACCCAACCCCAAACGGCACAACTTACCTCATACTGATTTTATGCATAATATTGGTTGTCAAAAATAAACAAGCAATGCGAGATGAAATCTAGCAACAACGATGCCTACTAATACCTTGTAACTCCATCCTACCAGAGGGACATCATCTCATTACAAATACCAAATGACTGAGAAACAAGAATGTCACCCCTCGACACTTCAAGTTTTCAGCAACAAAATTAATTTATGAGTGTAGCTTCTCTTAAAATTATAGTTGGTAGTTTTTTTTTGGCCAACTTACCCCAGGGCACAACTTACCCCGGTCTCCCCTACCGTCTGAGTTTCCTAAACTTTTGCTAGGTGTAATGGAGAAAGATGATATTTGGGATAAAATTAGGCCACAGAAATACAGTAGGCTAAATGGTCAATTTGTCGCCGTGGAAACCAGAAGTCATGAACTGTGGCCTATATTTTGTAGTGCTCAATAAAAATGAGTTTAGCACCTGCAGAGTATGTGTGTTTTAACTTATTGAAACCAGATATATCTATAATTGTTTTCATAAAACACAATATGCTTATTGTGACACGAGTATAATAATAGAAACAATGGTAATATGTGAAGGGCATAACAAAGAAATTCGCACTGCACTTAACTTTATCACATGGTCAACAGTTCCTTTCTTATATAATAGGACTATTTACTCAAATTTTATTGTACGAGGGGCATTCAGAAAGTTTTTTATATGGACACTTCTTTTCAATATAGAGCTATGCATTTTTTACAAGATAAAATTCAGCATTTTTTTAATGGATTTCCAAAATTTTGCACAATTTCACATCTACAAAAGACGGAGCCACTGTGAATGCTGAATTTGGCCGTCTGCTAGTATGAAGGCCTCAAGAAAAAGTAATTTTGTGACCATTCAACAAGTAGTCACCCACTTCTTGCTTCACAAATTAATAGTATTACACTTACTTGACTTACATAAAACAGTTGACAGTGTAAATGCTTTTAATGAGAGAGTAATAATCCTATTTTGCCTCCTGTTTACTGGATCTGGCTGTTCCAAAACATGGTTTGCCTTCCTCTGGGCTAAATTTCCATGGGCTTCAAACATGACATAAAGCTTTCAAATGCCATAGTGTAATTCACTATTAGTTCTCTAAATTAGTTGTGTTGAAGTCTGTGTGGCAAAACTATCAACAGACCACCTGAGAAATAAATCTATAAAGAATATGTATTCATTACCTGTGGAAGCATGTCTGCAAGATTGGTAGAACATTGAGGTCCAGCCTGCATGGGTTGCACATGACAGCATGTGATATCTATTCTATTCACTGATCCCTTAATTGTTGTTCAAGTAGCTTTAATACATTCTAACATTCAAAAATCAGGAAATAGCACAACAACAGCTAAAACTATACTTTAAGGTGAAATAAACATAACTTTAATACCAATTGTATTTGAGATCCTTTTTAATGACTATGGGTTTTTATACCACTGTTTGCTTTTTCTGGCCAATCAGAAGGCACGATTTACCTCTGATATAATGCATATCACAGCTCATACACCTGACCATGATATTGCATGCTTGGCTGACTACAAGTTTGAAGGAAACACTGAAACAAAACTGACCAACAAAGGATTAAAACTGAACAACACAGACAGTAAACAACTTAAAACTAGGAGGAAGATTGTATCAAGTGTAACTGGTCTCAATAAATAGGCTATATTCACTCTTTTATATACCAATATCTGAAATAATGATAAAATTTAAGGTCGCTTGATAAAATAGTTCATTTTGGATAGGCAAGCTGCAAAAAAAATATCGGAGCAGCAGACCAACAATTTGGCCCTATTTGGCAAGCTCAAAGAATTATTTTTTCTTCTTAATTCGGGTGCTGCCGCCCCCGAACCCCTGCTCCTTTTATTTCGGGGGCTTCCGTCCCCGAACCCCTGCGCCTTCTATTATTTTTTCTAATGTATTTTGTAACTTAAAAAAATTAAGTTTTGCTCAGCGACTGTAATAATCAGTCCCACCAAATATACCTTGGCTGAGACAGCTGCACTATCGGCCTACCTACCTATCTATCTATCTATCTATCTATCTATCTATCTATCTATCTATCTATCTATCTATCTATCTATCTATCTATCTATCTATCAATAAAATTAATCAATAAAAGTAATCTATGAAATTAATGTATTGTGTTATTTCTATCCGTCTATCTATCTATCTAACGATCTTTCTATCTATCTTTCCATCTATGATAGTTGAAGACATGATTTTTGCTAAAAAAATATACTTTCAAACACACCAAATGTTTGTATTCGTATACTGAACACATGCGGGAAAGCACTCCTGCATGCAAAATTTGCAGTACACTTAAATTTCTTCCTGCACCTGCATATTCTGCAATAGAAACTGCAGAATTCTGCAGAAAACTGCAGAATTCTGCAGTTCTGAAAAAAATTCTGCAGTTCTGTAGGAAACTGCAGAATTCTGCAGAAAACTGCAGAATTCTGCAGAAAACTGCAGAAAATTGCAGAAAACTGCAGAATTCTGCAGTTCTGAAAAAAATTCTGCAGTTCTGTAGGAAACTGCAGAATTCTGCAGAAAACTGCAGAATTCTGCAGTTCTGCAGCTCCATGCAGTATTCGTGAACCTCTGGTACTATTAATGCATCTCGTAAATTGCAATGCATCTGCTAAGTTCAGACCTCTTTGACAAGGGTCTTGCCACTACCCAGGAAAACGTTGGTTGCGGTTTGGGGTTGAGTGGGGGGGGGGTCTGGGGTTTTGATGCTCATCTGCAATGCATTCTGCAGCTTGCAAAATGGTCTGCTTCATCTGCATGGTTCGCATTTTACACTGACCCTGCAAAATGGCATTTTTGCGAGCTGACCGTTCGCCGAAAAATGTGTCGTACGGCAAAAAGAAACAACGACGGACAAAGACTGCCTACTGCAGTCTATAGACCTGGTTGTAGGGTACCTGAAACTTTTTTCGGAATGAAATTTGGTTGAGAATTGGCCGAGCAGAGAGGCAAAATGTCCATGGAAGTTTATTTTGATAGAGGTCATTCCACAAACTGCTACCTGGTAGAACTGACGAATTCTGCAGTTTCCTACAGAACTGCAGAATCTTTTCAGAACTGCAGAATTCTGCAATTTTCTGCAGAATTCTGCAGTTGTTTGCAGAATTCTGCAGTTTTTTGCAGAATTCTGCAGTTTTTTGTAGAACTGTAGAATTCTGCAGTTTTCTGCAGAATTCTGCAGTTTTTTGCAGAGCTGCATAAAACCCCCCAGGCTGCATATCTCCTACAGAAATACAGATTTTGCTGCAGAAACTTTTCAGAAACACTGCAATGACTGGGGACTACCAAAACCCCGACCCCCCAAACCACAACCCCCCAAATCAACCCCCCAAACCACGTTTCCTTGGTAGTGACAAGCCCCATGTCAGAGAGGTCTGAACTTTGAAGATGCATTGCAATAAACTACAGGAAGTAACAGAGGTTCAGAAATCATGCAGGGAGCTGCAGAACTGCAGAATTCTGCAATTTTCTGCAGATTTCTGCAGTTTCCTACAGAACTGCAGAATTTTTTTTCAGAACTGCAGAATTCTGCAATTTTCTACAGAATTCTGCAGTTTCCTACAGAACTGCAGAATTTTTTTTCAGAACTGACGAATTCTGCAATTTTCTTCAGAATTCTGCAGTTTCCTACAGAACTGCAGAATTCTTCAGTTTTCTGCAGAATTCTGCAGTTTTTAGCAGAATTCGGCAGTTTTTTGCAGCTAGCTGCAGAAGTGCATAAAACCTCCCAGGCTGCATATCTCCTACAGAAATACAGATTTTGCTGCAGAAACTTTTCAGAAACACTGCAATGACTGATGTCTACCAAATCCCCGACCCCCCAAACCACAACCCCCAAAACCAACCCCCCAAATCAATGTTTCCTTGGTAGCGGCAAGCCCAATGTCAAAGAGGTCTGAACTGTACAGATGCAATACACTGGAGGAAGTAACAGAGGTTCAGAAATCATGCAGTTAGCTGCAGAACTGCAGAATTCTGCAGCTTCCTGCAGATTTTTTTTTGAAACTGCAGAATTCTGCAGATTTTTGCAGAATTCTGCAGTTTTCTGGAGAACTCTGCAGTTTTCTGCAGAATTCTGCTGTTTTCTGCAGAATTCTGCAGTTTTTTGCAGAGCTGCATAAAACCTCCCAGGCTGCATATCTCCTGCAGAATTACAGATTTTGCTGCAGAAACTTTTCAGAAACGCTGTAGTGACTGAGGACTACCAAAAACCCCGATCCTTCATACAACAATCCCCCAAACCACGTTTCCTTGGTAGCGGCAAGCCCCATGTCAAAGAGGTCTGAACTTTGAAGATGCATTGCAATAAACTGCAGGAAGTAACAGAGGTTCAGAAATCATGCAGGGAGCTGCAGAACTGCAGAATTCTGCAGCTTCCTGCAGAGTTTTTTTTGAAACTGCAGATTTTTTTTGGAATTGCAGAATTCTGCAGTTTTTTTGCAGAACTGCAGAATTCTGCAGTTTCCTGCAGAATTCTGCAGTTTTTTGCAGAATTCTGCAGTTTTTTGCAGAACTGCAGAATTCTGCAGTTTTTTTGCAGAACTGCAGGAAGAAATTATATACTCCTCACAATTTGGCAAGAGAGATTCAGGTGGAAAAATGTGGGTCCTTAACAACATCAGGACTTTTGACAAAACATGGATTTATTGGTATGAACAAGAGACCTGAAGGGACAGCATTATCCATCCCAGTTATGCCTGTGACATATAGCTTAACATAAGTCCTGGTTTTCCCTTTAGTCACTGGGGGCTATAGTTTCAGGCACCGGAGGAGAAAAGGCTTTGGATGACCAAAATGCTTTCACAAAACTTTGACTGGAGGGCTTCAAGGAACATTTTCTTCAATGGGCCAGGTGTATAAAGCTTTGGTGTACCTTGGAGTATTATTAAAAGCTAATACTATATTTCTTGAGTTAATTATTGTCAATCTTACTAATACAAGTGATAGAGCGAGGTCTCTCTCCGCCACAATTCATTGGATTTCTTGATAGTTCTGCAACTCAGACCATGCATTTGTCTCCACCACCTTGGAAGATTGGACCAGTTGTCTTCTCTCTATCAGTGGACCATCACAGTGCCAGGAAAGAAACCATCTTAGGGAGTTGCGACTGCAAATATGAGGTATATATTTTTCACTATTTGGCATGTAGACGAATTTGTTAACCTGTAAAAACGAACATATACACGACCAGGGCATTTGTGTACATGCCAAATATTGCTTTTCACGAATTTGTGTATGTGTGATTACGAACATTGCAATCTGAAAATTGGCTAAAACCTGCTCTAAACCAAATTTTAACACTAAACCCTAATGATATAGCACTTCCACGAATGTTAGTTTTAGCACATACACGAATGAATAATAAAGCACATTCACGAATGTCAGTTATTACATGCACACGAGCATCTATGCTCGTTTTTACAGGTCTACAAATTCGTAAATGCTCGTTTTTACACCTCCACGAATTCGTGAACATGCCAAATATTGAAAAATATGTACATGGCAAATATATACCGACTTATCAGATCTAAATGACACATCTATACATTATTTTACATAACATGCGAGACATAGTCATAAGCTTCGACAGAAGTCTGATGAATTAAAAGCTCCTGGAACCCAAAAAAGGAAGCATTGCGATCTCAGTTTTAGTTTTTTACAGTAGAATTGGAATCTCGCAACTTAGACAAATTCTTTAATAATGTAGGCATTTTTAAAACCTGGATTTAGCTCTGTTTAAAAAAATTATGCTCCATCAAAACAGGGGCGGATCCAGGGATTTTGAAAGAGGGGCCGGGGGGGGGGTTGATCCAGTCTACAATGCCACGTACAAGAGTGTCCTGAGCATTAATAGGGTCTAAAAGGGGGGGGGGGTCCTGACCTCCTGGACTCCCCCTTGGATCTGCCCCTGTTAAATCCAAACTTTTTGTTAGATTTTGAAAATTAATCCAAAAACCACAGTTACAACTTCAGCTTCTGGATTGTGAATTCTCCAATCTCCCGAAGGTATATTCATTGATTTTCATGAATCCGGAGATTATAATCTACATGATTAAAAACTTTTTTTTTTAAAGTTAAATTTTGCCTGTTTCCTTCAGATTATACATTTCAACAGTGGTAACTTAAGTGTAATCAAAATGTCAGAGAGCCATGCCAGGCACTTTCCGGATAACAGCCAATATGACATGGAACAGTGCAGAAGGTGATCATATGCTGATGTGCAATTACTATTAGTAGAGCTGCACAATAGTAGGCTTAGATGAGATACGTATGAAGCCCCTCTAGTATCAATTGTACAATTAACAATCGTGCTTGCAATTTTTTTAGTAATTGTACCTTGTTGTGCAATAATAGTGAAAATACTTGCAATTTATATTCATAAAAATATCTGCAATAATTGTGAAAACTGTACGATTATCGCCGAAAAAATGTACGAAAATTGTAAAAATTAAAAAGATCTAAACTTGTAGGCCTACAATTTATCTAAGATAATAGTAAATATTTCTGCAATAATTGTAGAATACATAGAATCATCATATATTTTGGAACAAGCAGCAAGTTGGGTGTTAGAAGTCAAACTTTAACTCAGACAATTTGTAAAGTCGAGTAGTCATTTAATCATGAATATTACCATAATTACATATAATGCATTGTTCTATATAACCATATACTTGTCATTTATGTGAATTCTATAACTGAGTATTTTATGTGTATTTCTGTAGTGCTCCCCTGAATGCCATTTAGGAAACAGTGACTTGGAATCTCTTGGGTAAACATTATGTCCTTAATTTAAGCATGGGAAAATCTGGAAACAGTATTTTTGGTTAAAATGGTAAGAGCTAAATGTCTCTTTTACTGGATCTGCTCCTCCAATCTGTTATATAAATATACAATCTGCTTGGCCCTTAAGCCAATTACTCAACCCCTTTGTCCAGCAATCTGTTTGCAAGCTATCTGTACAAAGGGCCCAACATGTAATCCTGCTGGGGTGTTATTCTAAGGGCTGCAACCAAAGAGCCCCCTAATTGTAATCCCCTCAAATTGTTGGGATAACTTCTCACTTTAAAACCACTATGACAACTTCATGAAAGACAGAGCAGATCCAGGAATGTATCACTCCTTCGAGGAATGCTATCTTAAATTGCATTTAACTAATAAATTGGGTAAACCAAATTGGGGACTTTTATGCAAATGGGAATTTAATGCTCTTAAGTTATAACACCTCTGAGAGCCAGTTCATGGGAGATCCACTCACTGTCTTCTAATTTATTCACACTTGTATCAACATAACTGTGATGTCACACATTGTCTTGTCTTGATAGGCCAATGGCCTGACCAATCATTGTTGACCAGCAACACAACAAAACCAGAGTGTTGGCTGGAAATAAACAGTTTCTGACTTTTAATCACACTTACTACTTGTTCTTACTTTAATCCGGATTTACTAAGTCTCAAGGATTCCCCTCCATTTCTGTTATTTAATTGGGAAGCAGTGAATGAGAGGAGTTGTCTTGGCAGGGATAGCCAATGACAACATTATATATAGGGAATTCATACTGGTGTACCCTGACTGTTTGAACTACAGAGTCAATTTAAGGAGACCTGTAAGTTCTGGAAACAAGTAAGTGACATTGAGTAACTGTGTTGAAGTTTGCATTTTGAGCTGGTGCATATGCAGAACTCCCTGGATTCTTTAAGCAGGATATGAATCTCTGACTTACTGAACCCTTGTAAAAAAGTTAAAATGTTGACTAGAAGAAGCAAAACCATCAACACCATGTCAACTGCTGCTGAATACTCTAAGTTCTACAGCTTATGAGAAACTCTTTTCCATCTGATGTATTTGCACTCTAAAGCAATTAGCTGATGAATGAGACATGGCACCTGTTTCACCGGGTTGATACACCGGGATAACTATTCCTCTGAATAAGAATGGATGTTAATGTTAAGCAGCTTAATTGTTATTTATTTTACAAAAATTGCATCACAGTTCTCCTTTACAAGAACTTCAAACACGTTTCAACAAGATGCTCAATTTTTATTAGCATTATCACGGAAAACAACAAGTGGATCTATTTTTCTATGTGTTTAATGTGTTCATGGTGGATTTTATCACATATATATATATCTTTTAATGACCTGGTCAACAAGGCGACCACAGGATTAATTTTGATGGTGAACTGTAAATTAAATTGTGTCGGCCAGGGTATGTCTCTCCACCGGATAATTTGTGTATTTGTCATGGCAGTCATGAGTCCATGTAACCCTGGTCCTTGAGAAGGCACGTTATATGGACAACGTGCAACGTCTGTAGGCATGCCCTTACTTTCAGCAGGGTGTTACAGTTGAAACAGACGAGACTGGAAGAAGAAAGAAGGCTTGTAGCACGGGAACGTGTACACTCACTTTCGGTTTGCTTCTAGAGCTTATATGTTTTTGGATATTTATTCTTAATTGTTGCAACTTGCATAAGGTGATAGCTTGTTTTTCAACGGACAATTTGATATATAGTTTGTAAAGGGTCCCATTGTTTTGTGGATCCCACGAGGCAATTTTAGAGTAAAAAAACAAGGAAATTTAGCATTTTATAGGGACACGCTGCTGAAAGGGGGTCACAGAAGTGAGAGGAAAATAATTCTAAGCAGTACTAGCTACTTGGAAACACTCAAAATACAACAGAAAAACATGTCAGTCCATGAGGAAAAGCAATAATGAAGCAGCTGCATATATTTGGTGCCAAAATTTCTTAATGTTTATTCTTTCATTGATTACATCAAGGAAACATTTTTTAAGTCACCTGTGATATGTATGTTACCAGATCAAAATAGGTTGTATGTCAGGAAGTTTGTATGTTGTTTTAATATAGCCATGTTGTGTACTGCAGAATTATATCACAAGTACACCTATCCACTCAGGAGATCACTCCATCACCATAGCCTTTCTTGACTGCCGCCAAATGTGAGAGAGTACGGTAATTTAATTCATGGCAGCGAACAACACCCATAAAGCTGCTTCATGAAAGTTTTTTCAATACAACTTAATCATATATATTATGATTAAAATGTTTGTGCAACATAGTCAACCTAACGCATCAGGTGGACCATAATGCGGTGTGAGAGTGTACGGTACATTCTTGTATGTCACAAAACTCACGACAGCAGAGACATACCAATGGTTCAAGGCAGCTGTTTTTGGTATGTTAGTAGTTGTACTACCTGAGCATATTTTGAGCCTATGTACTTAACTGGTTCTTTGAATGTATTCAATAAAACGTCCAATAATGATACACAAAAAAATACGTCACGTTTTTCGTACGTCCCGATCTCTTTCTTTTTCTAATGGACAGAAACAGTTTTGAATCATGTCAAGAGGTAGTGTGTACTGTTGTCTGGAACATACAATAGGGTATTACTTTGAAAAGTTCAAGCGTTAGCTAAAGTTTTCAAAAAGCTCTTTCCATGTTTCTGTCAAAATACGTCACGTTTTTCGTACGTCCCATTTTCGAGCATCGCATATTTGGCCAAATATGGAAACCTACTTTGGATAGTTACTAATTTTGGGGAAGTAGATATAGCCGCAATGGCAAGCACTGGCAATAAAAGCATTTTTGTATTGCAGGCCTGAAGTAAAGCCCATGTTATGAGTGGGTCTGATTGCAGAAAATACCCCATGTTATTGTGCTTCACAATGGGAGTAGATGCGTATCTCATCACATAGGAGGTATTAAGCTCTGAAATTTCTCTGGCTTGTGCCTGGGATGGTCACCTTTGAAATGGTGTTTAACGTTGAATATTACAGGACACTTTGTTTTCCACCCTGTGATGGCCAGAATCTGTACGCGTTCCCATGCTACAAGCCAGAAACGTATTGAATGTCAAACTGTTATGTGAAATATGTCAAAGTTGTCAGAATTTTTAGTATGAAAGCTATGGCTCCTACAGCCTTACAAATAGGATATGTGATAGCCACGTTATTAAGCTACATGACAGTTATTTTATCATTAGCTTGCTTTTATTGGTCAGCCAGTTATAGCCGTTTTTGTAGCCAAGTCCCAAAATTTATATAAATTTCATGCGGTTCAATTTTTAGAAACTTGACCACGCGTTTTAATAAGCCAGTCAGCGTAATTATGGTTTAATTTTTAACACTTCGTGCCCACTTGCAACCTGCCCACCAACAGCTTGATTTATGAAATCCGCCAAAAGCTCTTTCTGATTAAATTATCTAAAATAACACCAGTGAGGCAGCAGGATGAACACTCCTTTTTCCCTTGATCACGGTTTTTAGAGTGATGCAATCTTGCCTCACCTGCAACTTTAGTCTATATATACCAACCCCAGGCAGGCCAAGTGAAGCAAAGTGCTCAAACATCATACTGAGTTTTCAAGGGCAGTTTTCTCTTTTCCTTTAGACGGCGAGGTTTTTACTTTATTTTCTGTCCATTGTTTTTCTCAGTTAGCACTTATCCAATATGTTCTAATAGGTAGTCAATACCAGTCACCGAATCTGGGACTTTGCGAAATCTAAATTCTAAAAGATAACTTGAACAATTTCTTGAGATGAAATGGTTGCCCCCTTAGGTAGGAATTTTTAAATGCTTGTCACCTGACATTATCAATTGTAAGTGGTTAGTAGTTCTAGAAATGAATAAACTGCCTACAGTATGTGCAGTGGCTGTGTATTTAGAATTTTGACAATTGTCAAATACATGTTGTAAGGCTTAAAGTACTACCCTGTTTATAATTATTTTGGTTTTGATGTAGAGGGTAGCCCAATAAGCATGAAATAATGCTTGAGTGTGACTAAACAGGTGACACTTGAGCGAAATTGATTTTAGAATATTCCATTTATTGTTATGTAGTAATATACTTGAAGGTCAGTCTTGATATCAAGTATGTATTGTGGGTGTACTACTTGCCTAACAATTGCTCCTTTAAAGTTGCTCAACTGTCAGTTTTATGGTTAGATTATCAGTAATTGGATTAGAAAAGAGTCCCAAGCATATGTCTGGATGTTTGATTAGAGGCTTAGATCTCATCTAGTACTTTAATATTTTCCTTATTTCTGTTAAGTTGTTTAACAAAGGAGCCATGATTTTGTGTTACTTTAAATTGGTAATCTGGTTTTGATAAATGCAGATTCCACAAGGCCGGAGATTACTCAATTGTCAGTTATATGGGTAAATTATAAGTTAAATTGGATAAAGGGACAGTCCCAAGCATGTGTCTGTGAATGCTTGATTAGAGGCTCAAATCTTATCTAGTACTTTAATATTATTCTTATATCTGTGAAGTTGTTTGACTGAGTGCTTTGAGTTAATGTTACTTTAATAAGTAGTCTGATTATGAGGAAGTCAGATGTCACAAGTTATGCTGATTGCCACTTGACTGAGTTATTGTAGTTAGTGATTTGAGAAAAGATGAGCTTGGATGTCTCAAGTTGAGTAGCACTTTACCCCGAGTTTAGTCATCCGGTATCAATCACCTTGTATCATTATGGAGGTAACATGCCTCACAATTAAGGTACAAATGAATTTGTATAAAACTGTGAATGTATCAAAAAATTTGACAATATTAGGGTACTGCCACAGAGTCCTTGACCATGGACAAAAGAATATTGTCACTGTAGATTGAGGGTCAGACAATGGCCACACATGATGTATTAAAGGGTCAAGATATGACCTCTCATTCATGTTGGATCCACGGGCCAATTAATGGCTGAGAAGTGTATCATTTTGGGTCAATCTGTGACCACTACTGCTGTTGAAATGGAAAGGGTCAAGATGTGACCACTCATTTCATGTTGGATACATGGGCCAATTCATGGCTGAAAAGTGTATACATTTGGGTCAATCTGTGACCACTACAGTTGAAATTGAAAGGGTCAAGATGTGACCACAATGTTATGTGTTAAACAAGGTGTCAAAGGACAAATTCATGGTAATGTACCATTGGTAGTTACTAAGTAGCCAAACTATAGGCAAGGTGAACATAGAAGCCACAGACCATTAATGTCAGTTTATTGAGTTAGAATTTAGGTCTGATCCTATGTTTAGTCACCTCACCTAATATATTTAGCATGTGAAGCTGGAGGTCAGACCAGATGTCCTAAGTTACCTATAGAACTTAATCCTAGTCTATAGTCACCTCAGCTGCCAGTTAGAAATTAGCCAAGATCACATTTAAAAGAACATATTGTATGTCCTAAGCACCAAAGGCTTAATCGCAATATTAGTCTTCTTTAAATATGCATCTGTAGGATGGAGGCCTACCTCTTAAAGGTATATCTATAGTACCCCCATCATTTATATGTTGTAACATTATCATTTACATACTTTCATTTAATATGTCAAATTACTTCTTATTACATTTGTAGCTTAGCAACAAAACCAACAAAACATTCTTCTTTGTGGTTGAGGCAAAGGGGGAGCAAACATTGCCTATTCTATTGTATGTATATTTACTGTCCTGTATGTGTATTTACTGATGGTGTCACTTAGACGGTACAACAATGGAGGTCGGTCAACAGGACCATTTAGTCACCCCCATTGTTTCACCTGCAATTTTCATTACCTTGTTTCATCACTTAATTGATTTAGCCATGATTTAGTCAATTACTGTTTAAGTTAAGCTGATTGAAGTGTTGGTGTTAACATATCACTCCTGGTGAACCTTGAATCAATCTTTAATGGATGTGTTGATTTATGTACTCAAAATGATTGAAATGTGCACGTTTAATGAACATATGATGAGTAGGAGAGTTTAAAGCATTTAAAAGATAAGCTGCTAACCGCTAAGAATGCGCACTTTGAGGTTAGGAATTGCTGTTTCACTATTGTTTTAGTCAACTATCTCACGGTAACTTTAGCCATATCAATTAAGCATTTGCAATAATTGTATTAAAAGTGCCCGGTTATGACATGTCGCTGGCTTGGCCAATCATTAGGTACAATTTACTTTAGTCATAACCCTTGATAAGGCACATGTTCCTCAACTTTACTGCATATTTGATACCCATAACTGAATGCTAGCGGGTATCATTCAGCTTGTGGGGTTTGGGAGATATGTAAAGTCGAGTAGTCATTTAATCATGAATATTACCATAATTACATATAATGCATTGTTCTATATAACCATATACTTGTCATTTATGTGAATTCTATAACTGAGTATTTTATGTGTATTTCTGTAGTGCTCCCCTGAATGCCATTTAGGAAACAGTGACTTGGAATCTCTTGGGTAAACATTATGTCCTTAATTTAAGCATGGGAAAATCTGGAAACAGTATTTTTGGTTAAAATGGTAAGAGCTAAATGTCTCTTTTACTGGATCTGCTCCTCCAATCTGTTATATAAATATACAATCTGCTTGGCCCTTAAGCCAATTACTCAACCCCTTTGTCCAGCAATCTGTTTGCAAGCTATCTGTACAAAGGGCCCAACATGTAATCCTGCTGGGGTGTTATTCTAAGGGCTGCAACCAAAGAGCCCCCTAATTGTAATCCCCTCAAATTGTTGGGATAACTTCTCACTTTAAAACCACTATGACAACTTCATGAAAGACAGAGCAGATCCAGGAATGTATCACTCCTTCGAGGAATGCTATCTTAAATTGCATTTAACTAATAAATTGGGTAAACCAAATTGGGGACTTTTATGCAAATGGGAATTTAATGCTCTTAAGTTATAACACCTCTGAGAGCCAGTTCATGGGAGATCCACTCACTGTCTTCTAATTTATTCACACTTGTATCAACATAACTGTGATGTCACACATTGTCTTGTCTTGATAGGCCAATGGCCTGACCAATCATTGTTGACCAGCAACACAACAAAACCAGAGTGTTGGCTGGAAATAAACAGTTTCTGACTTTTAATCACACTTACTACTTGTTCTTACTTTAATCCGGATTTACTAAGTCTCAAGGATTCCCCTCCATTTCTGTTATTTAATTGGGAAGCAGTGAATGAGAGGAGTTGTCTTGGCAGGGATAGCCAATGACAACATTTTATATAGGGAATTCATAAATTGACACCAGCAGGTAGACTCAGACATGCTACAAAGTGGCCCACAAGCCAGAGAGAAATCAGTGGGTATTGTGATATTGACTTAGAGGTTTGGATAGACTCAGTCACATGACAAAGCGACCAACGAGTCGAGTTTGAAGTTGGCAGCAAGTAGAATGTTAGAAGTTGACTCGGACACACGACAAAGTGACCAATGATTCGAGATTGAAGTTGGCAGCAAGTTGAATGTTAGAAGTTGACTCGGACACACAATAAAGTGACCAATGATTCGAGTTTGAAGTTGGCAGCAAGTTGAATGTAAGAAGTTGACTCGGACACACGACAAAGTGACCAATGAGCTAGATACAATGCAGTGAGTAATGATTTCGAATTTGAGTTTTGGATAGACTCAGACACATGGCAAAGTGACTCACAAGTTAACTCAGACACACTACAAAGTGACCAATGAGTCTAGGTTGAAGTAAGCAGCAAGTTGGGTGACTTAGACGTAAGAAGTTTACTCGGACACACAACAAAGTGACCATGCAAGGAGTCAAGTTTGAATTGATGTAGTGATGATAGATCAAGCGTGTCAAATTAAATATTGCTAGTTTACTGAAATGTTTACTAAACAATTCCATCATTCCATGCATTAAAATATATGTTTGTCATCAATATGACAGTTTTAGTAAGTAACATGCGAAAAGAATACACATCCCCACCACCCTACCCTGGCAATCTTTGTATATTCGAACTGAATAGGGAAAATGAAGATACAGGCATTATTTCTCTCATGCAGGGGGCAACCTTTTGATTTGCGGGGAGGGTGGATTTTTGTTTGAGAGAAATTGTTTATTTCATGTTAATGGTGACAGTTATGATTTATTTCGAGTGTTGTGACATCATTTCAGAATATTCCTTTTCAAATAGAGCAACAGCTATTATGTTACAGTCCTCGTTATATTTACGTGGAATCTCAACTCTCTTCAATCTATGCTGTTGAAGTGTGATTTCAGAGATGACTCCATTCTCTAGCATTGCAATATATATATATAAATTAACTACAAGCTGTGATGTCATTTTAAACTGGGTCAGGTTCCCTGGCTTCTGGCCAATGTGAATCCACCAAATCTGAATGCCACAGATTCAACACAATGTCAGAGTAAGCCTAATATCAGGGATAGCCCCTGAAACCACATCATCACAGTTTGACAAGAAGTTGACAGTAAAGCTACGCATCACAGTTTCAACATTGATAGCTATATTGAAAAAGACTGTTGATGTGATCCCAATGATCTATCACTTGCAATCACCAGTCTAATCTGAACGAAATGGCAGCTTCATGAGCATTCACAGTAGACAACTTTTATAATCCTCGCAGAGTTGTTTCATTAATCTGCAACTTCACAACTTCAAATTTCAATGGACGTTGCTATAAACAAAAGGCTTTGAACATTTTTTTCAACACATGGATTATGTGATGCATGGTTCTTGTGGCAGTCCATTGGCTGACAGTCTGTGATGTCGAAGTTGCATGGGGTTTTCCAGACCCAAGTTTAACTCTGATACTGTGTTGAAACTGTGACGCTGAGTTGTCAGTGGTGGATCCGTATTGGCTAGTAGTCGCAGATCCTGACCCAGTTTAAAATGACATCACAGTTTGTAGTTAATATACATAAATTGCAATGCTAGAGAATAGTCATCTCTGACATCACACTTCAACAGCAAAGAAAAGAACGTGAGATTCTACGCAAATATAGCGAGGACTATGCTAGTAAGAAATACCAGAAATCATTTGTTTTAAAGCTGCCAAATAAGAATTTATTTATTTCACAAAAATTGTGCAAGAAATTAGAAATTATTCATCTAAAATAGAAACTCAAAGCCACCCGCCCCCTCATTGAAATGAAATGCTGGCCTCTCTTAGTTGTGATTTATATATTATATAGAGTTTGATTTTACAAAAAAGGAATGGAATGTTTCTCCAGTGGACAAAGCATAATCCATATGGCAGTGATTTTTGAAGTATTCTAACATTGAGCACATAAATGTATTCAGAAGTATGATAAGAGATGAATGTGACTTTGCTTTGTGCAGAACTTTAGAAACAGGATCTTTTAAATAACAGCTTGTGCAATTAAAAAAACACTTATTGATACCTTGAGGTTGATATTAAAGCAACTGCCAGTCAGCAAACTCATTCATAGACTGCTTGGATATGATTTAAAGTGTGATTCTCTTCAAAATGAGATTATCATTCACTTTAATTTTCCTGGCAGCTTCCATAGCTGTCTCTTTTGCAGGCAACCACAGTATGTATTTTGTTTTATTTATCGACATATATGTCTAAATTATTATAGATATTCAATAATTATGCACTGTTTGTCTGCATAACATCTAATTGGTATTGAAATTATACACTTTGAGAGTTGAAAATTTGCTTTATTTCTTGAGCTAAAGTATATGTCAACGAAAAATGCATGATTCATGAATCAAGAGGTAACTTCCAAATTAACACATCTTTGTGACTCTCAGAGGATCACTGTTATATTGTTATCTTTCATTGTTATTATCAAATTATTATACTTCACTGAAATAAGTTTTTCCCTCTCATTTTTTTAGAATTTATTTTCGATATTAATGTGGTCTGGCAAATCATCTTTTTAAAAGTCGGTGGAATAGAATACACAACCACTGGCGCTCACCAACATCGGAGGGTGCTATGGCATAGGAACCTTGGGAAGTGTTCCTATATATATCCTCTGCCCTTGGGTGCTGCTCTGTGTCTCCCCTGAGCTGTAATCAGTGGAAGGCTCACCAGAAATCTCCGAACACCAGGGGATCAAGAAGTCATAAAAAATATATTATAATCCATCCGATAACTATGTATCCTTCACCTTTTTTCCTCAGACTGACAGCATGATGTCATCCTGATTCAGGATAGCTATTGGTCTGGCAGCTCTGTCTGATGTGCAGCTGAAGAGCATGACAACATGCTGGCAAGCAAATCAAATTGGCTGATATAATTAGCAATAACAACAGTTAAAGCAAATCCTTAACAGTTTCATGTCTCTGGAATTTTGTTGGTTTTTGTTATTCATTGCACCTGAGTATCCAAACAGTTGTTGGTCAAGTATCAGTTATAGTTTTGGGTTCCTTGTGATTGAGTATGTGGCGATACACTGCATTGGCCTTCAAGCTGGGATTAGACCAGCTGTGAGATTTGGCGAAAGTCTTGTTTGTGTTTTACAGCTACATGTATTCACTAAATTCCTCCCCCAGCTGAGTGAAGTGCATTCAGTTGATGCATGATTATTGAGGACGGATATTGAGATCAGATGTTCTCTGTTACATAAAACCTTCCTCTTCTATTTCCCATCTTCTTCCAATAAAATTCCAAATCAAGCCACCCTGGCATCACATGGCATGCTTTGAGTATCCATTTATGCCATTGACTAAATGATGATGACACTGGAGCCTTCACAATGTTAATTTAGTACAATTTAAGAGCAACTGCTTGATGTCATGTAGCTGACTCTCCCAACCAATGAGAATGTAAATATAGCTTGACATCACCAAAAAAAGCCTTGCATGACATATGGTTTTTCTACTCACACCTCAACTGACCAATAGCCACCAAGTCTCAGCATGACATCAAGCTATCAGTCTGTGAAAAAAAAAATTGAAGGATACATAGTTATTGGATGGATAATAATATATTGAGTAACCATGATTCATAGCACAATAAAATTGTTTGTTACTAGGCATTTTTTAATCTTTTGTATGCTTTTGAATGGTTCCATTAAATTGTTTAGGGCCATTCTCTGATGTATATTTCAACATTTTTTTCCCTGGTTATGAGCCTTTCCATTATGCTTCACTTAAGGTTATGATTATGATTTTTAGAAATAACTAGTGATCATTGTCATTGTAGTTTCCAGTTAAATATGAAGTTATTCTGAATTCCACTAACTATGTTTCAGATTATGATTATGGTCCTGTCGTAGAAGATGGAGGTGAGTTTCTTTGATCAGATAGAAATTGATTGCACTCTTAATATGTGGGACATACAAAACATATTTGCGTACATATTTGGGATCAGACACAATATAGGAACACAGTAGTTATGTTCGAAGTCATCACGAATTCTGGGTGATTATGATTCGTCTCAAGGCTAAAAAATAGCATGTGGCTTACTCACTCATGAGTCCTACGTGTAGGTTATGCCTGGGTCTCACGGCATGTTACGGAGCACTTTTGGCGTCGGCGGGATGGTATTTCCTGGAAATTTGGGTGAATTTGGGTGATTTTGTGACATCCCGCCGACGATTTTTCACATCCCACAGAGGTACTTTTTGTATCCAACAGGGTTCCTAGAAAAGGAGAGAACTCCGCTGTGGATGTCAAAAAGGCATTTTTTCAGTGAGAACGAGTCAAAAAATCTCCAGCGGGATATAAGGACATCCCTTGGGATATTTTTACTTTCCCTGTGGGACATCTGCAAGCCTAGCCGGCAGGGATATGATCTTGCCCCCGCCGATTTACGATCTTATCCCACTGATTTACAATCTTATCCCGCTGATTTAACGTCTAATTCCACCATGATATGCTTTTAATCAATTATATAATCATTATATAAACGTTGAGTGTCGCCGGGTTAGCCATTTTTTTCCTAGAAATAATCTCAAGTTATCCCTCAGGGGTAAAAAGTTTTCCCGTTCTCGCCATGGGATCGGGGCATTATCTGTATTACCTGTGGAACAGAAATTTTGATGGTGATGGTGGGGACCATTGGTTGATTTGACGTGGAATGACCCTTTAGCATGATCCAAGAGCCGCAAGAAGATGGGAAGGAGAACAGGGAGGTTTATCATATGTAACAGAGAACATCTGATCCCATTTCTGCCCTCAATATGCAACAACTGAGTTATTAGTTATTGGATAATAAGTTATTCTAAATTCCACTTTCCTGTTTCAGATTATGACTATCATGGTTATTCGGGAGAAGATCACGGTGAGTTTCTAATGTCAAATAAAACTTGGGCATGGTGTTAAATGGAGTAAAGTTTGCCCATAACTAGATTGGATTGAACCTCAAGTACCACAAAATCTTTGTGAGCATTTACTAACAAAATTATGAAAAAACCTATTGCTTCCAGGAGATGAGCCTTTTGGTCACACATCTACAGAAGGTAATTAAATGATAATGATTAGGGTAATGCTCTTTGAGTCGGACACTTAGAGGGTGTTACCTTGAGTCGGACACTTTTTGTTGGGCTGTATTGACCAATTGAGAGCTCCTATACCTATGTATTTGGAACCATTCTTTAGCTTAAGACCTCTATTATCTGTTCAAAAAGTTTCAGCATGATACAAACAAGTATAGTGGGTTTTTCATGACCCTGAAAATGGGGTAAAAACTCCGTTTTTCACTTTTCTGTTTGATCAGGAATTGAGTATTTTAGTAAATTTTCTCCAGATTGAAAGGTTTTATTCAGGTCTATGGTATTGATTTGACCTCAGATTGTCATTAAAATGGTTAGTACTGAGCTCAATGTATTTTGTGCTCTAATATGGCATATTAATGGATTGGAAGGATCTTAAACAAATGTACTTCAATGCCTTGTAACTGTCCGACTCAAGGTTACCCCTCTCTTTTTTTAAAGTCCCAAAAATAACCCAATACACAGTGTTCCAATTATGCAAATTGTCAATTTTTTAATAGATTTCCGGAAAATGTTCAATTTGATACCCTGGTTAATATAACCTCTTACCCTTTACCCTGGCCAGATATCACTTTCTAAAATGGCTTGAATCCAACTGTCCGACTCAAAGAACATTACCCTATACTTTCAAGATATTACTCTTCGTCATCGTTATAGTTATATGTCCATATGAGGTGATTTTAAATTCCATGTTGCTGTTTCAGTTGACTATCATGATTATTCCGGAGGAGATGGAGGTGGGTTTTTTAAGTCAAATAAGACTTTGAGTGCAGTGTTGATCAGTGCACACGAAAGCATATTAACTTTTGACAGACATTTTGTCTGATGTAGAGAGAGTTCTGGTCAGACAAATTAGCCCTTCTTCAGACCACATAATAAATTTGATTGTTAATTTCTTAAACAGTTGAAAGGCATTTTAATGGAATATTGTTCTTTAGTAGTTAAAGATCGCACTGCAACATTACAATTAAGTTTCTTTAGATCTTATGATAAATTTCAATTTCAGAGAGAATTAGAACTGATTTGGGTTATTTTCTGTTGAGATATTCTGCCAGTAAATTTGTCTGACCTAAACTTGAGGCTGCTCAGACATTTGCAAAAAGTGCCAGTAATGTCTGACGTGGCTGACCATTTTCGCGCGCACTGGTGTTGATTATTGAGTATCAAAGGTTATCTCAAACTCAGGGTAGAAGTTTATAAATTATGTATACCATTTGTCTCATGGTTCCGGTGGCTGATTCAAAACGTAAGGTGAATGGTGAATGGGTCGTCCCATAGTCAATTGACTTGACTGGTCCTTTAGCAGTGTTTAGGTACTCACGAAATACTGTAATAACTGACAAAAAACAGGTAAATAATTCCTGTCTTGAAATTTCATAAGTCGTGAATTCCATGGTAATGGAATCACAGAAAAATCCCAAAAATTACACTTTAATGATGCATTATAAAATTTGTGATTGCAGAAATTAAAGTCTGACATCTTTGAATCTTGTGCTTCCAGGTTATGAACCTGATGATAACACTTCGCCAGAAGGTAAATCAATGATAACTGATCCTATTTTCAACAAATTATTCATCATATCAATAGTTATTAGTAAATGTGATGTTGTTTTAAAGTACACATTGTATTACAGATGATGATGACATAGAAGATAGAGGTGAGTCTATCAGATAAAATAAAAATTTAGTGCATCTTTCTGGAGTAAGTAACAATAAAAATATTGAGAATTAGATAAATAAACAATGTACAATTTGTCCTTTGTTATTACATATTCTGGCCAATTAAGTTTTTACTTGAAAATTGATTCCAGCTTCAACAGCAAGATTCTAGATTGGGAGATTTGGGGGGCAGGGAATTCGAAAAGTGAAGTGACCAAGGGACATGGGGGACATAAACCCCCATCGAGAGTTGACAGGGAACTCAGAATTGAATAAGAAAAGGCGCGAAAGGAAAAGAATTCAAATATTTTGAAAAGGGTCATGGGGACAGAAAGACACAAAACCCCACCAAGAGGGGAAACAGTGCAGCTCAAGGCATACCTCAAGGTGTGTTCCTGGCAAATAAAATTTTAATTCAAACATGTCATGCAATTTCATTAATGGCATTATGTTCACTTTGAACAATATTATACGAGGGGCGTTCAGAAAGTTCACGACTTTTTTTTATATGGACACTTATTTTCAATCTAGAACTATGAATTTTTTACAGGATAATTTGGACATTTTTAAGTCATTCTGTGGTTGCCATGGAAACAGAGAGTCTGGCTAGGTGGAGCAGGTAGTATGGATATCAAGAAAATCAATGAATTGCGGCTGAGAGAGACCTCACTCTGCCACTTGTATTAGTAAGATTGACAATAATTAACACAAGAAATATAATATTACCTTTTAAAAATACTCGCAAGTACTACAAAAGCATTAATTCATACACCTGACGCATTGAAATAAATGTTCCTTGAAACCCTCCAGGAAAAGTTTTTGTGAAAGCATTTTGGTCATCCAAAGCCTTTTCTCCTCCAGTGCCTGAAACTATTGCCCCCAGTGATTAAGGTAAAGGAAAACCAGGTCTTATGTAAAGTGATATGTCAAAGGAAAAGCTGGGTTGGATAATGCTGTCCCTTTAGGTCTCTTGCTCATACCAGTGAATCCATGCTTTGTCATAAGTCCTGATGTAGTTAAGGACTCACATTCTGGCGCCTGAATCGCTCTTGCCAAATTGGCCATGCAGGAGTGCTTTCCCACTTTGGTTCGCTTTAAGAATACGAACATTGGGTATGCTTGAAAGTATATTTAGAAGCTAATATCATATTTCTTGTGTCAAATATTGTCAATCTTACTAATACAAGTGACAGAGAGAAGTCTTTCTCAACCGCAATTCATTGATTTTCTTGATCTCGGTATTACCTGCTCCACCTAGCCAAACTTTCAGTTTCCAAGGCAACCACAGAATGACTTAAAAATGTCCAAATTGTCCAAAATTTTGGAAATCCATTCCAAAACTGCTGCATTTTATCCTGTAAAAAATTCGTAGTTCTAGATTGAAAATAAGTGTCCATATACAAAAAAACCGTGAACTTTCTGAATGCCCCTCGTATAATTAAGAAATTTTTTGAAAATGATTGTTTTTGGTTTCAGGTGATGTAAATGGTGGTACTTCATCTGGAGGTAAGTCTTGATCGCTGCATACAATCTTGTATTAAAACTATTAATAAGCTAAGTAAATATAAGTGACCATGACAACCAAATAGATAAAGACATCTGAAAACGAAGAGGTCATAATTGTCAAATTTGAAATTTGTAATTGTTGTCAAATAGTGTCAAGTTATCGTAGGGTCAGATTGAGGTATATATGTAACGTGAAGCCCATTTCTGCATCTGACATGCCTTGCCCACCAATCACTGCAGAAGTTTCCTATTTGTGAAATTACCAATTAAATGTCTCCAAACCAAAATTATACTTTTAAATAATCATAAAAGCCAAAACGACTATGTTTAAATTACCATTAATTTATTCCAATGTGGCGAGAAAAACTATTTCCCCTATTTTACACTTCATTTGAGTCAGAGGCAGCAGCCGCAGCTCATGATTGAAATTCTGAATTTGACTCTCAGAACTTGTTGATTTTGCTGATTTGCCAATACCAATCATACATGTGTATGCACCGAAATCCTGGCAAATGCAGTATTTCATACGACACTGCCTCCCGAAATAATATTACACATTAACCAAAAGAATTCCAATGGTTTTGCATGACATTGTGTGATCTCATTTCACTTAATATTTCGCCCAAGCCGGCTTTACTGTGATTTAAAATTCTGTGACGAAGGCTAAATCGGCAGTCAATCGAGGGCAAACGGTAGGGGAAACCGGGGCTAGTTATCCCAGGGGCAAGTTGTCACAATGCTGATTACCCAGCTATGGATAGTAGCAGCTGCGTCGCAATTAAATCAATTTTGATATTTTTTAACATGTGAATTTTTTCTGTGATGATATCACAAAAATGTATTGTCTGTCATGCGCTATGTGAAGATTTCTAAAAGTGACAGTTTAAACTAAATTTTTTCTCCATTTTCAAATTTTTTCATCGTCTTCCAATTTGGACAATTTTGGGAGATTAAGGCATTCATTCATAATGGCATTAACCCATAGTGAACAATCTGTCTGTGTTTTCTAAAAGGATCCAGAATATATTCTCTTTTGATTACGAGATATCGGAGTGAATTCATGATTGTGACGAGGATCGGCCGGGGCTAGTTGTCACAACGCTTACATAACTTGGCTATAGGTGGCTGCAGTTGTGTCGCTATTAAATAAATTTCTAGATCTGTCATTTTGTTAAGCTTTTTGTATGATGTGGTTGCCAGAAAGTATAATCTGTCATGTGAGATGTGGACTTTTTAAAAATGACTTTTTCAACAGAAATTTTACAATCATTTCATTGTCCTCCAAATTTGAGAAGCAATTTTCCGGTAGAAATAAGCCCTGATTTATGATGGCATTCATCCAAAGTCCTCGCAAGATGTGTATTTTTGTTTTTTAAAAGCAATACGATGTATTGCAAGCTTAGATTACAGAAAATCTGTCTGGAAATGTTAGATTGGCTATATGAGTGTGACAACTTGCCTCGGCTTGGGGCAAGTTGTCACATTTTTTTCACAAAAATTACTTTGAGTTACAATATGACCTACAAGGAAACACATGGTTGATAAATTAGGACGAAAGCTGAATAAAAACTTTCTCAAGACTTACAAAAATGTTACAGGGTTGGAAGTTTCCAGACAACCTGAACCTAGAGACCTACTCAGTCTCAGATACAGTCAAACTGGAAGCAAAAAAAAATGGTGACAACTAGTCCCAGTCTTCCCTACACTGGGGCAGATTCAGCGACACAAATCATGCGCTGCAATAGTTTGTTGGACTATGTCTGATTAATTGACCAGTTTAATAGGAGGAACTTTTCGGAAAGATCACCCTTTCAGACCCACAAAATATATATTTTATCATCCAATTCGAAGACAGAAGCTTTGATGAACAGATTTGGAAACAGCTTTTGCTCTTTCCGAATGTAGCTAGTTACAGTAACTGAAGTAATACTTTGACTCCTAACTAGAGTCAACTGATCACTTTCTCATCTTTCGCAGGTGCTTCTACATGCGAGGTAAGTGACTTTTGAGGAGATTTGGAATTATGATTATTTACAAAACACATTAAATCACTTAGTATTGCTGTACTAAGTCCTGTTGAACTGTCTCAAGCTGCTTTTCAGGATTTCCAACTTGCAATTAGAAGCTTGTTTTCGAATCCCACCATGGACTCCGGTTGGTTAATATATAAGGCACTTTTGAGCTTTTTTTGGACTGTGCTGCAACGCCCTCAAATGATGCTTTATTAAGGCATAGCTTAGTCAAATACTTGACTACATGACAAGAGACTTGTTATATAGAGTCAAGGAGTTGTTCATTGCAAATGGAGACGAGATTTCTTCTAAAATGTCAAAACAACAACTTCTAATGCTGCTTACATGAAATTAATTAAATACCTCCACTCCTGGGCCATCAAGGCATGTTGTGCAGGTCATTCTCCACAATTTCCGCACATTGTCAATGCTTGGTAAATCCAAATTAAAGAATTACATCCAAATTTCTGGGAGACGTTGAATTTTCTTGACCAAAATAACATGTGAACTTCTTTTGACTGCTGACAAACACTGTCTAATATACATATTAAGAGGATTAAAAACGTCCAGTGCCTCGTTGCATGTTGTTTGATGTTTGTCATTGTTTTGGGTATTTAAAATTTCAATGTTGTTCATAGCATGTGATTGCTATTCACAGTAACTGATTGAGGTAATCACTTTTCAGTTTTCAGTAATCCCAACTCTGTCTTATCCGCTGTGAATAATTTCGTGCTTCAATTTCATTGGTAGGCATTCATGCACAGCAATCATCCTTTTTTTTTGACTGACTGGGACCACAAATGCTCATCCCAGATCGCATTTTCTTAAGGTCTGACACTGGGACCAAAGTAATAGGCATATTTACTTCATTTGTTGTAACAGAGAGGGTGGCTGATTTAAAAAATAGTAAATAAATAAACAGATGGCTTGAATTGATCGATTTCCCTATTGTTCACAAATATAGATAGATAGATAGATAGATAGATAGGTAGATAGATAGATAGATAGATAGGTAGATAGGTAGATAGATAGATAGATAGATGGTTGATTGAGACTTAACATCCTGTATTTATTCACTTGGTAGGCTTATTAGGACGGGAGGAGGACACAGCAATGAGGCAAAGGATAACTGAAACAGCTGTCCAACATAGGCTCAAGAGCTGCATTCGAACCCTGGACCCAGTGATTCATGATTGGTTAATTAATGATTGATCGATTGATTGATCGATTGGTTGATTGATTGCTTATGATTATATACAAGTTATGCTAGCGTCTCACGAGAGTGGTTAAGTGACGGCGAACTTGTAGAGGTGCCAGGAACTTCAGTTTCGCCAACTTTCGGCGTTTCAAGCCATTTTTGGACAATTATATAATCAATTAAAGGTTATTCATCGTCGTAGATTGATCCTAGGACGATGAGGCACTCGTTTTCTAAGCCGAATCGCTCGTAATTACGGACGAGGCAAGAAGAGACTTGTGTCGGCGAGTTGTCAGGAGCCTCGGCGCAGTTCCATTGCTTCAATGTTAAACTAGATTCGCCCAAGGAGTCTCTTTCTTCGCCCTAGCATGCTCTTGCTTCGCCCTAGCATCCTCTTACTTCGTCCTAATCTTCAATTACGCCCAAGCAAATACCTGTTACGGTGAAGCAAGTAGCTGTTTCGGCGTTTCAACAGCCTGTTTGCGTCGGCGAGTTGTTCTCTTTTTTCGCCGAAGTTCCATTGACTCAATGATAAGTAGCCTCGCCCAAGCACTCTCTAGCTTCGCCCAACCTGCCTCTTACTTCGCCCAAGCTGTCTCTACCTTCGCCCAATCATTTTGGGGGTCTTTCTGGTCTTTTGCATCGTGGCTTCTTCCTTCGTAAAGATTCAACCGGTTGAATCTTTCGTGAAGCAAGTTCTTGCTTCACTAACCTGTCACGTGACTTCTAGGAACTTTTGGCGAGGAAGTTTAAGAAGCGCCGTAGACGAAAATATCGTCGCCGAATTGTTGAATGTAGTTTAAAAACCTCCCTCTTTCCTGGAAAAGCAAGAAGCGACGCGACAAGAACCCTCTGTTACGTCTCCGTGTGATCTAGGCATAATATGCACACGTTTCAGTTTTGCAGCAACAGCATGCAATTGGCTGTTTTGCTGTGTTGTTTGTAGTTTGCCTGCTTTGTTGTTTGTCAGCTTTGCTGTTTAAAACACTTATTACATATTCTGATTATTATAAATCCCAGAATGCCCTATAGCTTGGTAATTTAATCAACAAGGCCACCATTTTAAGAGGACGTTCTATGGACTCACGGTCTTAAATTCATGGATTTTGACAGCTTAAGCTCGAAATGAAAGACAGATTTTGGATACAAAGCTAAAGACCATCTACAAAAGGTAGGGCATATTTTCACAGCTTGACAGGCCAATTTTTATAGTTTAAACAGGCCTAGAAATGCCGCAACAAATCTGATGCGGAAATTTCGACCTGTATTGTATTTGGATTCTGCTAGACTAGCATAGCTAGGGTTTTTCTCTGGGGGGGGGGGGAAATGACCCTGAATTTCCCAAAAAAGCAATCGGCAGCCCGGCGTGCCGCATATGCATGACACGGTTTTTTTGATATTGATAAACTTTACTGAACTCTCAAACAAAGCATATAAAACACTGAAAACCCTATGATGACGCTGCTAAGCAATTCCCAAAAAGAAGCGATAAAGAGAACGAAGTGTTAGAAATTTGCTGGTATGTACCACATAACAAAATTATTCAGGTGCTCCATAGTACAGGGTGTCTGTCTCGTAGACACCCTGTACTAAAAATTGTGTTGACTACTTTTTTTTCTGTAAACACTGTCTACAGAAAAAAAGGACAGTCAACAGGATTTGATTTGTTTACAGTTCATTCAATGTAATAGACACCCTGTACTAAATTGCGTGGACTGTACCTTTTTTCTGTAGACACTGTCTACAGAAAAAAAGGACAGTCAACACAATTTGATTTGTTTACAGTTCATTGTGTGCCCAGCATCATTATTCAAGAAAACATGATTTGTATATGAACAGAATAATCAGAAGAGTCAAATTACCCAATATTCGCACCCCTTGCAGTGGTAACTTTCTGCAGATGAGACCAAAATGACGTGAAAACATGTTTGATGCACTCCGCCAACATTTTGCCCCATGTAGACATGATGGAGGCCTTTCAACTTAACTGCGAGGGTTGGGATAACTTGATGGATTCTACCTTCAAAGTTGCCCATACCGAGTAATTAACTGGGTCCAGCTCAGGAGACAAGGGGTGACACTCTTCCTTACTCATCAGATTTGTTCTGAGGCACTCCTGAGTCTTCTATGCAGTACGAACGGATGCTCCACCTTTTTGGAAGATGGTTCTGCCAACAAAAAAGTTTCTTGTTTGATGCCACGACATCACAAATTCTATCAGAATGTTATTATAAACATTTGCATTGATTCTGGCACTCTGATCAATGGCTATTTGAGGCATTTTTGAGATTTTCTTGTCATCAGAAACTCCACGTCGAAGACCAAGTGTTAGGTCCCTAATTTGAATTATTGGCAGCTGGAGCATCAGCAAATGTCCCACTACTCATAATGATTCATTCCTTCTCTTACAAGCACCATAAATGGTGAAAAATCTGTCATCAACAAAGGAAGACAGGATGACAGTAGTCAGCTTGAAGCAACGCAAGCACTTTCACATATAATGCTTCCGTTTTGCCTATAGTAGTGATCTAATTCACAAATAGACATGCTTTCAATAGATCTAATATGGCTGACTGTCAAATCCACTCTTATGTCAGACTTATCAAATTCTGAACTAATATAAGTACAAAAAAGAAGACAAGTGACTGTCCTCCTTTTCTGTAGACACCCTGTAAACAGAGACATCCTTAAAATAGTTGTTGCCATTTTGTAAAGAAAACACTAAAATGTGCCCATTTATTGCGTTTTCAATTTTTTTTCAACAGTGTGACTATGATCAGAAAAATAAGTCTTGAAATTTTTTTGTTTGATTTCATCATGCAGTGCCTAATCAATTTTGCTATTGATTTCTAATTAAACATTTGACATGTTTTTCTCCATCATCAGCTTTTTTGCGCCATTCCACTAAGTTGAATCTGTATTTTAGTCTCTTCAAAAGTTTCACGGACACCTTCATTCTAAGACATCTGTGTGTTTGGTATTGACCAAAATATATGCCTGTTACTCAAGCCCTCATTTGTAAGATCATTCTGGATGTTGGGCAATACATCATGCAGATGAAGTGTAGGCCATGCGGACCAAATAAAATTTAGATAGCCTTAATAAACACTCGAATTTTCATTCTCGATCTCATATAGCATGTACTCATACAGCATCTGAAACGTGTTCTTTTTTTATTACATTTTGTCAAGTTGTGGTCTTATGGATTGTTACTTCAGATAATGTCAGCATGAATTTCAACAGGATTTCTATATAAAGCAAAAGTATATGTCTTTCCTCCTCCTTTTCTTTCCTCTTTTTCTGTCCTCTTTTCCCTTTTGCTTTCCCTTTTCCCTAATATTTCCCATTTCGGCTATTCTATATTTTCCCCCATTTCCCTATTTTAATCCCTATTTCCTCATATTTCGCCCAAAAAGTTGACTGCCCCCTCCTCCCACTAACTACGCCACTGCTTAATTAAAGGCATTAATGCAGTTTTCTTCAAGATTTTCAGCATCAAGCATTTCAGAAATATATTAAGGAAAAAAATTTTTGGGGAAAGCGGGGTGTCACTATACTTTTTAATAGGGGAAAATGCTATTTCTTGCTTAAAATCTGATGTTCGAGGGATGAATTTTAACACAAAAAAAAGTGCTAATGAGGTGTCAAATGAAAGCAGAGAAATACACGTATTGCTATATGATTCTGCTGGCACATTTTGGTCTGTGTACTTTTTTCTTTGGCATTAAATAAGCCAAAAAGGACCCAGTTTCCAATATAAACCCTATGGAAAAGGCAAAAAAAATTAAAAAATGTGCCTCCAGAATCACATATATAGTACTACCATTACTATTTTGGCGTTTCAAACAGAATTATCAGAACAGTGACAAAAATCCTGATTTTTTCTGCTTTATAGATTAATAGTAAAGACACTTTTTTCATAAATTTCCTCTATTTTCCAATTAAAATTTTCAAATTAAATTTTCAAATTAAAATGTATTGAATTATATCTAAAACTTTACTATAATTGTATGTATACCCTGAGTATGAATAAACATAATAATGATAAGGTAAAAGTAAGGGGTAAAGTTATTCAAACTATATACCTACCAGCGTATATCTTTTTAAAAATTGATACCAGCTAATTGGTAACGGTCCTCTTTAATTTCATGCCTCATTGAATAACATAGGAGGCATAGCCCCTGAATACGGAGTTAGAATACGCAATGAAATAGTAAAGGAGAAGGCCATTTTTCAGGCTTTAGAAAGTTCGGGCCATTTTTTAAAATAACCTCAAACAATATGAAAAAAATTACGTGATGAACCCCCCCCCCCCCACTCCTCTTTAAATATTTTGTTTACATATTTTTTTCTCGAAACTCTATTTTGGATCATTTGGAGCTATTTGAATAAATGTTGTCTTTGGAAGTTGATTAGTATCTGTCCACCTTAAACGGTTTCCCGCAATTAAATTGAATAGAGATGACAACTGTCACACTGAGTTGAAAGTTTGAAACTGACATCAAACTTTAACTGCATAGAAAAGAACTTGGATTCACGTAAATAAGACAAGGACAGTTTTGAATTTGACTATACATATCTAAATCCAGTAACACATAACCTATATATATATACATACATTTTTTGCAGGATCTCAACTGTGGACCCACTGAAAAATGCATCAATGTTCGAGCCAGATGCGGTTTGGTTCCTTGTAAACGGAGAGTTCCATACTGTCAGCCAACCTGCAATGTAAGATTTATTATTATAATACGACATTGATGTTTTGTCTTGTGATAATCATGAGAAATTGCAAAAAACATAACTCCTGGAGTCTCTCATGAATCGTTTTATTGTGATTGGTTGACCATACTATGCAGCTGGGTGCAAGAGTAGTGAAGGTTCCCACTAGCTCAGCTGAAGGTCTTTGCCTGCATGGGTTCGAACCCCTGATTGGAAACCGGAACTTTCAGTGGATTTCAAGAGCAGAATCACAGACAGATGTCGTTAAGATGAACCTTTAAGTGGTGGCCCCTTGTATCAGTGTCACTGTCTATACTGGGCAACCAAAAGATCCCTCAAATGGTGTAAATATGCAACATGTTGAGGACTCCCACTCTCTCTCCGATCTCATCAATCAATTGGCGGGTGCGCCCAAGACTGGGCTGCACTTACCATATCTATCTATCTGTCTACTATATATATTACTTTGAGCAGTGACATACTGTACTCCCAAATAAGTTTCTTATCAAATGCTTAAATTTCGTATGCCCTACATTTCTGTACTATTCTTTGCCTTGACGCATCCAAGCCCACTCTTCCCTGCTCCAGTTGAAAAAATCATATATCTATATGCCAATACCTGTTTTTGAAAAAAAAACTACATTCTTCTGTTAGCTTAATGGTCGGTCTCATTTGAACTAAATGAGCAATGACAGCTGAAGACAGTTCAGAAGTAGATTTTTTTGTCAGCCTAACAGCCTCATTTTCAGCCTGAGGTGAATTTGCATGTAAGTGATCCAATCTTAGTAGTGTGCCTATATATTGTAATTTTTGGCATAAACCCACTTTGCACTACAATATGTGGGGTACTATATCATACATGTATGAACTTATATGGCAATGACTTGATATTTTTAGCATATGACTAAACTAACATTAACTTTGTACACTTCTTAGGGTTTTGAATGCCCACCTGATGCAGAATGCACACTGCGAACACCCCAGAATCGAATTGGTTGTCCAAGAAACATCTTTAGTGTTAATTGTGTAAAACCACTTTGCAAAAAGAAACCATCCTGCGAGGTAAACTAATTTTCTGCACAATACTTTTAAAAGTTGGAATAATGTCTTAGAATCAGGAGAAAGGTTGTTATTCAGTTGGTAATGAATTTTTCTGTTAATAGGTTTTTTGTCCATTTAGACAGGCAACGATGGCTTCAGACGGATGGAAATGATATGATCTATTTTCAGGGTGAGGAAAGCAATTTAGATGAAATGCATTGCTGTGTGTTCCAATTATTATGTGCTTTTCCAAAAACTTACATAATAATTGAGACACCCCAAAATTTAGTTATATTGGATAATCCTCGAAAACAAAATTCACTCAATGGCACATATACATGTATCTCCAATGAGTGTTATTTCATTTGGAGTAATCATGAAAGAGTGTGGTTGCAAAATAATTGGAAAACGTGAATAGTTAATAATATTGTATTGCAATGACCCAATAATAAATCAAATGACTGCAAGTGGTATCAAAATTGACATTCCAGCTGAGGGAGTTCCAACAATTCACTGCTGTCTGAGCTGCTGTTTATAAGAATGAAATTTCAGAAGCGTGAACTAAGAATGGGCAGATTTCACAAAAAGTGATCTCAGAGGGTACCTTAAACTTTCTGACCCTTTTGTTATCTCTCTGTTGCTTCCCGAAACAAGTAAACCTATTACTAAGTACGTCTGTGAGCTAATGAATAAATATCATTAATATAATCCTCAAATATGTAGCTTTTTGCTCTTAAAAACATATTCTTTTTATCCCTCATGAGGACAATTTTGGACGACCAAACTTACTGGTGATCAGACATGCTTACTTTGGCACTCTGTGGAATCTGCTAAAACCAATTCAGGAAAATAGAACGATACACTGTAGGTTATGGTAAAAAAACATCTTGAAAATAATTTTGGATAAATTTTTAATTGTGTTGGTTATAGGGTCATTCCACGTCAATTCAACAAATTTCCAGAAATCTTCCCCCTGGACCCCCTCAGATTTCTCTGAAAAAATTCCGAGACAAACCCATAATAGTTTAAAGGTTGTGTGCCAAATTTAAGCTCATTATCTCGTATAGGTTTTCTTAGAAAAAATATTAAAGGAGACAAGGTTAGGGTTTTTTTTTGCACAGATTTAAGAAGCGTCGGATGAAACCGCTTTTCAAATGTAAATATCTTCAGATTCTAGGAAGTTACCATCTTAATTGTCACTAGAAATCTTATCTGGGGTAATTAAAGTGGATTGAAGCCATTTTTAGGAATATCCTACTTCTGACATTCTTTCTAAAGGCATTAAAAATGGCTGACCCATTTGGCAAACATTTTTGTGACAGCATTTTCTGATCATTCGTTCTCCTAAACTATAGTACTAGAATCTTCAAATCTAGGATTTGTGATATACTACAGTGCTGTAAGAGAGTATGATCAAAAGAGGGCGCATCAATCCCATAGTTCCTTAGAAAAACGGCCTCAAAGCCAGACAAAAACGTTTATTTTGATTTTCAAAGCTCAATTGCAAAAATATGACACTAGTTTTAGAGAAATCTGAGGGAATCGAGTGGGGGGCATTTGTTGAATTGACATGGAATGACCCTATAATAAAACTTGAAAAATATAAAAAAAGACTGCTAATATAACTTGATTCCGTCACAGGACACTGAGGTTACATTATAAACTTTTTCATGCGGATTTTTCTATGTTCTTGCTACTTAGTCAATTTAAAATGTGAAATTTTGAAATTTTATTAAGAAACATGTCTTATTTGCCTATATACATCACGAAAAACATAAACGACTGGGAGTGGTACCTGTTTTTTTATTGCTTATGTAACTGCAATTCATAGTGTTACATTAGCAAAATTTGTCTATATAAATAATGCTAACGAACACATGACTCGATCTCAAATTTTTTCTGAACTGAAAGCCAGGTCTCCCAGCAGCAGGCCTGGGGTGGTACCCTGCTGGTGATTTCATTTATATTGCAGTAGGACAAAAAAAATCCATCCTCCATAATTTAACTTTGTTACATTAGCACAGGGCCATATTTTTAGTTACCCTGATCTACCAATCCAACAGGAAACAGTGTTTACCCATGATTGTATCTAATGGATTGACACAATAAAAGACTTAGATTTCAGCATTTTTTTTGTCCTGCCATCTATCCTTAGAAAAAACACCTAGAGAAAATCTGAAAAGCTACAATTCAATTATGTATGGCCATATCAGTATTGTGCTAATGTAACTTGTGGTAAGTCATTTGGCAGCTTTTTGTGAAATCTGCCAAAGACCTTTTAGTGAATGCTATTATTGAGATTGGGCTACAAAAAAGGATGAACATTACATGTTACATACAATGAAACATAGACTATTCTTGGAAAAGTTATTGTACAGTTGTCTATCAAAATGACATGCCATGTTTGCCGATGGACCATTGAGTTTAGAATGAAAATGATATGTTTATTTTTTTTATACTTGCATACAGAACAGATAAAATTATTATATATGAAGTAATGCAATCTCAAATCTTTTTAGGGTTTTTCATGTCCATCAGGTCAACAGTGTGAAGTAGTCCGAGCTCAATGAAAAATCGCCCCTCCCAGATCATGTTCACTAAAACGTATTTGTGTACCCACGGCGCCAGGAACTTGCAAAGTAGGTGAAATATATGTCCAGTTTATTGTTCTGCCATTCTAAACTATCAACTATACATATTAGTGGCATGTTGCATATGTAATTGAGAATTGTTGAATTCTATGAGGAACGAGTGGAGTGCTGTTTGTTTTTAGACATTTTGCAACAAGACATGATAACAACATTTGTCTTATAATGGAAATGAGCTCCACTATTTGTGATAGTCCGTCATGTAAATAAGTATGTTCATTAATTTCTGTGTTAGATGTACCATTATTCCAGTAAGGTTGAGTAAATGAAAGAAAAAAAAATCCTAGAACCACAAAAAGTAATACAAATATCTTTGCACCAGAGAATATTTGAAAGTTACATCTTATACAGCCATTTAAACAGGAAAATAATTTCTTCACATTGTGGATATAAACATTTATGCATTTTCCTGTCAGGGTGTTAACTGTGGACCCAGCAAAAGATGCATCCTTGTTCAAATCAGATGTGATTTCATTCCTTGCAAATATCAAATACCATACTGTCAGCCAACCTGTGAGGTGAGTTTGATGGTTTTGTTAACACTTTGTCAAGATTATGTTTTGAAATAACAATGAGGATTTATAAAAAGTTTCCAATGCAAAACCTTGTTGGCATTATTATATTATGCCATTTCTTGCTGAAACTTGCCAGACTATTTTAAAGTACCACAAAGATGAAGTAACTTGAAATTTGGCAGATGGATACAGCTTTTTAATTTTTCTGAACTAAGGTATTGCCATTTTAAAAAATTTCCGTCCACCAGATTACTTGAGTAAATCATGAATAATACGCCACACATTTAGTAAACACAGTGCAGTGCATAATTGTCCTAAATTAAGAGTGTTTGTATAATTTACCAGTGTGATGGAACTGTAACAACGACATAAGCAACAAGGGCTGAAGTTAAGTTTCTGGAAGCCTGACAGTTGCCCTACCGAGTTCATTTTCAGCACTTCAGAGTTCAGTGTCAGCCAATAGTAAAAATATACATGTAATCAACTTTGATGTGTCCATATTGGCATTTCTGGTCTAAAACTATTTTGCATGTACAATATTCATTGTGTTATATTATACTTGTTACAGCATTAACATGACATTATTTTTGTGTGCAACTAAACAAACATTTATACATTGCTTAGGGTTTCCGATGCCCATCTGGTACAGAATGCACTCTGCGAACACCCCGCAATCGCATTGGTTGTCCGAGAAACATCATTGGTTTTGCATGTGTGGAAGCATTTTGCAAGAAGAAACCTTCCTGCAGGGTAAACTCATATCATTTTAACATTGCAAAACACTTTAAGTTGGAATAATGTTTTAGACCCAGGAGAGACTGAAGAAGTGTAATTGTTCAATTGCTAACAAATTTTCTGTGAATTGATGTTTTCAGATATATGGAAATTGCGTCACTGATATGATCTTTTTTCAGGGTGAGCTCAAGACAATGACATGTCATCATTAGTCACTGTTCCAATAAAATATTATGTACTTTTGCAACGCATTACACGGTAATTGGGAACTCCCAAAGCGTGTTATGTAGCATAACTCCTCACTGAATTAACACAATTGGACAAAATTGACTGTCGTATTGGGTCCATGGCACATATATTGTGACATGAAAATGTCATTTTCTGACATCATCAAAAAGTGTGGTTGCATTAATATTATAGACGTTGTGTATAGTTGATAAAATTTGATTGCACTGATTCAATTAAATTCTAATTCGAGTATCTGCAAGCGAATCAAAATTAAAATGCCAGCTGAGGGAGTTCTGACAATTCGCTGCTGTTTACGCAGCTGTTTTTGAGCGAACTATCTTGGAACCGTGAACAAGGAAACACCTCGTGGTGAATGCTATTATTCAAATTGAACTACAAAATTGGATGACCAGTACTTATTAAAATGATATATACCCTGCAGGCCAAAAGTTTGAAAACAGTAAGTTGCTTGTTACAGGATTGGTGAACCATAAATTAGCTTGTGGGTGCATGGATTATTATCTGATCAGATGGAAGTATATCATAATAGGAAGAAGAGTGATAGCAGATGTAGGTTCTGTCTGAACTTCATTCAATTTCATTTGTTACTTTAAAAAATGCAGCAGTTGGACATGCATCTCAATTAAATAGCAAGGGACAAGGCTTACTCACTTTGAGCAATCCTGGAAATTTAATGATTTTCACACATGTACATCTTAATTATCGTCGTCATCAAATACAGGTCCATTTCAATATGCCACCAGAAGAATCTTAGCACCCAGGTGCAATTTTTTGTATCACTGATGCAATGGTGAACAGCATACTGTTTCCAAACTTTTGACTGGCAGTGTGCAATGTATCCTTAACAAATATAACTTGGAAAAGTAAACATTTTTATTTTTGGAATCTCGCATCATGAAAAGGTAATGACTACATAAGTAAAATAATGTAATATCTGATTATTTTTAGGGTTTTCCATGTCCATCTGGTGAACAGTGCAAGGTCATCCATGCTCGTTGCAAAATCGCCCCTCCCAGATCATGTGCGCTAAAACGTACTTGTGTACCCAAGGTGCCAGCAACTTGCGAAGTAGGTGAAACTATTTGTCCACCTATTTTTCCAGCCATTCTTAAATATCAACTAGAGACAGCGACATGATGCATAAGTTTTGGTTGCTTTATTTTACGAGTGGAGTACTTTTTTTTTAAACATTTGCAACATGACATGATAATGACATTTATTATACAATGCACTTTTTTGAGGTTAACTATTCATGATTCGTGCTTCATGTAAATGAATACATTCATAATATATTTTCAAAAAAGGAACCTTGGCAAAAACTCCAATTAATTTTGTTAATTTCTGCAGGCCTATTAGACATGCCATTAAAGATTATTTCACTTTTGTAGACAAAAGTGGTAGAAAATGCATAACTTTTCCTGCAATTTTCATTGGTTAAGAGAAGGTATCATGATGCATAAGTTTTGGTTGCTTTATTTTACGAGTGGAGTACTTTTGTTTTAACATTTGCAACATGACGTGATAATGACATTTATTATACAATGCATCATTTCTCTCCTGAAAAGTGACATAGCGTTTTACATGGGTGACCACTTACGGCATTCTAATCCATTGATCTCCTAACTGAGGTTAATTCATGATTGACCATATGGCCAAGGCACAGATTAACAGCTTCAGGTGTTTTCAACAGCCAGTTCACTTCACAGCTTTAATGCTTCCTTTGTATTTGACCACTTCTGGTTCAGTTTTGTTTAAGTCACAGAACAATGACAAACAACAAGTTACTCACAATGGGATGATAAGCTTTGATTGGAATTAAGATGAACAATTTTTTTAAATTAATTTTATTAATGATATCTGTATGATACATCAGTGGGTGACCATCAGTTTTACAGGAGAGGGGGGGGGGGATTCAACAGAAAATAATATTTATTTTCTGTATTATAATAAAAAATAATATTTATTTTCTGTATTATAATAAAAAATAATATTTATTTTCTGGTAATGGTGACATAATTATTTATTTCAAGGTGTCCAAATCACAAATTTTCATTTCAAAATCCAACAACACCCTCTCAAGAAAAACACCCACCAGAAAAATTTATTTTAAGACTGCCCAGAATGTTAGAAACAATTAAATTACCTCATGGCAGGATACATCTTCTACACCCTCACAGTGGTGTTCCTATTGGGATGCATTGGGGGGCATGTGCCCCCTAGGTGCCCCCCCCCCATATGAAGTTTTCAACCTTGGCTAAAATATATATGTATTTTTGGATCATTTACAACTATTTTGAATTAATTTTATCTTTGAAAGTTGATAAGTATCTGGCAGCCTTAAATGGTTTTCTTGAAGATCACTGAAGAATTCTATTCCTCATTAGAGTAATATGTTCCCACCATTTATTGCCATTCAAGAGAATAGAGATGACAATTGTGACACTGAGTTGAAACTGACATCACACTTCAACAGCATAGAAAAGAACCTGGATTCACGTAATGAAGACAATGACAGTGTTGAATTTGACTACATATTTCAATTCAGTAACATATATATATTAATAGTACATACATTTTCCTGCAGGATCTAAACTGTGGACCTACTGAAAGATGCATCGATGTTCGAATCAGATGCGGTTCGGTTCCTTGTAAAGAGACTGTTCCTTACTGTCAGCCAACATGTAATGTAAGATTTATTATTTTAATACAACATGTCTTGTAATAATTACGATAATTTGAAAAAAATGTAACTCATAGACGCTAGAGTCTCTCGTGAATCTTTTTTTGTGATTGGTTGACCATTTTATGCAGCTGGGAGGCAGAGTAGTGAAGGTTCCTGCTAGCTCGGCTGAATGTCTTAACCTGTATACATGTATGTACTAACAAAGCGAAGAAAAGGTATTTTTACCATACACTGTATGACTAAACTAATATTAATGTTATACACTTCTTAGGGTTTCGAATGCCCACCTGATGCAGAATGCACTCTTTCGACACCCCGAAATCGAATTGGTTGTCCAAGAAACCTCTTTGGTGTTGACCGTGTTGTATGTGTAAAGGCATTTTGCAAGAAGAAACCATCCTGCGAGGTAAACTGATATTCAAAAATTACACAATGCTTTAATTAGAGTCAGGAGAAAGGTTGTTATTCAATTGGTAATGAATTTTCTGTGAATAGATTTTTCTCCATTTAGTCAGGCAACGATGGCTTCAAATGGATGTAAGTGATATGATCTATTTTCGGGGTGAGGAAAGCAATTTAGATTTAATGCATTGCTCTGTGTTCCAATTATTATTAGCTTTTCCAACAACCTACATAATAATTGAGACACCTCAAAATTTGGTTACGCAGGATAACTCCTCAAAACAAAATTGACTCAATGGCACATATGTCGTAACATGAAAAGTATCTCCAATGGGTGCTATATCATTTGGAGTAATCATGAAAGAGCGTGGTTGCAAAATAATTGGAAGCGTGAATAGCTAATAATATTGTATTGCAATGACCCAATAATAATTCAAATGACCGCAAGTGGTATAAAAATTTACATGGATGAACATTACATGTTACAATGAAACATAGACTATTCTTGGGAAAGTAATTGTTAATTTTTTTAATACTTGCATTCTGAACAGATAATAATTATATATGAATTAATGCAATCTCAAATCTTTGTAGGGTTTTTCATGTCCATCAGGTCAGCAGTGTGAAGTCGTCCGAGCTCAATGCAGAATCGCCCCACCCAGATCATGTGCACTAAAACGTATTTGTGTACCCACGGCACCAGGAACTTGCGAAGTAGGTGAAAATATATGTCCACTTTATTGTTCTGCCATTATAAACTATCAACTAACTTAGAAGCATGTTGCATACAAGTAATTGAGTATATTTTAATTCTATGAGTCACGAGTGGAGTACTGTTTGTTTTTAGACATTTCGCAACAAGACATAATTATTATTATAACGGTATTGGTCTGTAATGGAAATGAGCTCCACTATTTGTTATAGTCCTTCATGTAAATAAGTATGTTCATAAAATTTTTCTTTTAAAGGATCCTATTAATTTTGTAAATCAAAAACACTTTCTTCTGAATTTCTTTAATTTGAATCTTGCATTCTGAGCTGATATGGATGGAAGCTATTGTGTAAAAATTTCAGCAAAATCAATTAATATTTAGAGGTGGCACAAAGCCGTTGAAGTTTAACATGCGACTGCCCATCGGCAGACCTCAAAATCATCAGTGTTTGCAAATCTCGCAATAATGGCATATCATTTTGATCAAGTAACCTATTTTTTAGCATGTCCAGGGTGCCCAATCTAGTCCTGATAATCTTACTGACTTACAAAGTTTTGTAACAGGTCGGCATAGATATTACATAGGTTAATTATCAAGCCTTTTTTCATAAAAACAGGCAAATATTTCACTTACTATGAATAATAAATAAAAGATAACAACCAGATATTACTTTGCCATGCTAGTTTTATCATATACTAAAAATTCTGGAAAAAATATTCACTTCTAAGAAAGATCGGGGAAATTGATCAATTTTTCAGTTGTGCGAATGAGGAATTACATTGTAAACTTCTAGGGCTTTGTCCCGCATCTAAATATTAACCGATTTGGCTGAAATTTTGCATGTTTGCTTTTCTTATGTGGTCATCAGTTTCCGCTTTCAAATTGGGGGTAGTAGGAGATTTGATTTTTCCCATTGAAATGTGGACCACCCTAATATACATTAAGGTAAAGTAAATACAAGAAAAAAAAATCTAGAACCACAGAAAATAATACAAATATGTTTCCACCAGGGAATAAGTTGCATCTTACACAGCCATTTAAACAGGAAAATAATTTCTTCTGGAAGTCAGATTGTATCCACAGTTTGAATATATATATTTATGCATTTTCCTTTTAGGGTATTAACTGTGCACCCAGCAAAAGATGTATCCTTGTTCAAATCAGATGTGATTTCATTCCTTGCAAACATAGAATACCATACTGTCAACCAACCTGTGAGGTGAGTTTTATTGTTATGTTAACACCATGTCAAGGTGATGGTTTGAAATAATAATGAGGATTTATGAAAAGTTTCCAATGAAAAATCTTGTTGGTATTATTATATTATGCCAATTCTTGCTGAAACTTGCTAGACTATTTAAAAGTACCACAAAGATAAAGTGATTTGAAATTTTGCAGATGGATATGGCTTTGAATTTTCTTAATTAACTAAGGTATAATTATATTGATTAGCTTTTTTTTTTAAATTTCCATCCACCAGATTACTTGAGTAAGTCATGAATAATACGTCACACATTTAGTAATCACAGTGCAGTGCTTAATGTCCCCTATTGCAAGTATTTGTATAATTTACCAATGTGATGGAACTATAACAGTGAAATGAGCAACAAGGCTGAAGGAGTTCATTGTCAGCCAATGGTAAAAATATACATATAAATCAACCTTGCAGTGCCCAAATTAGCACTTCTGGCATAAACATATTTTGCATGTACGTACAATATATGCATTTTATTATATTTTACTTGTTAAAGCAATAACATGACATTATTTTTGTGTGCAACTAAACAAACATTTATACATTTCTTAGGGTTTCCGATGCCCATCTGGTACAGAATGCACACTGCGAACACCCCGCAATCGCACTGGTTGTCCAAGAAACATCATTGGTTTTGCATGTGTGGAAGCATTTTGCAAGAAGAAACCTTCCTGCAGGGTAAACTCATATCATTTTAACATTGCAAAACACTTTAAGTTGGAATAATGTTTTAGACCCAGGAGAGAACAAAGAAGTGTAATTGTTCAATTGCTAACGAATTTTCTGTGAATTGATGTTTTCAGATATATGGAAATTGTGTCACTTATATGATCTTTTTTCAGGGTGAGCTCAGCACAATGACATGTCATGCATTAGTCACGGTTCCACTAAAATATCATGTACTTTGCAATGCATTACGTAGTAATTGGGAACTCCCCAAGCGTGTTATGTAGCATAACTCCCCACTGAATTAACACAATTGGACAAAATTGACAGTCGTATTGGGTCCATGGCACATATATTGTCACATGAAAATATCATTTTCTGACATCATCAAAAAGTGTAGTTGCATTAAAATTATAGACGTTGTGTATAGTTGATAAAATTTGATTGCACTGATTCAATTAAATTCTAATTCGAGTGACTACAAGCGAATCAAAATTAACATGCAAGCTGAGGGAGTTCCGGTAATTCGTTGCTGTCTACGCTGCTGTTTTTGAGCAAACTATCTTGGAACCGTGAACAAAGAAACATCTCTTGGTGAATCCTATTATTCAAATTGGCTACAAAATTGGATGAGCTGTGTTTTTACAATGAAATATAAACTGCAGGCCAAAAGTTTGGAAACAGTAAGTTGCTTGTTACAGGATTGGTGAACCACAAATTAGGTTATGGGTGCATGGTTTATTATCTGATCAGATGGAAATATATCATAATAGGAAGAGGGATAGCAGACGCAGGTTCTGTCTGGACTTCATTCAATTTCATTTGTTACTTTTAAAATGCATCTCAATTAAATAGCTATGGACAAGCCCTCGCGGACATTGAGGTAGATCTAATGTTGGTCTAACGAAGCATTAAACCTCCCATCCACATCGGACCCAATGTTACGAAACTACGTAATTTGTCGACACATTTTTCAGACGTTAATACGTACTTACAGACGTTGATACGAGTGATACAAGCCGTATCTCACTCTACGAAGTATTTTAACGTTGTTCTGACGGTCCTAGACCGTCTTCCCGCCTTCTAGGATCCAGCGTTTCAGCCGACCTGCCCCCTCTTGCGCATGCGCACTCGCTGGAACAAGCCAAAATGGCGGGCTGACTCGAATCTGTGTAATCTCGGATGGTGTTTTCGCTAATAACGAAGGATTTAACGCATTGACAAGCCTCATAATCTGGTGTGCTTCATAGATTAACTACTTGGCTACGACTTGAGCATGTTTTGGGCTGTCGGAATGCTTTATTGCGAAAGATTGAGGCCCGGCAATGTGGAAAATCGAACGGCATGGTCTGAACGCCCCAGCCAGGAATGACTCGATCAGCTGTTTCAGTATTTGTGATTCAATTATGGACTGAATATTGGACATATATACCCCGTTCTGGATGGATATACCCGGTTACCAAACCCGGGAGGACGCATGGACGTGGATACGGCCGGAATTCGTTGGACACCGGCGCTGGAGTCACAGGTAAGTCTCTTCAAGATGTCAATTTTTTTTTCAGGGGCGGATCGTCTGATGGGAGGGGGGGGGGTTTTAATATGTTCAATTTTGTTCTGTTTAGTAGCTTTTAAGCTGTTTTAGTTCAGTTCAGGTTCTTGTTTTCAGGTTTGATTTATATATATATAGCGTGTTCGGGATCATTGTCCAGGTAGGGTGGGGTGGGGGGTGGGGAGAGCATCCCAGCCAGGTGGGAGGATTTAATTATTTTGATTGAGATCTGCAAATATAAAGCAAAAAATTAAAGCAGTACAAACAGAGCTATCCAAAAAGGATGGCTCCCAAAATTAATAGACTTTTCTTCCTCATTTTACTGAGCAGTCTACAAGTCCACTTAGGGACTATAAATAAAATAAAATAAAAACACTTACCTTGCATGTTGAAATTGAAAATGTTACTGCAATTTTACCGTGATAAAATTGGAACATTCTCGGCATCTAGGACAGTTGCAATGAGGTACCATTAAACTTGGGTCTTATACAATTCTCATATGCATCTTTGTGGTCATGGAAAAATTTTAAAATTTTTTTTTAATCTAGATCATCTTTCACATTTTCACAAGTACTTATTTGGTAATTTTTGTGACTGGTGTATCAACTATTTCTTTATGACTTCATCTTATCGTCAACAGCAAGCATCCTGTTGGAGTTTTTATATCATCAAAGGGACCAGATAGATTGGAATAGGTATTTAATAGATGGCGCTACAAGGCGCTCTGTGAATCAGGATCCTAGGTTCTGCAACTTTGTGCAAACCTTCAACAAACCTTTTGCAGATACGTATGATCAGACGTTTGCCCTGAACATTACTTTCAAACCTTGTCCATACATATCAAAAACACGTTGGAGAAACCTTGGAACTTGCGTATTGCCAAATGTTTGACCATACCTTTGATAAACCTATGAATCAAAGGTATGGTAATACGTAACAATCTAACGTTGTAAAAACCTCTCAAATGAATGTTCGACAAACCTATGAATCAAAGGTACGGTCATACGTAGTAGTCAAACGTCCTTCAAACCTCTCAACCAAAGGTGTGACTTACGTAATAGTCTAAGGTTTTAAACACCTCTCAAATGAATGTTCTACAAAACCTTTGAATCAAAGGTATGGTCATATGTTATAGTCAAGCGTTCTTCAAACCTCTCAACCAAAGGTATGACTTACGTATGACTGACACGATTAGCAAAACGTTACGACCAAATGTTCTTCCAACCTCTCAATCAAAGGTATGACTTACGTGTGACTCGAACGTCAGGCCAAACTATAAAACAAACTATCTGCCAACCTCTTACTAAGGTTGCTACCTACGTTTGGTTTTTCATCTGAGTGCAACGTTTCGAAATTACCTTTGCCCTACCTTTGTCATACGTTGTTTGGCCCAACGTCTGATTCTAACCAAAATAATTACGTAGTGAGAGGTTTGATTTTCGTTGCTGCTCGGGAGGGAGGCTTACTCACTTTGACAAAACCCTATTTTTGAGAGCAATCCTGGAAATTTAATGGTTTTCACACATGTACATCTTAATTATCGTCGTCACACTAATACAGGTTTATTTCAATATGCCACCAGAAGAATCCAAGCACCCAGGTGCAATTTTTTGTATCACTGATGCAATGGTGAACAGCATACTGTTTCCAAACTTTTGACTGGCAGTGTACAATGTATCCTTAACAAATATAACTTGGAAAAGTAAACATGTTTATTTTTGGAATCTCGCATCATGAAAAGATAATGACTACATAAGTAAAATAATGTAATATCTGATTATTTTTAGGGTTTTCCATGTCCATCTGGTGAACAGTGCAAGGTCAGCCGTGCTCGTTGCAAAATCGCCCCTCCCAGATCATGTGCGCTAAAACGTACTTGTGTACCCAAGGTGCCAGCAACTTGCGAAGTAGGTGAAACTATTTGTCCACCTATTTTTCCAGCCATTCTTGAATATCAACTAGAGACAGCAACATGATGCATAAGTTTTGGTTGCTTTATTTTGCGAGTGGAGTACTTTTTTTTAAACATTTGCTACATGACATGATAATGACATTTATTATACAATGCACTTTTCTGAGGTTAACTATTCATGATTCGTGCTTCATGTGAATGAATACATCATAATATATTTTCAAAAAAGGAACCTTGGCAAAAACTCCCAAGTAATTTTGTTAATTTCTGCAGGCCTATTAGACATGCCATTAAAGATTATTTCATATTTGTAGACACAAGTGGTAGAAAATGCATAACTTTTCCGGCAATTTTCAATGGTTAAGGAAGGTATGATGATGCATAAGTTTTGGTTGCTTTATTTTATGAGTGGAGTGCTTTCTTTAAACATTTGCAACATGATGTGATAATGACATTTATTATACAATGCATCATTTCTCTCCAGAAAAGTGACATAGTGTTTTACATGGGTGATCACTCACGGCATTCTAATCCATTGATGTCCTAACTGAGGTTTATTCATGATTGACCATATGGTTTTGTTTAAGTCACAGAACAATGACAAACAACAAGTTACTCACAATGGGATGATAAGCTTTGATTGGAATTAAGATGAACAATTTTTTTAAAATTAATTTTATTAATGATATCTGTATGATACATCAGTGGGTGACCATCAGGTTTACAGGAGGAGGGGGTATTCAACAGGAAATAATATTTATTTTCTGGTAATGGTGACATAATTATTTATTTCAAGGTGTCCAGATCACAAATTTTCATTTCAAAATCCAACAACACCCTCTCAAGAAAAACACCCAGCAGAAATATTTATTTTAAGACTGCCCAGAATGTCAGAAACAATTTATTACCTCATGACAGGATACATCTCCTACACCCTCACAGTGGTGTTCCTATTGGGATGCATTGGGGGGCATGTGCCCCCTAGGTGCCCCCCCCCATATGAAGTTTTCAACCTTGGCTAAAATATATGTATTTTTGGATCATTTGCAGCTATTTGAATTAATTTTATCTTTGAAAGTTGATAAGTATCTGGCAGCCTTAAATGGTTTTCTTGAAGATCACTGAAGAATTCTATTCCTCATTAGAGTAATATGTTCCCACCATTTATTGCCATTCAAGAGAATAGAGATGACAACTGTGACACTGAGTTGAAACTGACATCACACTTCAACAGCATAGAAAAGAACCTGGATTCACGTAATTAAGACAAGGACAGTGTTGAATTTGACTACATATTTCCATTCAGTAACATATATATATTCATAGTACATACATTTTCTTGCAGGATCTCAACTGTGGACCCACTGAAAGATGCATCGATGTTCGAATCAGATGCGGTTCGGTTCCTTGTAAACAGACTGTTCCTTACTGTCAGCCAACATGTAATGTAAGATTTATTATTTTAATACAACATTGGTGTTTTGTCTTGTAATAATTACGAGAATTTGAAAAAAATGTAACTCATAGACGCTAGAGTCTCTCATGAATCTTTTTTTTTTGTGATTGGGTGATCATTTTATGCAGCTGGGTGGCAGAGTAGTGAAGGTTCCTGCTAGCTCGGCTGAATGTCTTTACCTGTATACATGTATGTACTAACAAAGCGAAGAAAAGGTATTTTTACCATACACTGTATGACTAAACTAACATTAATGTTATACACTTCTTAGGGTTTCGAATGCCCGCCTGATGCAGAATGCACTCTTTCAACACCCCGAAATCGAATTGGTTGTCCAAGAAACCTCTTTGGTGTTGACCGTGTTGTATGTGTAAAGGCATTTTGCAAGAAGAAACCATCCTGCGAGGTAAACTGATATTCTAAAATTACACAATGCTTTAATTTGGAATAATGTCTTAGAGTCAGGAGAAAGGTTGTTATTCAATTGGTAATGAATTTTCTGTGAATAGATTTTTCTCCATTTAGTCAGGCAACGATGGCTTCAGATGGATAGAAATGATATGATCTATTTTCGGGGTGAGGAAAGCAATTTAGATTTAATGCATTGCTCTGTGTTCCAATTATTATGAGCTTTTCCAACAACTTACATAATAATTGAGACACCTCAAAATTTAGTTACGCAGGATAACTCCTCAAAACGAAATTGACTCAATGGCACATATGTCGTAACATGAAAAGTATCTCCAATGGTGCGATTTTATTTGGAATAATCATGAAAGAGTGTGGTTGCAAAATAATTGGAAGCGTGAATAGCTAATAATATTGAATTGCAATGACCCAATAATAATTCAAATGACTGCAAGTGGTATAAAAATTTACATGGATGAACATTACATGTTACAATGAAACATAGACTATTCTTGGGAAAGTAATTGTTAATTTTTTTAATACTTGAATCCTGAACAGATAATAATTATAATTATATATGAATTAATGCAATCTCAAATCTTTTTAGGGTTTTTCATGTCCATCAGGTCAGCAGTGTGAAGTCGTCCGAGCTCAATGCAAAATCGCCCCTCCCAGATCATGTGCACTAAAACGTATTTGTGTACCCACGGCACCAGGAACTTGCGAAGTAGGTGAAAATATGTCCACTTTACTGTTCTGCCATTATAAACTATCAACTAACATAGAAGAATGTTGCACACTAGTAATTGAGTATTGTTTAATTCTATGAGTCATGAGTGGAGTACTGTTTGTTTTTAGACATTTCACAAAAAGACATGATAACGGTATTGGTCTATAATGGAAATGAGCTCCACTATTTGTTATAGTCCTTAAATAAGTATGTTCATAAAATGTTTCTTTAAAAGGATCCTATTAATTTTGTAAATCAAAAACACTTTCGTCTGAATTTCTTTAATTTGAATCTTGCATTCTGAGCTTATATGGATGGAAGCTATTGTGTAAAAATTTCAGCAAAATCAATTAATATTTAGAGGTGGCACAAAGCCGTTGAAGTTTAACATGCGATTGCCCATCGGCAGACCTCAAAATCATCAGCATTTGCAAATCTCGCAATAACGGCGTATCATTTTGATCAAGTAACCTATTTTTTAGTATGTCCAGGATGCCCAATCTAGTCCTGATATTATTACTGACTTACAAAGTTTTGTAGCAGGTCGGCATAGATATTACATAGGTTAATTATCAAGCCTTTTTTTCATAAAAACAGGCAAATATTTCACTTACTATGAATAATAAATAAAAGATAACAACCAGATATTACTTTGCCATGCTAGTTTTATCATATACTAAAAATTCTTGAAAAAATATTCACTTCTAAGAAAGATCAGGGAAATTGATCAATTTTTCAGTTGCGCGAATGAGGAATTACATTGGAAACTTCTATAGGGCTTTTTCCCACCTCTAATTATTAACCGATTTGGATGAAATTTTGCATGTGTTTATTTTACTTATAATGAAAGAAAAAAAACTCTAGAACCACAAAAAATAATACAAAGATGTTTCCACCAGGGAATAAGTTGCATCTTATTCAGCCATTTAAACACGAAAATTATTTCTTGTCAGATTGTCTTCACAGTGTGAATATAAATATTTATGCATTTTCCTGTCAGGGTGTTAACTGTGGACCCAGCAAAAGATGCATCCTTGTTCAAATCAGATGTGATTTCATTCCTTGCAAACATAGAATACCATACTGTCAACCAACCTGTGAGGTGAGTTTTATTGTTTTGTTGACACTATGTCAAGGTGATGGTTTGAAATAATAATGAGGATTTATGAAAAGTTTCTAAAGAAAAATCTTGTTGGCATTATTATATTATGCCATTTCTTGCCGAAACTTGCCAGACTATTTAAAAGTACCACAAAGATGAAGTAATTTGAAATTTGGCAGATGGATGCAGCTTTTTAATTTTTCTGAACTAAGGTATTGCCATTTTCAAAAATTTCCATCCACCAGATTACTTAAGTAACTCATGAATAATACATCACACATTCAGTAAACACAGTGCAGTGCATAATGTCCCCAATTATAAGAATTTGTATAATTTACCAATGTGATGGAACCATAACAAGACATGAGCAACACGGGCTGATGTAAGTTTCTCGAAGCCTGAGAGCCTCATCGTCAGCTCTGCCGAGTTCATTGTCAGCCAATGGTAAAATGTCATGTAAATCAACCTTTGTGTGCCCAAACTAGCACTTCAGGCATGAACATATTTTGCATGTACAATATGCATTGTGTTATATTATACTTGTTACAGCAATACCAGGAACTCATTTTTATGTTTGACTAACAAACATTTATACATTTCTTAGGGTTTCCGATGCCCATCTGGTACAGAATGCACTCTGCGAACACCCCGCAATCGCATTGGTTGTCCTAGAAACATCATTGGTTTTGCATGTGTGGAAGCATTTTGCAAGAAGAAACCTTCCTGCAGGGTAAACTCATATCATTTTAACATTGCAAAACACTTTAAGTTGGAATAATGTTTTAGACCCAGGAAAGACTGAAGAAGTGTAATTGTTCAATTGCTAACGAATTCTCTGTGAATTGATGTTTCAGATATATGGAAATTGCGTCACTAATATGATCTTTTTTCAGGGTGAGCTCATGACAATGACATGTCATGCATTAGTCACTGTTCCAATAAAATATTATGTACTTTTGCAACACATTACATGGTAATTGGGAACTTGCAAAGCGTGTTATGTAGCATAACTCCTCACTGAATTAACACAATTGGACGAAATTGCCAATCGGCACATATATTGTCACATGAAAATATCATTTTCTGACATCATCAAAAAGTGTGGTTGCATTAAAATTATAGATGTTGTGTAAAGTTGATAAAATTTGATTGCACTGATTCAATTAAATTCTAATTCGAGTATCTGCAAGCAAATCAAAATTAAAATGCCAGCTGAGGGAGTTCTGACAATTCACTACTGTTAACCTGCTGTTTTTGAGCATACTATCCTGGAACCGTGAACAAGGAAACACCTCTTGGTGAATGCAATTATTCAAATTGAACTACAAAATCGGATGACCAGTACTTATTAAAATGATATATACCCTGCAGGCCAAACGTTTGAAAACAGTAAGTTGCTTGTTACAGGATTGGTGAACCACAAATTAGCTTATGGGTGCATGGATTATTATCTGATCAGATGCAAATATATCATAATAGGAAGAGGGATAGCAGACCAGGTTCTGTCTGGACTTCATTCAATTTCATTTGTTACTTTTAAAATGCATCTCAATTAAATAGCAATGGACAAGGCTTACTCACTTTGACAAAACCCTATTTTTGAGAGCAATCCTGATATTTAATGATTTTCACACATGTACATCTTAATTATCGTCGTCACACTAATACAGGTTTATTTCAATATGCCACCAGAAGAATCCAAGCACCAAGGTGCAGTTTTTTGTATCACTAATGCAATGGTGAACAGCATACTGTTTCCAAACTTTTGACTGGCAGTGTACAGTGTATCCTTGACAAATATAACTTGGAAAAGTAAACATGTTTATTTTTGGAATCTCGCATCATGAAAAGATAATGACTACATAAGTAAAATAATGTAATATCTGATCATTTTTAGGGTTTTCCATGTCCATCTGGTGAACAGTGCAAGGTCATCCGTGCTCGTTGCAAAATCGCCCCTCCCAGATCATGTGCACTAAAACGTACTTGTGTAACCAAGGTGCAAGGAACTTGCGAAGTAGGTGAAAATATTTGTCCACCTATTTTTTCCAGCCATTCTTAAATATCAACTAGAGACAACGACATGATGCATAAGTTTTAGTTGCTTTTTTTTGCGAGTGGAGTACTTTTTTTTAAACATTTGCAACATGACATGATAATGACATTTATTATAAAATGCACTTTTTTGAGGTTAACTATTCATGATTAGTGCTTCATGTAAATGAATACATTCATAATATATTTTCAAAAAAGGAACCTTGACAAAAACTCCAAGTAATTTTGTTAATTTCTGCAGGCCTATTAGACATGCCATTAAAGATTATTTCATATTTGTAGACACAAGTGGTAGAAAATGCATAACTTTTCCGGCAATTTTCATTGGTTAAGAGAAGGTATGATGATGCATAAGTTTTGGTTGCTTTATTTTACGAGTGGAGTACATTTTTTTTAACATTTGCAACATTACATGATAATGGCATTTATTATACAATGCATCATTTCTCTCCTGAAAAGTGACATAGCGTTTTACATGGGTGACCACTCACGGCATTCTAATCCATTGATCTCCTAACTGAGGTTTATTCATGATTCACCATATGGCCAAGGCACAGATTAACAGCTTCAGGTGTTTTCAACAGCCAGTTCACTTCACTTCACAGCTTTAATGCTTCCTTTGTATTTGACCACTTCTGGCTCAGTTTTGATTAAGTCACAGAACAATGACAAACAACAAGTTACTCACAATGGGATGATAAGCTTTGATTGGAATTTAAAAAAAAGATGAACAATTTCTTTAGATTAATTTTATAAATGATATCTGTATGATACATCAGTGGGTGACCATCAGATTTACAGGAGGAGGGGGGGGGGATTCAACAGGAAATATTTGGCTAAAATATATGTATTTTTGGATCATTTGCAGCTATTTGAATTAATTTTATCTTTGAAAGTTGATAAGTATCTGGCAGCCTTAAATGGTTTTCTTGAAGATCACTGAAGAATTCTATTCCTCATTAGAGTAATATGTTCCCACCATTTATTGCCATTCAAGAGAATAGAGATGACAACTGTGACACTAAGTTGAAACTGACGTCACACTTCAACAGCATAGAAAAGAACCTGGATTCACGCAAATAAGACAAGGACAGTTTTGAATTTGACTACACATTTAAATTCACTAACATATATACATAATACATACATTTTCTTGCAGAATCTCAACTGTGGACCCACTGAAAGATGCATCGATGTTCGAATCAGATGCGGTTCGGTTCCTTGTAAACAGACAGTTCCATACTGTCAGCCAACCTGTAATGTAAGATTTATTATTTTAATACAACATTGGTGTTTTGTCTTGTAATAATTACGAGAATTTAAAAAAAATGTAACTCATAGACGCTAGAGTCTCTCATGAATCTTTTTTTTTTGTGATTGGGTGACCATTTTATGCAGCTGGGTGGCAGAGTAGCTCTGCTGAATGTCTTTACCTGTATACATGTATGTACTTACAAAGCGAAGAAAAGGTATTTTTACCATACACTGTATGACTAAACTAACATTAACTTTATACACTTCTTAGGGTTTCGAATGCCCGCCTGATGCAGAATGCACTCTTTCAACACCCCGAAATCGAATTGGTTGTCCAAGAAACCTCTTTGGTGTTGACCGTGTTGTATGTGTAAAGGCATTTTGCAAGAAGAAACCATCCTGCGAGGTAAACTGATATTCTAAAATTACACAATGCTTTAATTTGGAATAATGTCTTAGAGTCAGGAGAAAGGTTGTTATTCAATTGGAAATGAATTTTCTGTGAATAGATTTTTCTCCATTTCGTCAGTCAAAAAATGGCTTCAGATGGATGGAAATGATATGATCTATTTTCGGGGTGAGGAAAGCAATTTATTGCTCTGTGTTCCAATTATTATGAGCTTTTCCAACAACTTACATAATAATTGAGACACCTCAAAATTTAGTTATGCAGATAACTCCTCAAAAACAAAATTGACTCAATGGCACATATGTTGTAAAATGAAAAGTATCTCCAATGGGTGCTATTTCATTTGGAGTAGTCATGAAAGAGCGTGGTTGCAAAATAATTGGAAGCGTGAATAGCTAATAATATTGTATTGCAATGACCCAATAATAATTCAAATGACTGCAAGTGGTATTAAAATTTACATGGATGAACATTACATGTTACAATGAAACATAGACTATTCTTGGGAAAGTAACTGTTAATTTTTTTAATACTAGCATCCTGAACAGATAATAATTATAATTATATATGAATTAACGCAATCTCAAATCTTTTTAGGGCTTTTCATGTCCATCAGGTCAACAGTGTGAAGTAGTCCGTGCTCGATGCAGAATCGCTCCTCCCAGAACATGTGCACTAAACGTATTTGTGTACCCACGGCACCAGGAACTTGCGAAGTAGGTGAAAATATATGTCCACTTTATTGTTCTGCCATTATAAACTATCAACTAACATAGAAGAATGTTGCATACAAGTAATTGAGTATTGTTTAATTCTATGAGTCAAGAGTGGAGTACTGTTTGTTTTTAGACATTTCGCAACAAGACATGATAACGGTATTGGTCTATAATGGAAATGAGCTCCACTATTTGTTATAGTCCTTCATGTAAATAAGTATGTTCATAAAATTTTTCTTTTAAAGGATCCTATTAATTGTGTAAATCAAAAACACTTTCTTCTGAATTTCTTAAATTTGAATCTTGCATTCTGAGCTTATATGGATGGAAGCTATTGAGTAAAAATTTCAGCAAAATCAATTAATATTTAGAGGTGGCACAAAGCCGTTGAAGTTTAACATGCGATTGCCCATCGGCAGACCTCAAAATCATCAACATTTGCAAATCTCGCAATAACGGCGTATCATTTTGATCAAGTAACCTATTTTTTAGTATGTCCAGGATGCCCAATCTAGTCCTGATATTATTACTGACTTACAAAGTTTTGTAGCAGGTCGGCATAGATATTACATAGGTTAATTATCAAGCCTTTTTTCATAAAAACAGGCAAATATTTCACTTACTATGAATAATAAATAAAAGATAACAACCAGATATTACTTTGCCATGCTAGTATTATCATATACTAAAAATTCTGGAAAAAGTATTAACTTCTAAGAAAGATCAGGGAAATTGATCAATTTTTCAGTTGCGCGAATGAGGAATTACATTGTAAACTTCTAGGGCTTTGTGCCACCTCTAAATATTAACCAATTTGGCTGAAATTTTGCATGTGTTTGTTTTACTTATGTGGTCATCAATTTCCGCTTTCAAATTGGGGGTAGTAGGAGATTTGATTTTTCCCATTGAAATGCGGACCACCCTAATATACCAGTAAGGTTGAGTAAATGCAAGAAAAAAAACTCTAGAACCACAAAAAATAATACAAAGATGTTTCCACCAGGGAATAAGTTGCATCTTATACAGCCATTTAAACAGGAAAATAATTTCTTCTGGAAGTCAGATTGTATCCACATTTTCCTGTCAGGGTGTTAACTGTGGACCCAGCAAAAGATGCATCCTTGTTCAAATCAGGTGTGATTTCATTCCTTGCAAACATAGAATACCATACTGTCAACCAACCTGTGAGGTGAGTTTTATTGTTATGTTAACACTATGTCAAGGTGATGGTTTGAAATAATAATGAGGATTTATGAAAAGTTTCCAATGAAAAATCTTGTTGGCATTATTATATTATGCTATTTCTTGCTGAAACTTGCCAGACTATTTAAAAGTACCACAAAGATGAAGTAAATTAAAATTTGGCAGATGGATACAGCTTTTTAATTTTTCTGAACTAAGGTATTTTTAAAAATTTCCGTCCACCAGATTACTTGAGTAAATCATGAATGATACGTCACACATTTAGTAAACACTGTTCAGTGCATAATGTCCCCAATTATAAGAATTTGTATAATTTACCAATGTGATGGAACTATAACATGACATGAGCAACATGGGCTGGAGTAAGTTTCTCGAAGCCTGAGAGCCTCATCGTCAGCTCTGCCGAGTTCATTGTCAGCCAATGGTAAAAATATACATGTAAATCAACCTTTGTGTGCCCAAACTAGCACTTCAGGCATAAACATATTTTGCATGTACGTACAACATATGCATTTTATTATATTTTACTTGTTAAAGCAATAACAGGAACTTATTTTGTTGTTCAACTAACAAACATTTATACATTTCTTAGGGTTTCCGATGCCCATCTGGTACAGAATGCACACTGCGAACACCCCGCAATCGCATTGGTTGTCCAAGAAACATCATTGGTTTTGCATGTGTGGAAGCATTTTGCAAGAAGAAACCTTCCTGCAGGGTAAACTCATATCATTTTAGCATTGCAAACCGCTTTAAGTTAGAATAATGTTTTAGACCCAGGAGAGAGTGAATAAGTTTAATTGTTCAATTGCTTATGAATTTTCTTTGAATTGATGTTTTCAGATATATGGAAATTGCATCACTAATACGATCTTTTTTCAGGGTGAGCTCATGACAATGACATGTCATGCATTAGTCACTGTTCCAATAAAATATTATGTACTTTTGCAACGCATTACATGGTAATTGGGAACTCCCAAAGCGTGTTATGTAGCATAACTCCTACTGAATTAACACAATTGGACAAAATTGACAGTCGGCACATATATTGTCACATGAAAATATCATTTTCTGACATCATCAAAAAGTGTGGTTGCATTAAAATTATAGACGTTGTGTATAGTTGATAAAATTTGACTGCACTGATTCAATTAAATTCTAATTTGAGTGACTACAAGCGAATCAAAATTAACATGCAAGCTGAGGGAGTTCCGGTAATTCGTTGCTGTCTACGCTGCTGTTTTTGAGCAAACTATCTTGGAACTGTGAACAAAGAAACATCTCTTGGTGAATGCTATTATTCAAATTGAACTACAAAATTAGATGACCTGTGTTTTTACAATGAAATATAAATTGCAGGCCAAAAGTTTGGAAACAGCAAGTTGCTTGCCACATGATTAGTGAACCACAAATTAGCTTGTGGGTGCATGGATTCTTGTCTGATCAGATGAAAATATATCATAATAGGAAGAGGGATTGCAGAGGCAGGTTCTGTATGAATTTCATTCAATTTCATTTTTTGCTTTAAAAAATGCAGGAGTAGGATGTGACAAATATAACTTGGGAAAAGTAAACATGACCTGACTTGACCTGGAAAAAAAGAACTACAGGCCCGTGTTGAATCTAAGCTTCCTTGGAAAAGTCATAGAGAGTGCTGTAATCAATCAGTATATCAGTCACCTTTCAGCGAACCAATACAATGACTCAAAGCAGTCTGCCTATAAAAAATTCCACAGCACAGAAACACTCCTTACGAAAGTACACAACGACATGACACTAAATATGGCACGTGGTGAAGTGGCACTACTTGTTCTACTGGACCTCTCGGCAGCTTTTGACACTATCGACCACAAAATACTTATACAAAGACTGAAAGCTAGGTACAATGTAAATGAGACCGTCCAGCAATGGTTCTGTTCTTTTTGGAAAATCGATTCCAATCAGTTACCATTAATGACTCTGAATCAACAAAGATACCTCTCAAGTGTGGTGTCCCCCAGGGCTCCAAATTTGGACCGATTCTTTTCAACTCTTATATTGCACCTGTTAGTGATATTGCTAGAAACAACAATGTTGAGGACGAAAAGTATGCAGATGATGAGCAGCTATTTCTGGCCTTCAAACCGAAAGGCATTATCTCGGAGACAAATGCTGTGGCTAAAATTGAAAAATGTATCTCTGACATTAGACTATTCCTCAGCAAAAATATGTTGTGCAACAATGGTGACAAAACAGAATTTATAATCATTGGCTCAACTCATCAACTTAGCAAACTGTTAATCTCCTCCATCAAAGTTGATGGTATTCAAATAAAAGCCTCTGAACAAGTGCGCAACCTCGGTGTCACATTCGATAAGCATATGCAAATGGACAGACATGTTGGCAAGATGTGCCATAGTGCTTACTTCAACTTGAGAAATTTATCCAAAATCAGGAACAGCCTCGACAAGGAAACCACAAAAATGGCCATTAGTGCATTAGTTACCCCACACTTGGACTACGGAAATGGTTTGCTCCAAGGCATCTCAAAGAAACTAATTAATCGGTTGCAAGTAGCCCAGAATTCTGCTGTTAGACTAATCGAGCGTCTCACTCGCTATGAGAACATCAGCAAGTATAGACAATCACTACATTGGTTGCCTATACCAGCCCGCATAAACTTCAAAATTCTGACAAAAACGTGGAAGGCCCTGAATGGCCAAGCCCCAGCCTACATACAACAACTGATCAAGACTAAGGAACCGCACTTACGCGAAATGAGAAGCAACAACAAAAACTTGCTGTCAGTCCCAAAAAGAATAAATAACAAAGCTATAGAGGATCATGGGTTCTCTCGTAGTGCCCCAACTCTCTGGAATAATCTGCCAGACTTTGTCAGGAATTCACAGTCTCTACTAAGCTTCAAAAGAAATCTGAAGACCCATCTCTTCAAAATCAGCTACGATATCAGATAATAGTATTTTCTCACAGCGCTGGTGAGCAATTCAATTGAAACTAGCGCTATACAAATCTATACTTTTATTATTATTATTATTATTATTAAACATGCTTATTTTTGGAAACTCGCATCATGAAAAGATAATGATTACATAAATAAAATAAAATCGCCCCTCCCCGATCATGTGCACTAAAACGTACTTGTGTACCCAAGGTGCAAGGAACTTGCGAAGTAGGTGAAAATAGACATTCTTAAATAATATTATCTCTAACAATATCTTATCGCAAATTCAGCAAAGATGTGAAAAAAATGCAATCACTGCCAATCAGAGCCAACAGTCTTGGAGTGAATCTGCCGCTGTTTTCAAAAATCCGTGGCTTTTCCAGTGAGCATGACCAATTTCACCAAGCCAGGGAGCCGCTAGCTGAGGCATACCTCATCCAAGAGACTGGAAAATATGTATTTCACAACCATATTAAGTAGACAGTTGAGGATTTCCTTAGCAACATTTAGACAGTTTAGGTTCCTTGTGTGACATTAGAAATAATTTGAATGACGTTTGAGCACCTTTTGCAATTTTTTTTTGGAAAAGTAAAATCTTAAAATTTTTGCAAACAGGGATAAGTGCACTTGAGGTCTGCTTGTTTCAGACAAAAATGAAGCTTCAAAAGGACAGACACGTTGTCAATATGCAGGCCTACAAAATGGTCAACATTAATAGAAATCAGAAAAGAGGTCCTTCAGATATTTGGGGATTCATAAAGGGGGACTTATTTTTGTTGAACCATTTATTTTCTGAGGTGTTTGATAGTTGGATACACTCACTGTAGGGTAAGGTGAGGGAAATCCGCCCCCCTTTTCACATATATTCGTTTCTCAGTCCCTCACCTTTTTGAAAAACATAAATTTTACATCAGGAAATCAAAGAATGCATACATCTGAACATATCTGGAAAGTTACATGCTTAATTTGACACCCTTTAGCTGACATCACAATATCAAAGTTCACTCTCAGGGGTCGGATTTGCCCCAAAAGTGTAGGGCAAATCCGCCCCCCTTGAAGTTGGGTGACAAATGACAAGAAAAAATTGGCTTCTTAAGTAAATTCTATTTTTCAATTAAGCACTGATTCTCTATGGTATACTTACAAATGTGCAAGGATTGTTTCATCAATTTATTTGTGACATCAGAAAAAGTTTGCATATGACACATTCAACATACCATAAAACATGGCTAAATTCTTAACGTCATCTCAATTCAACTCATAATCACTATCAATGGTGCTAAATAGCAAAACAGAGTGAACTATAAACCATACTTCACGTTTTTATGTTTCCAACATGAGAATAAAAGGGGGCGGATTTGCCCCATCGACAAGGGTCGGAATTGCCCCGACCACTGGAAAAATATGAGTTGCCATTTTCTAAAAGATGCATTATCTTGATTTCTGAAATATCTTATACATGTAAAGTAGTGGAATAAACGTTGCAATTCATGACTATAAGTATTTTTTTCCTACAAAATTTTCTTGCAAAACACCTCAATTTTTAAAGTTTCAGTTGCACATTGAAATTGGTTTGTGATCAGTTGCTTGGCTTTTGCCCCACCTTACCCTACCCCATGCTTTTAGTGGAAGAGTAAATATTTTAAAAAGTGGGATTTGGTCTGGAGTGTGGTCAATTTAAAATTCTGGCTTAAGTAGTTATAACAAGTAACTGAGAATATCAAACAATTAAGTTGCACTTGTTGCTTTGAATGACATGCCTTATATTAAGCTTTTATACATACACTCACCAGCAAAAGAAACGCAACACTTGATTTTGGCTAATAATTTTGCAAAGAAATTTTTTTGGACAAAACAAATTATATGATATTGATTCTTAGATCAACTACTGTCTTTGTGCCAAAATTCATTCAGCTGTGACCATTTCCTGTCAGCCGTTTGACTTGTTTATCACATTTAAGTTTTTGTAATAAAATATAACTTGCCAACAAGTTGCACCAAAAATAAAGCCACCATTTCAAATAATGGCCGCTCAGATGATAATAGCCGAAAAATTAGTGCTGCAACACTATTTTTGAATTTTACAGGACAATTTGAAAATTGGAGTTCTGCACATTTCAAAATGTAGCTGACAAAATCTCTTTGGTTCGGGCCCTTAGAATTAAGCTTTTTTAATAAAATTTACAGACAATTTCACTATGTTGTCTAAGAATTGCCACAATTTTTTTCAGAGCAAAATTCAGAGTTTAACACATTTTTTTTTGTGACAGCGAAGTCAATATTCTTAAAATCACATTAACCTGACTTGCACACAATTTTAAAATAAAAAAACAATATGAATCAAAGCGCGAGATGTTCTGAATTATTGAGTCCCAAAATGGACTAACCAGATACGCCAGTAAAAGGTTCCAGGTCCATAGTTCCAAGTAAAGTTTCTCATTTCAGAATTGAAGTGTCATTCTGAAAAGTTCCTACAGGGGGTGCTGTAGTCTAGGACTTCAATAATTCCAGCAATAGTGCAATTCTTTCTGTGTAAAAATGTTATCAGCAAACCAAAATAGGCCCAGCACGTTGTAAGCCAACCAAAATAGGCAGACAAATTAAAATAAACCCAATTGGGAAATGACAATAGAGAACCCATAAGAGCAATAGATTCCCTTGAAAACAGAATCACTGTTTATATTGATGCCAGTGGTGGGCATACTGCATCCTGGAGACTGGTATTGGTTGTCAAAGCTTGTCATCTTCCCTGATATGTCTGGTGACTTTTACTGTTATTGCATCATTCAGTCATTCAACTTTTTCTATTGCTCTTATGAGACCTGTGTTGTCAAAGTGGGTTTAGAAAATTGCGAGAATTAAAACAGCATTACTCATAATCACATTGATACCTCCAGAAAAAATAAGTTTTCTGCCTATTTTGCTTGCCTTATAACACTTATACACTGAAAGAAATGATAATGGTAAAACTGCTAGACTACAGCACCCCCTGTAGGAACTTTTCAGAATGACACTTCAATTCTGAAATGAGAAACTTTACTTGGAATTATTGACCTGGAACTTTTTTGCTGGCGAATCTGTTTAGTACGTGTCGGGACTAAATAATCTGGAACATCTTGCGCTTTGATCCATACTGTTTTTTTATTTTAAAATTGTGTGCAAGTCATGTTTATTTGATTTTAAGGATATTGGTTTCGTCTTCGCAAAAAATTGTGTTAAACTCTGAATTTTGCTCTGAAAAAATTGTGGCAATTCTTAGACAACATAGTGAAATTGTCTGAAAATTTTATTAAAAAAGCTCAATTCTAAGGGCCCAAACCATAGAGATTTTGTCTGCTACATTTTGAAATGTGCAAAACTCCAATTTTCAAATTGTCCTGTAAAATTCAAAAATAATGTTGCAGCATTAATTTTTCGGCTATTATCATCTGTTTGGCCATTACTTAAAATGGCGCCTTTATTTTTGGTGTAACTAATTGGTAATGTCATATTTCATTACAAAAACTGAAATGTGATAAACAAGTCAAAAGACTGACAGGAAATGGTCACAACTGAATGATTTTTGGCACAAAGACAGTAGTTGATCTAAGGATCAATACCATATAATTTGTTTTGTCAAAAAAAATTTCTTTACAAAATTATGAGCCAAAATCAAGTCTTGCGTTTCTTTTGCTGGTGAGTGTATATACGTGTTGTGTGCAAAGTGTGCATAAAATCATTTTATGTGAACCAGCTTTGTTTCACAATTTGGTATCGGCATGACATTTACTGGGAAATAGGCCTATCATATGATTTATTTCAAACAATTTTGTTTGCCACAAACATTAGAATTAGTGTTTGTAGTTTATTATTAATGTACATTTCGGCCCTTCAACTCAATGTAAGATCATCCTTGGTGTTTTCTAACAATTAAATGGTAATTTGATGAATTTATTCTGAGTGGGCCCCCACTTTATCTCAAGGGGGGTTGGGGTTTTTCTTAAATAATTACTTCTTGCTTAGTTTTGGTGAAATAAATAAATTCCTTTTGGGCAGTCTTGAAATAGATAATTTCTGGTTGGGTTTTTCTAAACAAAGTGTTACTAAATGATGGAACTGTCCTGGTTTCTTCCAGACACTGTCCTGGTTTCTTCCAGATAATAAAGTTCTGTTGACCGCTCACAGGAGCTCGCGAATTTTGCACCCTAGGTGTCTGTAAATAGCGGTCAACTGGTAGACAGAGGTTTTATAATATGTAACAGAGAACATCTGATCCCACTATCTGTCCTCAATATGATCAACTGAATGCATGTCTCTCAGCTGAGTAAGGAGTTTAGTGAATAGCTGTAAAAGACTAACAAGGCTTTCACCAAATCTCACAGCCGGTCGAATCCCAGCTTGAAGGTCAATCCAGTGTATTGCCACCCTCAGTCAACAGGAACCCAAAACTATTACTGAAACTTTACCAACTGATTGGATACTCAGGTGCAATGAATAACAAAAACAAACAAAATTCCAAAGATGTGAAACTGTTAAGGATTTGCTTCAACTGTTTGTTGTTGCTAGTTATACAAGCCAATTTGATTTGCTTGTCAGCATGTTGTCATGCTCTTCAGCTGCATATCACACAAAGCTGCCAAACCAATTCCCTGGGAAAGACAGAGGGGCCCATGAATTATAGTAGGATTCAAGCTAAAAGCAGGTGAAACATTCACAAAAAACAATCGAATCAAGTTACTGGGCAACAAATTCACTTCTTTGCGAAATATGCATCTGCATGTGTTTATCACACTCTGCATACTATTTTTAGCCAATACATATCTAACACAGATACAATAATCATGTAAATTAAACAATGATGTCTTACCATCAACACGTGTCTCTCTAAACATGATAAATGACTTAAACAACTTTTTATGCCCCTGTGTCACCAAGAAAATGTGAGTGTGATAAACCAAAAATTTTAAATGACGATAACTTGAAATTTTCCCAACGGAATTTTTTGGTTTTTGTTCTCCTGACCCTGCTCTATAAGCGTGCACTTTCGGTTTTCTTGTTAAATTTTGAAATTTATTCAGGAGCACTGTGCATAGGGAGACACTGACCAATCAGAGCCTCAAAAATTTGCAACTTCTTCACTTAACTGCCCATTGTTTGCAAAGCAACGTCAGATGAATATATTCATGCGGTTTGCAATGGTGAACCGCAAGGTGTGAATCACATGTTATTTGCCTTAACTTCACTTGCTTTGGTGGGATTTACATGATGTAAACCCAAATATCTTATATTATTTAAATGAAGGATTAGAGGACCATAGACGTAAGGATTGGAGGACCAAGCGATTGTTAGCAATTGCTTAATCAGCTTATCCTTAAGTACTGAAAAAGCCTCAATAAGAGATGACCAATGATTGGAGACTCATTTGGTCAAACAAAATATCTGATACATTTCTTCAATCCAGGGCAAGGTATGTCCAAGGGGCAAAGTCTGCAAGTTGATTCCTGTGAGATGCATTCGAGCTCCTTGTCCACCATCATTACCAGACTGCGTCGATATAGTTCCCCCACGGCCATCTTGCCCAGCTGGTGTTCCACTTAGGGGCTTCAAATGTGGAGGAAGACGTGGCAAGCGGTGTCCTTCATCATACAGCTGCAGATTGGGAGTGTGCTGTCCCGTCTGTCCAGGAAGACGAGCCTACTTCCCCAAGAGGAAATGCAAGCGTCATCACTCCTGTCCCGGTCGCTTGCGGTGCACACGTATCCGCAGGAATAAATTCTGCTGTCCTAAAAGTAGGTTCTCGTCATACAAATGTCATACATGTATGTGCATTACAGCTGTTTTCATAATAACGGACATTCAGTCTGAATGGTTTTTTTCGTCAAGGACATATATTTCATAGGGAAAAGTGACATCAACAAACTTTTGACCTCACTCTTCCCTGTAGAATAAAAAATCACATTCAGGTATCTACAATTATGAAATCAGCTGTAATAAAGACAAGAAAATAAGTTTCTGGAAATTCTTATAGACAGTTACTATTTTATAAATCAGTAATCTGAACGGTAACTAACTATGAGCATTGTAGTGGTTCAAAAATTTTCAGGAATTCTTGAAGCCTGGTGTTTTTTTTTTTAATTTTCTGGCGCCCACAAGATGAAATCCTATAGCTGCAATGTAAGACATTGAATGGGCTAATATACCAATAGGCCACCAAGCGCAGCAGAATATTTTTTATTCTAATGCTGTTTGGTAAAATGTTCAACCCTTGTTCATCATCACTAACACCTGAAACATTACAGTATATCAGAAAAAAAAGTTATTTCTTATTATCATGAAGGAAACATTGGAGCAAGAAGTTTATTCAGTGCGCATCTGAACTTCTAAATATGAACCAAGATGTATTGATATTTCTCACTTCTATTCATTTTCTATTTTTCAGTCAAACGAGTCCACAGATCGTGGCGTAGATGGAGTGGTTAACAAGCGCATACAACATGTATCAAATGATGATGCTTTGAAAGCAAGAGGAATTCCTCGAACATTATATGGTCTTTAATAAAGAAGTTCTTCAAAACTTATCTTTTTTGTTCTTACTCATCATCGAAAAACTTTCCAAAGATAGCTAGCTTGTAAAACTCATTTTATACCTATTGTGATATTGCACAACATGTGAAAAAAAGTCATCTGATTGCAGAATTGCTTCACTTTGATATCACAATCGATTTCTGGTGAAGCTAGCAATAACTTATTTTTGTCCTTCAGTTTATTTCAGCCAAGTTAAGCCACCACAGGCACAGGCAGACATTCAAGAAAGGTGCACATATATAAGTGCTAGAGGGACATGCATGTACATGCAAGAGATGCAGCTCACATGCAAAAGACGTTGCACATACAAAAGGTGCATGAGGTGCAGCAGTGCTTGAATCTGCAAAAAGTGCATGTAGGTGATGCGATAGGGTAAAGCAGCCATTTAACCAACCGTTTCAGTTTTAAAGTGTGAATAAAGTCAGCAAGTGTTGTACATTTAAATTTTCATGAGAGTGTCCTCTTTCAAAACCTGGGCAAGTCTTGTACACTACACACATTATTCGAGTAATGGGATTAAATAAGAGGTGTCATCATACCTCCTCGATTCTATGGATATAGAAAATATCGAGGCAAGGATTAAAACATTAACTGCCAACCTATACAATAGGATTGCACAGGTGGACTGTCCTGCTAGAGATCTGCCAGACCATCCGTTGTCGCTGTTCCTTAGAGATGGTTCTGTTAAAAAAAAAAAAACGATGCTAGACTGCTTAGTACAGGCTAATATGTCTCTGGTGTAAACCTTTTTCAAAAAACGATAAAAGTTAAATCTAGTCAAAATAATGGTATTGTTGAGTCGTTGAAATTTCTGGTTTACCATGACAATTACATAAAGATTAAATCAGATGAGCATTTCTTGGTAGCTTTGCTTTTGAAATCGTTTTAACCTATTGACTAGTCAACTTTGTTGTTATTATGTGTGATATGACATTTGTGATTTTATTGTACATAATTGTATATAATTGTATATAATTTCCCCATACTATGGGGGCTGAACAGAATAAATAAATAAATAAATAAAATATTCAAGGGAGCACGACGGCAGTACAGTCAGTTCAAGATATGGCTGTTTAATTAGTGTTTAAACTATAATTATATAAATGAACTGTCAAAATCAATGAACATGTATAAGGATGTCTGTGACAGAAATTTTGACTAAACCCAAAGTCAACATATCAGATGTGAAAACAGATCCAGTGTAAGGTTGGTGTTACAATTAGGGTTCAACAGATAGGGTTAGCGATTGAGTTTAGATGGATCCTGTGTGTTTTTAATTAAATTTATCTGACAGATCACCTCAGATATAAACTTTTTTTTCTGAAACAGCAAAACTGGCGTCAATAACGAAAAAAACCCTTGCTCCTTAATTTGTGAGGGCATTGTATGTCTTGGTTGGATATAACATGTCCTCAGCTTAATTATATATAATTTCATCTAATATTTCAGATAAGACATCCAATAATCTGAGTCTCTATACAGATCATATGGCTGTGGAGTTACAACTATTTGAATAAGGTAAAACAGCAATTTGCGTTAAAAGGAAAAGCCATTTTATTTGGAATGCCTAGCGAATAACCCTGGAGAGATAACTCTTCTACTATTTTAAGTTCCTGTGGAAAGAATCAAGGTTGTATCTTCTTATTCTTCTATGAATTTGAAAATATTACATGTATCATTTAAAAAGCGTATTTCATTCGATGAGTGCAAAAAAGGTCTGAGCACTGTCTTCTTTAATATTCTTTTATAGAACCTAAACTGTGTGGGATAACGAACTAGAATGTTACACGAAATGAACAGAATTGATGAATTGAACTACCACAGATTTGATTGCAATTTTTTTTTTCAGACAAATTTGAGGGGGTTCAGTGGGGAGCATTTGTTGAATTGATATGAATTGGCAATATTATCAACTGTACCGTTCATGATATTCTTTTCAGTGACACTAATTTTTGAATAATGTTTTCTCAAAAACCAAAAGAAACTAAAACTTTTATCTTTGTCGATGTTTATTCAAAGTTCACGAGAAAAGTTTCCAGAATATAAGTTTCTGTATGTCAATGTGGCGTGTCTTCTATTTGCATGGTCTGGTTGTCTTCCAAATTTTAGGGACAACAGATTGATTTTTTCTTTGCTTAAAAATCATGATTTTATTAATATATAATATATACATTTAAACTTCCTGAATAAGAGACTACCTTGTTGGAATACAGGTCAACTAGTAACCAACTTGCTACTGCACGATTCAGTAACTCTGCCATCAACTTAAATAGAGTTATAAATAACAGAATATATTAACTCTCTCTCTACAACGACTGAAAGCCACAGTTACGTAGTTCATTCCAACATAATGGCTGCTTGGACATGGCTTTTTGTTTTTGTCTCAAGCATCTTCTCCAGCAGTTTACATGTTTCAGCACAAGGTAGGTAAAACATCACATAACTCAACTATACAATGTTGATGTTTAAAATGTATGATGCTATACATGTATCTATGGAATAGAAATCAATAAAAGGACAACTGTAACTAGCAT